>JAZKJV010000209.1:529134-1129134 GCA_037367405.1 Ottelia alismoides
TGAACTGTACTCCGCATTTTGTCTTCGTTAGGTATGCGAAGTTATCTAATGAGAAGCAGATGATGGAAATGTTTCACTTGCACCAAGATGGGACGCAAGTTGAGTTGGTGGTGGAGTTTGATCAAGATGCTGAACCACTTCATGCCGAGGAAGCGGATGCGAATGCAGGTCAAGATCCAACTCCCACGTCCTTAGGGGCTGATGCAAATGAGGCAGTGGAGGCTTTGCATGCGTTGGGATCAGTTACGCATGAATCCTTGGAGACGGTTCAATGCATTGCTAATACCGAAGGTACGCATGAATCCTTTGCAGGAGTGGAGGGATTTACTACTGAAGCCATGGATTTCGAGGATGAAGTTGTGCAAATGGACATTGACCCAAATGAGGAAGTGGAGATAGATGATGATCCCCTATTTGAGGAGCCACTTGGGGATGAGTCAAGAGAGGAGGAATCAAGGGCACCCATCAGTCCCAATGCCATGGACTCCCAGATGCTGAGTACTCCCATCTCATTGTTAGAAGAGCTGATGACAACAATGTGGAAGTAGAAACTCCTTTTGGGAGGTATGTTTTAAACCTTCTAGCCCGCGAATGCTCGTGTCGAAGATGGCAACTATGTGGGCTTCCATGCACACATGCAGCAGCCGCGTTGAGTCATATCAGAGGAGTGCGGTGGGAGAACTACGTCGCTGATTACTACAAGGTTGATCGTTATAGGAAAGCCTACACTTGTGCATGCATAGCACCAATGCCCGACAAGTCGCAGTGGTTGATGGTCAATCTGCCATTCAAGGTGCAACCGCCTCACACCACAAGGCCACCAGGACGTCCGCGAAAGAATCGCATTCGGCCAAGGGACGAGAATGATGGCAAAACAAGGCATAAATGCAGCAGGTGTAGCAAGTTCGGGCACCAAGCCCGCACCTGCAAGGAACCACTCAATGCACCATCGCCTCTTGTACGAGCTAACCAAGAGGTACCACTGTGCCCCTCAACGCAAGCTTCAACAAGCACTCAAAATTCATTGGCCAACAGAAGGTATTAATTTCGATTGTCTTGCATTATATCTACATTAGATATTTATTTGTGAAACATCGTGAATCTGAAACATCTGCATTGTATCTAGTGGAATTGGGTGCAGGTCAAGAGGTTCTTGGACAAGAGGAAGAAGGGGTGAAGGCCTACAAAGAAGGGGGCGTGGACAAAAAAGATCAAGAAATTTCGAAGCATTTCCAGATGGACCTCCACCTTCGATGGATCCATAGGTACATCACTTCTCATCATCATTAAATATTTGTTGTGACAATGTTCAATTTAATCGTTACTTCTCATTGCATGGAATGTGCAGATATGGGAAATGGAAATGGAAGTTTTTTGGGAGACCGTTTGAGCTCATGGATCTACTGCATGGACAAGAGAAGCTCAGCTAATACAGATTTTGGGTTGTGAACTTCTGGATGGGGTTTTTTTGGATGCACAACAAACTTCTTATATGTATATTCTTCGGATGGGACAATCCTTTAAGTATTATGTGCAGATTGTCTGTATGTCAGTTTTTGTATATTTAGACGAACAATCCTTACATGTGCTATGTAATTGCTTTTGATACTTGCACGAGCAATCGCCATATGAATACAGGGACATTTCTTTTTTGGAATGACATTTCTTCTTTGTTGCGAAATATTATTTCAAAGCAATGTATGTCAGTAACAGGGATATGAATAGCAAACATATCAATATTGCTTTCAGCCATATCAAAATTGCTGAAAGCTTGTTCAATACAGGGATATTAACATTCGCATATGTTGATGGAGGCTTCTTCATAGTGCCGAAAGATTGTCGTTCTTTGCTGCATGGTTCATCCATCCAACGAAAGAAATCGCAAGTCTTCGAGGCGCATGTATAGAATCGTGCTCCTTTGCTCCATGGTTTGGTGGAGGTCTTCAAGGCAGCCTCGGCGCCGCAAACGCAACGCATACTAGATGATGATTCAAAGGAACGCGACCGCATCTTCTGCAAAAACGTAGACATCTTCAAACAATAACTTGCAGACACAAAAAATCAACATCTTGCAACATAACGAAAAAAAATGCACCTTATGATGTGGATTTACCAGCAACCTTCCTTACAAAAAAAATTCTATGGGGCCTCTACATGTCATTTTATAGGTTTTTGCATGGGAGGGGAGACACCCAACGGTCCTATTTCTAGCCGTTGCATGGGAGGGGAGCCCCTCAAACCTGAGGGCATTTTCGTCCATAAACTAACGGCCGTCCAGCAAAAAGGAACGTCCACTAACACAGGGTTATGCTATGCAAGAGTTAAGCATTATTCGGGGGTTTCGCGTAATTAGCGATTATGCAGGGTTCCTGGGGTAATTACCATATTACTCAGGGTTATGGGTGTAAATATCCCTTTAAAAAAAAGGTTAAAATAAAATAAAGTTTGTCTAAACAAAAATCAACTGACTAGTCGATCGACCAACTATTGATCGAGTAGTCAAAAGTCGACCAACACATCGACTCAACTATGCGGACTAATTAGTCAAGTTAGTTGGTTGACTTTAACAACTATGAAATGATACCTTCAAAGAAGAAAATCTATCATATGTGGGAATCATGATCTAGCCATTGTTTCTATGTAGGAACTCCCGCTTTTCAATCAAGCCCTTTTTCTTTTCCAAAAAAAAAATAAAATATGCAAAGATATTTAGAAGTGATGCCATGTTGGAGGCTTTTAGAATATAATAGTTTCTATACAATTTTCATATTATTGAAATATGGATAGAAATCAAGTATAATTCGCACGACTTTGAACCTGATGCAAAAGTATAGCAGCTTTGGTGTGAACTTGCTATATATATTTTAGCAGGGTCCGAACACGCTATATATTTAACTATGACATATACATACCTTTAGCATGAGTTTAAATTAATATATATTTTGTAATTTTATTAAACATGCTATATATTCATAATTATTTTTTCAGCATGCTTTATATCTATAGCATGTATTTTAACAAGTTGATTATTTTAGCACATTTTGCAATCTCCCCTTATTATTTTGTCATTTCATGTTACGAATACAACTCCTACATTCCCCCCTCGCTGGTTTCCTTCGAAGCGGGAGAGGTTTGACGATGATATTCCCATGTCGACCTTTCTGACATTTATAGCAAGTGATGAGACGACGACGGAAATGTGTTGTCCACATGATTGTGATAACCGCGATCACATTAGACTTTGTAAATTTTTTGACTAAATTCTTGGATACACACATAAAAACACACACATACATATATACACATTGTATCTCAAAAGGTGCCAAGGAATGCAAACAACTTTAACGGTTGAAACAAACAATAACAATGGGAATTGAAAGACAAATCGATGGCTGCATTTTTTTGGGCAACATGGAAAGTTAAGTGTTAAGATTACTCCATGATAGATAGCAACTCCTTAATCAACATTGGTCAAAAGATTCTCCTTTCAAGCAAAGTGGATTTGGCATCTTTAGATATCCACTTGCTCTTCCTTTGCTTCGAGGACTTCTTCATATTTGACCACTAGGGTTTTCATTTCCCCAAAAAAAAAAGAAAAAAAAAGAGAGGAGAGGGAAACTCCAAAGCATTATGTTGTTTATCATAAAGGTTCTCTCTTCTTTTACAACTACTATGTTGTATGTTTGGTGCCAATGAGTTCTTTTATTCTATTTAAGAAAAAAATTATATCTTCATGATATGTATATTGTTAAGAGAATTGAGAATTGAGTCATATATGTGGGGATACGAGGTTTGTTTTCAGTAATGAGGGAAACGTTTGCAAGATTTTGAAATTACTTTATAGATTGATACATACTCTCAAGTAATTTCATGAAAAGTTTAGTAAGATTATTCGATTTTTTGATTTTATGGTCCATGAGTCTGATAGATGTGCCTCTTTTTAGGAGGCGGTGAAATCTCCTAGAGCTCAACAAAACGTACCATCTTGTCTCGATCTACCTTTGAGGCTGAGTGGAGGTTGAATGATTAAAGTAAATTCTATCTGAGATTGTCGTGGTGAATAAGTTGACTCTAAAACAATGATGTCCATATATATGATTGTTGTAGATTTTACTTAGATCCAAAGATAACATAAAAGATCCACTAATAAAAGGACATGATAAATCTTTAATCCTGAAGTCAAAACCTCGAATGCGATTAGGATCCATTGGACGTTCACTAGCCGTAATTTCCCAATCTAAATGAGAAAACATCTCTCAAAATCGATTTCATGAGTTAATTACAAACTATAGGTTTTGTTCAAATGATTCTCCTTTTCATGCAAAGTGGATTTTGGCTCATGTCCTTTTGCTTTTTGTTTGTGTGCAGCCTTCGAGGATTTTACCAAACTCGATTTCCTCTATTTTGAATTTGAAATAAAGCTTGGAAAGTAAGATCAAAATAGAAAAAGGAAAAGAATAAGAAAAAAAGGGGCTGCACAAGTTGATGTTAAAGGGTACATCGCGTTAGCTTTAATATTCTTTCTCTTTAATGTACAAAACTAATTATTTGTTAGTACAAATGATAATTTTGTAACAAATAATAGGAAGATACTGCGATTAAGGAATTAATAAATAGGGAAACTGGTGACCGTCCGATCTGGAAGGAAGGGATTCTGGACCAGGATCTTCATCCGTCTCTTTATACGAGCCTATCAAATCCCAACCGTCCAATCAGAAGCAGCCCAAGGAAATAAAATATATGATGAACCTAAATATCTAATATCAATATCAGACGCATGCACAATCCCCTATGGACTCAGGTGGGATATATATAAAAAATATGAATGATATGATTAGCTCTAATCATGTCACTATCTCAATCATTCCATCATCATCATCCCCTCCATCTCCCCTATGTGTAAATAAAGAGTATAATGGGGCTGCCTAGAAGGGGCTACTCAGTTATTTTTCACAATTTTTTTATTTTTTTAAAATATTATGTATATTCATATATATATATATAGGGAAAAGAGATCTTAATTCAGGTGTAGGTAACTTTCCTACACCTACCATTTTTTCAATCAATTTTTTTAAATTTTTTTAAATGGATCCTTAGGGAATTTAGATCACTATTTGTCACCGTTATTATTCAAATTTCAACTTATTTTGAGATTTCTTACTTATCCATCAAGACAGTCAAATTTTAACAGTCCCAGATTTGTTGAAATCAACCATTTCTGATGGGCATGTTAGGAATGTCTGTTTTACGCAAAATTTGAAACACATATTGCACTTAATATTATAAGCAAATCCCTCAAGGATCCATTTCAAAAAAATAAAAAAAATTGACAGAAAAAGGGATGGGTGTAGAAAAGTTACGTACTCCTAGGTTTAAGATCTCCAATCCCATATATATATATATATATATATATATATATATATATGGGAAAAATGGGGCTGCCCCCCTAGGGGTAGCCAACATGGTTGTCCCCACCCCATTTTTCGCAAAATTTTTTATTTTTTTGGAAAAATATCACCATGTATATTCATCCCCATATCCCTCGTATATGCCATTCGAATTTCGTCAGAAACAGAGACTCTTGCGACCTCCATCCATATGTCATTTTTTTTAATGGTCGCAGGATTTTTAAAATCGACCATGTCTACATGGAGGCCGTAGGAGTCTCTGCTGACGAAATTCGAATGACATATAGGAGGGATATAGGGATGAATATACATGTCGATATTTTTCAAAAAAATTAAAATTTTTTTCCAAAAAATAGGGCGGGGCAGCCATGTTGGCTGCCCCCAGGGGGCAACCCCATCAACCCCTATATATATCCTTCAATATATCATTCGAATTTAGTCAGAAAAAATGTCTCATGTATCCTCCATCTAAAACGGGTCGATTACAATAATGTTTAGACTGTTAAAATTTCTTGTTCTTGATGGAGGGTATATGAATATCTGTTGTTGATGAAATTCGAATGACATATTGGAAGGATATATAAACGAACACTACAAAAAATTGAGCTATAGTGAGGGTTTTGAAAAAAATCTGTCACTTAATTAGTCGTTGTTAAATATATAGTGACGATATTATTTTTTGTGAAATGAGTTTCCGTACTCATAATTAGCAAAGAATATCATATATGTCGTTATATCATTAGCAACGGTCCACATAACGACACTTATTCATTGCTATTTTCAAAATTTTAATTAATCATCACTAAATTTTGAACTAAAAAATTCGTGTCGATTAGTTGATATTTTGAAAAATAACAATGGATAAGCGTCGCTACGTGGACCGTTGCTAATGATATAGCGACAGATATGATATTCGTTGCTAATTTTGAGTACGAAAACTCATTTCGCAACGAATAATATCATCATTATTTATTTAACAACAGCTAATTTAGTGATGGATTTTTCAAAACCGTCACTACATCTCAATCTTATTGTAGTGAAATATACATGGTTATATTTAAAAATATAAAAAATTGCGGAAAAAAAGCGTGAGGCAGCTCCATTTTTTCCATATAAAAATATCAAATTAAATAAATGGGGATGATGAGATTGGGTTATATGTTGATGCCAATGTAAGTATCCAAATTGCAAAATAAATATTCTACACGAAGAAATGACTTTTAGATAACAAACGAATATTAGAAAACATATGTCAATATCAAACTAACATAGGGTTTGGACAAGGACACCTCTTCTTTGAGCTTTTTCAATAATATTTATGTCTTTTTTTTCAATTACACTTGTGCCCTGGCATTCTTGAATTTTACAGTATCACCTTTTTTTTACTATAATATAGAAACACAAGTAGTATAATGCGAGAAGAAAATTACTTTGAATTTTGTAAAAATATAGGAACACAAGTATAATAAAGAAGGATACTAATTTGAATTTTGTAAGTATATAAGGATACAAGTATAATAAAGGAATGATATAATTTTGAATCTTGCACGAATACAAGGGCACGTGTGATTGCAAAAAAAAGGAAAATAAGTACTATCAGAAAAAAACGGAAGGACACAAGTATGAAAATTCTTTTTAAAATATATTACTATAATTCTATGAACTATAATGAAATGTTATATATTTCGGGTTCTTTCACTTTTTTTTATTTCCATATGTTATGTAATCCCCCCTCAAAGTTTAGTTATTCAACTATGCCATCGAATACACGTGTAAACAAAGAAAACATGTAGAAATACAAAAATCGAGTCGATCGACAATATATCGTAGATATCGATGGAAATCAAGATAATGGTCAAATCAACGTATATAGTGAATATATACACACATGATCGATGTTTCAGCTCGTGATGTATAAATAGCTTCGACACAAAATGAGAGATGATTTAGTCAACACATAAATGGCCATGTTTGTGAGTTTATGTTTTCATCATCTTTGCTGAACTCTATATTATAACAAATAATATTTGATGAAAATTTACATTTAATCAATCCATGAAATTCACAATGGTATTATATGCATTGCTAAATGTACATATAACAAATATTCTCATTTATTTTATTAAAATGTGTACCAATCATGGCTATTTTGGAAATTTCTTGTTGATTTTAAGAATCAAAGGTAATTCTACATCAAATAATACCTATTGTTATAAAATTGAACATAAAAAGGAAGGCATGACAATATGTCATCATATTATGAATGATATATTACAATATCTTCCTCCACAATTGAGAGTTAGCAATAAGAGAGTAAATTTGTAATGTCCTGAATGTATTTAGGTCTTCGGTTCGTTATCGAGGAAAACTGATCCTGACAACTTATTGGGTACGAGTTTAGATGGACCCGTTGACAACCACCCAAAATGCTTAAGCTTAAGTTGTCAAGCAGTAATCTCCACCACTTATAACGCACTCTCACACTTTGTGAGTTTTGGATGTGGGGCTATGTTTGGGGGTATGGGTGTTACAACTTCCCTCACTTATATTCACAGCATCCTCATTACGATATGACCATCATTTATTCCCGGTGACAGTGGCGGTTGCACGCTCCGGGTAGCCATTTCCTCATATCTCTTTGTAGGGGTGGCTCCATCTCTCAGGTAACCCTTTCCACTATTAGAGGAAAAATGGCTTTGATATCATTTGTAATGTCATGAGCTTAGGTCCTCGGTCCATTATCGAGGAAAATTGGCTCTGACAAGTTATTGAGTATAGACCTAGATGGACCCATTGACAACCACCCAAAATGTTTAAGCCCAAGTTGTCAAGGGGCAATCCCACCACTTATAACCCACTCTCAGACTTTGTGAGTTTTAGATATGTAACTATGTTTGGGGGTATGAGTGTTACAACAAAATGTTCGTCCCCACAAAGATAGTCTCACATCTAAAACTAATAAAGTGTGAGAGTGGATTATAAGTGGTGTACTTGACAACTTGAGCTTAAGCATTTTGGGTGGTTGTCAATGGGTCCATCTGGATCCGTACCCATTAAGTTGTCAAGCTTGTTTCCCTTGATAACGAACCGAGGACCTAAGCTCAGGGCATTACAAATGCTATCAAAGTCATTTTCTCTCTGATAGTAGAAAGGGCTACCCTAGAGGTGGAGTCACTCCTACAAAGAAATAGGAGGAAATAGCTACCCGGATCGTGCAGGCGCCACTGTCATTGGGAATAAATGATGGTCATATCGCAACGACGATGTTGCGAATATAAGTGGGGGAGATTGTAACACCTATACCCCGAACATATTCCCACATCTAAAACTGACAAAATGTGAGAGTGTTTTATAAGTGGTGGAGATTACTACTCGACAGTTTGGACTTAAGCATTTTAGGTGGTTGTCAACAGGTCCATCTGAGTTCATACCCAATAAGTTGTCAGGACCAGTTTTCCTCGATGACGGACTAAAGATCTAAGCCGTGATGTTACAAAATCCAACGATTTTGAGGTTGGATCTAAAAGTAGAAAAGACCTTCAATTAATTCCAACCCAACAGCCAAACAAACTAAGCTCTAAGGCCAACTCATACCTATAAAGAGAGTATCAACATCAAACAGTAATCTGCACATGACACTGTGGTCGATCGTTGACGATGGATCGATGCAAGCTCCACTTTATGTAATTAGAATATAGAAGAACATATTTGCAGAGGAGATAAACAAGACCAGCTCTTCTCTTGTATAGCAAAGTCTGTTCTACAGTCAGAGTAACTCGATCACGATTGAACGATTCACACGAAATCTAAAATTTTATGATCCACTGTATGTGAACCGTTCTATCATGATCAAGCAATTCCGAAGGTACGGTTGACTCCGTTCTAGAAGATAGATAAATATAAATATGTGCATACGTGGTGGCAGAATGGGACAGCTCAACTGCTCACGTTATTGTTCCTTAGATTGGAAGAGAGAGAAGAGAGGTTCCCTCGGATCACTCATCCACCACTTGCTTTAAATTTTAATTTGATTCTCATATGCATCATCTCCTAATCATATCATATCATATGGTGAGGATCGAGTATATATCTACACTCTGCCATATCATATCATATTATGGGGACAAGGTTGCTCTCTGTTATTTGTTCGAATGAGAAACATAGTCCAGGGTTTATTTGTAATTTACCCAGTAGTCTATACGTGCATGCAAAGGGATTGGGGACGAGCAGGGACAGGACGAAGTCGTCCACGTTTTATGTGCTTGGCCGTACCAACAGACGACGAGAAGTTTTTTTAATTGATTAAAGAGATATTTACATCCATAATTCTCAGTAATTTTGTATTTGCCCTAAGAATCCTCAATAATCACAAATTAAACCCAAGATCGTGAATAACTGTTTCGTTTTACACCATAACTTTCCGTTAGTTTAGGTCATTAACTCAACCAGATAGTTGAATTAATCTAACCAATCTATGATTTAACGGCTGAGATTAATAAAAAAAGAAAAAGAAAGGAAGGAGAGGAGGAGATGGGTTCGATTGCCAGAATAGGTGCGACACAGCTGCCTCGCCTCCACCACCACGTAACGGCCACTTCACCTCAACGGCCTTCGTCGTCCCGAAGTACAAGATGGGGAAGAAAATGGACTGAGAAGAGAAGAAGCCATCATCATCCCTCCGACCTAGGGCTCGCGGGCAAGGGGTGGTCGTGGAGCTTGCAGAGGGACTGGAGGGCTGGATTACGGGGTTGAGGTGGGGGCTTGCCGGCTGTGAGGGGGCATGGGAGGCTCTGACTTAAGGCTTGCAGGTAGAGGCACGCGGGGGGAGGTGGGGGGGTAGCTGCTAGAGCTCGCATGCTGAGGGCAAAGGCGCGGGGAGGGGGAAGGTTGTAGCTCGCATGCAAGGGGCAGAGGATAGGGACAGGGGGAGGGTTGGAGCTCGCATGCAGGGGAGCGGGGGCCGAAGGGGTCCACCTTGTCGGGGCGAGCGGGAGGGTCTGGGGCTTGCTGAGGGGAGGGGCATCATTTTGTTTGATATACATAATTGCATCATGTTATAAATATGATGTGTTTCCACGGGCAAAATGGCCAGCATATGACATTTTTCGTCAGACTTAATGGAGAATTAAGACAGAACTTAACACAGGGTTATACCATGTAAAGGTTAAGCATTATTTGGGATCTTGAGTGTAATTCGTGATTATCGAAAGTTTTCTGAGGTAATTATGAAATTACTCAAGATTATGAGTGTAAATATCCCTTAATTAAAAAGAATTAATTGGTCAATAGGGCTCGCGGACGGTCAAGTCGCCAAAACGGCTCGAGCAATTCCCCGCACCCAACCGCCTCGATTTCGCGTCTTGCGGCTCCATCGGACTCCACCTGTCCTGATCCCCTTTGATTTGGATTCGGGCAAAATGATACCCCTCGATATTTTTTGCATTTTTTTATTTTTTCAAAATGTAGGGGGACAGTTGGTATTAGATCACCAGATTGTTGTATTCTTAAGGGGCTACATGAATTGATAAAGACCTTCAGTTCAAAATCCAAACCCGTCCAAAAATAAATGGAGTGGATCGAGTCAAGAACCAATGACATATCCAGATTGACATCCTTAATATTTATTTCAAACTTTTAGCTTTTATGGAATTAATCCTAACCATAATACCCAATTATGAGTAGATATATTGCTGTTGAACGACAACACTTTACATTCCTAAAAATATATTTAAATAATGCCTCTGTATAAAGTTGAACGACTAGAAGTAGAATTGGTCGATCACCGAACACAACCTTAGCATGCATACGTTGTTGTTGTTTTTAATAAACATGCATATATTGTTCATGTTTAATTATCGACGCACATCCATATCATAGATGAAAGAAAATATCGTGATATATCGTCGATATATCGATATCGAGATGAAAGTTGATACCGATATCGGTATGTCGATATATCCTCCTTTTCAAGCATTTCCTTCACAAAAATGCATCGATATGAGCAATATTTTGACGGTATATCGTTAAAATATCGTATCAAAATGATATCTTTATTGATACGACCTTTCATCGTAGCTCCAAAATAATCAATACCAGCTTACATTATATTAAGTATCAAATTATGAAATTCACTTATTCCTCCACAAGCATCTTGAAATGATCTCATAACTGAACAGTGTCCTACCATCAAAAGATCAGAATTTAAACTTCATAATTATCATATATTTATATTTCACTAAGAAAATGATGAGCATGCGATTTAATCTATCAATCTCTACTCAACAATAGAGATTAAATCATTTTTAAATATTATTAGTTGTTTTTGAAGTACATTGATCCAATTATGTATCATTTTAACTCATCGATTGAATGCCAAACAAATTTTTTCAATAAAGAAAAAATCAGTTTAAATATTATTAGTCATTTTTGAAGTACAATGATCAATTTATGTATCCTTTTAACTCATCGATTAAATGTCAAACAATTTCTTTTTCTTCTCTCAAATTAGAACAAAAGCTAACTCATGTCCAAAATATAATGCTCTCAAAAACCAAGAAGAAGCTCATCCTCGTCACCACTATTGTCACCATCCTTAATGTAATATCTCGAGCTTAGGTCCCTGGTCTGTTAATAGAGAAAACTGATCCAAACAACTTGTTGGGTTCGGACCTAATTGAAACCAGTTGACAACTATTCACAATGATTAAGCTCAAGCTGTCAAATAGTGGGATGTTACAACCACCCCCACTTATATTCGCAATGTCTTCGTTGCGACATGACTGATCGCTTATTCCCAATAACATTAAAAGATATACGTTTCCGACTTAGGTCCCTTCGGATTGCCTTTCCACTATCAGAGGGAGTTAGCTCTAGTACCATTTGTAATGTTCGGAGCTTAGGTCTTCTGTTAACAGAGAAAACTGACTCGAACAACTTGTTGGATTCAAGCTCAATTGAACCCGTTAGCAACTTCTCAAAATGCTTAAGTCCAAGTTGTCAAGTAGTAATCCCCGGCACTTATGACCCGCACCCAAACTTCGTGAGTTTTAGATGTGAGACTATGTTTGAGGGTTGGGATGTCACACCCTCCTCCATTTATATTCGCAACGTCCTTGTTGCAATATGCCTAATCACTTTTTCCAGTAATAGTGGCAGTTACATGCTCCAGGTGGCATTTTTCTCATATCTCTTTGTAGGGATGACTCCACCTCTCATATAGCTCTTTCCACTGTCAGAGGAAAATTGACTTTGATACCATTTGTAACATCTCGAGTTTAGATCCCTAGTCTGTTAACGAAGAAAGATGATTCTCATAACGTCTTGAGTTTGGATCCTATCGAACACAGTTGACAAGCATCCAAAATGCTTAAGCCCAAATAACCAAGTAGCAGGGGGTTACATTTAAGGTCCTCAAGCAGGTCAACCCGAACATTGGGATCTAATCTAGATGTCTATCAGAGGTCTTCTTCCTCAATCTCTCATTCATGCACGCGATGGAAAGGAGATGACTGATTGGATGTACTTGCTTACTTGCGAAGCTCGTTGTTATGCTCCTCCATGATCGAGGATCTCAAGGTGTTTGTTGCAGTGGTACGATGGATGGAGCGCGAGGAAAGGGAGGTTGTGGCTGCAATGTGTCGCGCAGGATTTATCGTTCATTGGTGATCGAGGCGATTAAAGATTTGTAAAAAATAGAGTTGTGAAAAATAAATAAATAAATAAATAAAGTTGTAAATAATAAAAACTGAGCTGTAAAATAAACATGAACCATGCCTTTCAGTATGGAGTTGTAAAAAAATACACATGAAATTGTAAAAAAAAAGATATTTGTAAAAAAAACAGAATCGAAGTTGTAAAATAAAGACGGAGTTGTAAACAAATGTGAAACCATAACATGATATCATAATAAATAGATGCGAAATTGTAAAATATATCCACAAAACAGTAACAAATACTTTTTTGAGTACATTACCAAGACCTTCATTAAATGATATGCCTTAGATTGCTTATTTTGCAAACATTTAAAAATAAGAATAAATGAAAATATCATATTTGTAAAATCATGATATCCACAGTTAAATCCACTCGAATCAAATCCCCACCACATCAGTTGTGAGGCCAAAATCAAACCCACGCCTTATCTATTGCCTTCATATGATTTCCAAATCATAGACCCCACATCTCTCTATAAAGAGCCCGAATTTATTGGACTCGAGTCTATTGGGCGCGGCTCGTTGACTCGAATAGATTGGATCGGCTCGCGATCTGGTCCCTCGCCGCGGAGCCCTAACGTTCGCTCACCGCTTCACCTACAAACGGTTTCCGCTTTGTTAGCTGAGCAACATCCCCACGTCACCGCCACACCGAATGGTGACCGGCTCCACCAAACCAACCTACTCGATTAGATCGTGGAAAGGACCGTTCTTCTTGGAAAACTTGCGCTTATGCCCCTTACAAATATAAGAAAAGTAATATCATTATATTTGTAGTAAATAAATATATGGTAAAATGAGGCTGCTCTGCGAGAGCTAACTTGACTCTCTCGCCTCATTTTTCATATTTTTTATATTTTTTTAAAATTACTTCCATAGATTTTCATCAATATATCCATATATTACGTCATTTAAATTTCGTGCGAAACAGAGATTCCTATGACTTCCATCCAAACGAGTCGGTTTTAACAATTATGTTACCATTAAAAAATATCTGGATGAAGGTCGTAGGAGTCTTTGTTTCATACAAAATTTTAATGACATAGTATATGGATATAGTGATGAAATTCCACGGAAACTATTTTCAAAAAAATAAAAAAATGAAAAATGAGACGGAGAAGCCAAGTTAGCTCCCCTAAAAGGCAGCCCCATTTAACCCATAAATATATCTAAATAAACTAAGTTTTTTCCTGTAGTTATTTCGTTGTAATATATAAATTAAAATAAACTACTTAAAATAAGTAGTGATTTTTTTTTGCATATCTTAGGCTTCGTTTGGTTGCAGGGTTGGGCAGGGTTGGGTTGGGATACCCCCGGGTACTCCTCCTTCCAACCCTCCCAATCCTCCTTACAGATACTATTCACATGAGTACCCAATCCAACCCTGCAACCAAACGAACCCATAGGTATTACAATAATAAATGATGTAATCATGACTACTTTTATCGTAATATTTCCCATTGTTAAATTGGAAGATAGTAATTATTTCTTAATTAGGAACATTTAGCAAACACGCCCTCCCATTTTCATTTAAGCCCACAAAATATAAACACAGCTCGCGTCCTCGGCGTTGTGTGTATAATAGCGTACAAGAAAATGCCGCCACACACAGGCAGAGAGGAGGAAGAAGAATCCATTCCAGCAGCATAATCCCTCTCTGTCCTCCGCGTTTGGCTCGATTTCACATGCCAATGATATGAATCATATGATATTTAACAATATATAACCAACACATCCTCCTCTGACCTCTCTGCAGCTTCATTCTCAATCACCTCATCCCCTCTCTGCAGATTCCCCTCACAGGTACACACACCCAACTCTGCTCCTTCGTTGTTCGTAACCCATTCCCGCCCCTCGAACGAGCAGAAAGGTGAGAGCTTTGGATCGAAGAGCGCCAAAGATCGAGGTGGGTCTCTTCCTACGCTCCTTTTGACTAAAAGCACAATGGGTCCTTCAATCCCGTGCCGGAAACAAAGAAAAAGCTCCGCTTTTTAGGCCGCTGACATATACATACATATACCTTCTCTTTGACGCGTCTTGCCCTCCGTTGCGTGTGAAGACTCGAGCTTCAGCGAGATCAATGGAGACCCATATCGCCATCTCGACGATTCTCCTCGTCTTCTTCTTGCTCTCGTGGTTTTCTTGGGCCGAGCCTGTGGAAGACAAGCAGGCTCTGCTGGATTTCATGGATGGGATCCCTCGAGTCCGGAAGCTCAACTGGAATTCCAGCACTCCCGTGTGCAGCAGCTGGATTGGGGTCGTGTGCAGCAGCGATGGGTTTCGAGTGGAGGAGCTCCACCTCCCTGGATTGGGCATCAGTGGGGAGATACCGCCCAACACTCTCAGCAGGCTCACTGCTCTGAGAACTCTCAGCCTCCGAGCCAACGCCTTGACCGGCGATTTCCCGCCGGATTTCGGTAATCTGACGGCTCTCAGCGACATCCACCTTCAGTTTAATGCCTTCTCTGGTCCTTTACCTTCCGATTTCTCTGTGTGGAAGAGGTTAACCGATATAGATCTCTCGTTTAATGGCTTCAATGGGAGCATACCCGCTTCTCTGTCCAGCCTCACACAGCTCGTGACACTGGACCTCTCGCACAACTCGCTCTCTGGTACCATTCCCGACCTCCAGCTCCCTAATCTGAAGCACTTGAATCTCTCAGAGAACGATCTCGGAGGAGTTGTACCCAAATCTCTCCGCGGTTTCCCCGATTCTTCTTTCTTCGGTAATAAAAAACTCATCTTTATCACCCCGTCACCTCCTCCTCTAGTATCACCCGCGACCCAATTGCCCCCACCTCGCAAAGAACACCATGAAATCACAAGAAGCTCAACGAATCGGCAATTCTTGGGATTATAGTTGGCGGCTGTGCGGTGGGTTTCGTGGCGGTTGCCCTGTTCTTGATCATGTTCTGCTCCAGAACAAAAAGGGAGAGCTTTGGCTCGGGAAAGCTCGGGAAGGGGGACCGTTCACCGGAGGAGAAGGCTGTGGCCGCGAAGCAGGACGAGAACAATCGGCTGGTGTTCTTCGAAGGGTGCAATTTCGCATTCGATCTCGAGGACTTGCTGCGAGCATCAGCAGAGGTGCTAGGGAAGGGGTCGCTGGGAACGGCGTACAAGGCGATAATGGAGGACGCGACGACGGTGGTGGTGAAGCGGCTGAAGGACGTCGGCGCGGGGCGGAAGGAGTTCGAGCAGCAGATGGAGGTGATGGGAGGGTTGAAGCATGAGAATGTTGTGGAGCTCAGAGCTTACTACTATTCTAAGGATGAGAAGCTGATGGTTTGTGATTACTACAACCTTGGGAGTGTCTCATCAATGCTTCACGGTAATGGTGTAATTCTTTATGATTTGCATTTGAATATCATGATGATCAAATCAGAATAATTATTTGTTTATTGGTATGCAAATGTTATCAGAACTGGTTCAATTGAAAGTATACAGAACTGTTCTTTCTATGGAATCTGTCTAAATTATGAAGCTTCGATAATCCTATAACCATTGTCTTGGATTTTACAGGGAGAAGAGGCGAGGAAAGAACCCCCCTGGACTGGGATAGCAGGGTTAGAATCGCGCTAGGAGCCGCGAGAGGAATCGCATTCATCCACGCGAGCAGTGGCGGGAAGCTTGTCCATGGGAACATCAAATCCTCCAACGTCTTCCTCAACCGCGACCTATACGGTTGTGTCGCAGACTATGGCCTCATCACCCTGATGAACCCCATGGTCCCTCCTGTATCCCGGGCAGCTGGGTACCGAGCCCCAGAGGTCTACGATACGCGCAAAGCCACGCAGATGTCCGACGTATACAGCTTCGGTGTGCTCCTCCTTGAGCTCCTTACTGGCAAATCCCCCATCCAGGTTACTGGTGGAGGTGACGAGATCATCCACTTGGTGAGGTGGGTCCAATCCGTGGTCCGCGAGGAGTGGACTGCAGAAGTCTTCGACGTCAAATTGATGAAGATAGCCAACATCGAGGAGGAGATGGTCGAGATGCTGCAGATCGCAATGGCTTGCGTTACGAGACTTGCAGATCAAAGGCCTAAGATGGCAGAGGTTGTGAGGAGGATCGAGGATCTGAAGAAGATGGATACAGGGACTAGGCCGTCGACGGAAGGACAGTCAGAGGGATCCCGCGCGGTCACTCCACCGCCCGGAGGGCTCGCCTCAACTTCTCTCTGAGTTGGGCCCTTCAAGTGATTGCTCTGTTTCTTTGTGGTTTTCCCTTCTTTCATTGTGAACTTCAGGTTGATAGTTCAATGTTGGTCATTTTCTATAAACATTGTCTCGTTTAATTGTTGTCTTATTTCACCCAAAGCATGAATCAAATTCATGAGTTAGACACCTTTTTTATTTCGGCACGATTTCGGTCCAGCCAGTTCATCTTGTCGCCTCGTGTTTCGATCAGATTTCGAAGTGATTTCTGGTTATACTGGGTTTTCTGCATTTTGTCATATGTGCTGATTATCTTAAACCCTTATTTTGGTTGTTTCGTATGTTACAAAATTCCACAGAAAAAACAGAACTTTGCACAAAAGACATCATACTGTTCGATTCTTGATCAGAATCTTGTGTGCTTCAGACTGTTCTAAATTAAAGACAGAGAAACTATATAAAGCTTTGTTTAGTTACTTGCAGAGATGCTCTTAGTCATGGCAAAATTATACATTAACATACCAACTAATTCTTTTCATAACATTTCAAAACATTGTGATAGGAGACAAACAGGCAACAAGCTGCGCCGCTAGTCCTTTTTAGATTGCAAAACCAATCCTTCTAAACACTACATCCATAAACTTAGGAACCATAACATTAATGCTCGGGACTTTTTGGATCCTCTTCAAAAGTTCAACAGTTTCTGGTGCTAGGAATCCAAAAGTATCAGAATCAAAAGGGGTGAAGACATGTTGATTCTCCAAGCACGCTTTTTCGTGCTTCGCCACTTTTGTTGAAGCAGCTTTGAGGGCAGCATGCCCTGCTGTAAATGTCCCACTCTTCAATCCCACCAACGGAGAAACTCATGTCAAATCAACACCGGCATATTTCCCTCCAACCCATCCAAAAATCAAAATATCAGCAGGTATAAGAGTGGATATTCCCTTTTGCGGATCAGTTAAAAAGTTCACAAGCGTCTCTTTCTTAGCAGCAACACCAGCACGCCAAGTACATCAAATAAAACATCTCTAACAAGATCGTGTCTGTATTTAAAACCTGGAAGCTCCCTTCAATGAATTGCATGATCCCTAAAAGTGTCTAAGCATGCCTTGCAACAAACTGGACATAACTAATCTCTGTATGATTCATCTCTGTATGGTTCATCTCTGTATGATTTGCAAGTGAAAAAATGAATAGCGTCGCTTTTAACAGCGATCGGTAGACAAAATATCAACTGAACAAGAACCTGCGTAGAACAGTACTCTCAATACTCCTAGAACAAACAGCAAACTCAATACTCCAAGCACACCAATCGAAAGTTTCGCCATTGGTCGCATAGATTCTATAGAACATGGCTTGCTTATGACTGGAGACAAAAGAACAGGAAAGAGATCATTGGAATGAGAAGAGATGCCCTACCACCAAGATTTATACCTTAATTAGTGAAAAGAAGTCAAGGGTGTCAAGGCACCAGATACTACAATGGTTTGAATGGTGATAGCAGAAAAACCAGATTTTAACTGGTAAGGTTGCAGCAAGGAGAATGCGAGATTAAATGATAGGGATAGAAAGACAAGGTAACAAGGGAGCCAACATATCCCCATGGAAACATGGTTGTCCTGCAAAATTAAAAAAAATTGCAGAGAACAGATAGATTGTGCTCACTTCAATCCGACGGCGTGACTGGCCCTTGACATTCTTGTATTACCTCATCTAGCATTCTGAAGTTGTTCGAGCGTGTAGCATCGATATCTCAGATTTAATTGAAGAAACAATGCTTGGGGACACAAGACGGCCAAACTTACCCAGAGATGCACAATATTGTCTTACATTTCATATGGGGAAAACAGGAATTTATTAACATGGAAACTCATAGTTTGTGACCAAACAGCCTATAACTTGAGGAACAACTTACTCCCAGTACAAACATCCTTTACACCACAATTTTCTATCTTACAACTTCTAATTCCTCTTTAGAAGTGCCACCGCATAAGAACTTCGAGCCAAATTTGTCCGACTTCGAGGCCATTGATGAACAACATAGTACAACTGCAGGGAATGATCATAATCTTCGCTGTGCTTCCTTCCTTAATATTCTCGTCTTAACGCCTCCTGCAACAACATTTCAATTTTTTACAGGTCAAAAATGTGATGGTATTAGACATACAGATAATAAAACTATGTTAGTGTCACATACCCTCAGCTTCCTCAAATTGGATTTCCTTCACCATATCAGCAGCTGCATTGTATTCAAATCTGCCAAAGTTTAAATGGATTACATGAAAATTCACAAAACAGATTAAAGACCCTCAAGAAAGGATGTCTGACCTACACACCTCTACGTGATGCCAACACTAGGACAGTTTGAAGAGAATTTACATGGATGGTGCTTACCTATTTGAGAAAGCAACCTCAATTCCAATATCACTTGGAGTTTTGGTGGCCTCAACAAGCATGGTGACAATCTCAGTTTTGCGAGTGCTGGCCATGAGGCAATCATACTCAGTTGGAACGATGATTGCGAAAAAGTTGTCACTTAATTCACTCAAGCATAGCCTCTCCACAGCTGCAAGTGCTATTCGACGTTTAAGAGCATATGTTTCTGGGTCTATCAGGTAGATGGCAAAATCTGTAATTAGCAGAATACGCCGCTTCATCTTCCCTGTCCCCGTGAATTTCAAAACTTTGTCTGCAAATAGAACTGAACTGTCCCCTGAAAAACACAATAATTTAGATTGTTTATTATTGAAAATCCATAAACAAGTTGAAGTTTAGGATATCCTAACTCAGAAGCAATATATGTTAAATATTTGCACAAATCTAATTTAACCTTTTTTTTGCAGAATTCTCATGTATTATTATTAATCCATATCAAGTACAGGGATTTTGGCAAACTTGTTACAGACCACTCTCCATACATGGAGCGATAATGACATACTTTTGCTAACTTATGCGCATGAACAACCATGCATCTGCTTACATGAAGGATCCATACATGGGGGGATTCAATTGCTTTTCTACCAGGATGTGCTCAAAAAGTCTCTTGATTCTCCAGGGAGGGCTTTTGGCGTCGTTCATTATTTCCACTGCATTTTTGTTGTTCGGGCCTATAATGACTTGATTCTCTGCAATGGGGCTAGCTAGATGGATTCCCAACTGTAAGGTGTATGCCTCTGCCTCTAGGGGGAGGCGGCTTCTAGTGTAGAGAATTTGGCACGAACGGGTTCCTTGTCAGGATTGTAGCATATCGCCGCGATTGTTGCTATATTATTCTTAAAGGTTGCATCTACCAAACCATGGCTTTCCCGGTTTCCTCCATGCTTGCCCTTGTATGATTAATGGTGTTTGTGGTGCCTATCTTGAGATCGTATGTACGTCCTAAAGAGTCCCGTATTTTGTTGATTGCCTTGTTGGGGTCTGGCTTTGTCTGAAATGCTTGGAAATGCATCGATCCAACCAGATTTGGTGTAGCACCATGCATGCCATAATAAATTTCCAGGATTCCTTCTTGCAGTCCTTTAGAAATGTCAAGGAAGTGGCCACCATGTCTTCTGATTGGGATGTTTTATATGAGAAGGCCAGCCATATTGCTCTTGCATATGGGCATGTGCCAAAAAGATGAATCTCATCTTTTGTACTAGTAGAGCATATTGCACATATTCTTTCCGTCTTGTGTGTTATTTGCTTGAGGTGTCTACCTGTAGGTAGACATTTCGAAAGTAGTTTCTACATAACAATTTTATTCGAGGGAGATCCTTGTGGTTTCAGATTTTCTTAATGTATGATATGTTATCCGGTATTGTAGCCTTTTTCCATGACTAGTTGTTGGTATGCGGTCTTTGTGGAGAAGCTTCGGGCAGGATGGGACTTCCAGATCAAGATATCGTTCCTCGTGTAATTAGGCTTGAGTGAAAGAACAAGGGGAATGCTGTCAGTCGGGAAGAAATGTCGAATTAGGCATTGATTACATCTTCCATTAGCGTCCAAAAGTTCACATACCATCTTAGGAATGGATCCTATAATGCAGATGGGATGCAATTGCCATGAATAGTCTGGCAACCATTTTCCCCTCCATATATTTGTTGATTTCCCATTGCCGATTAGCATTATGGAGTTTGAAAAGAGGCATGGTCTAAAATTAATGATGGCCTTCCATAGGGGGGAGGCTGATGCTGGTGCTCTCCAGAAGTCTGTTGACTTGTAATATTTGCCTTGTAGAATTTGTTTCCAAAGGCCTGACTGGGGCTTTGTGAGTCCATGCAATTTTGAGTATCAGGGCTTGGTTTATCAGATGAGATTGTCTGATTCCAACACCTCCCATGTGTTTTGGTAAGGAAATATGACTCCATGCTTTGGTATAGCAATGCCTTCTATCGCAAGGCCTTAAATGTCGGTTTCGGTCACCATTTCGGCACCGACCAAAACAGAATTTCGATGGAATTTCGATGGAATTTCGACCGAAATTTCGGTCATTTCGGTCAATTTTTGTACTAGGACCCCCATATTTCGGTCATTTCGGTCGAATTTCGATTTCGACTGCATATCGATATTCAACAGAAATTCGACCGAATTTCGTTGAAATTTGAGGCCATGTTCTATCGTATAGGAACCCCCACCAAAAGTCCCTAATTATTTTGCCTATTTGTTGACATGTGCTTGCACTTAGCAGGTTAGTACCCATGAGGTATATAGGAGTTGCTGAGAGCGTTGCTTGTATGAGAACAGTTCTTCCTACTTGTGAGAGGGCTTTGCTTTTCCATCCTTCTAGTTTGCTTTTCAATCTTTGCATTTTATGGGCATGTACTTCCTTGGTCTTGTGTTTTCCTTGCATTGGGGGGCCTAATCACCTTTCTTTGTCAAAGTCAAGTCTAATACAAAGCTCCTCTCTTATTGTTGTTTTCAAAGTGTTGTTGGTATTCTTGCTAAACGTGATGATGGATTTGTCTTAATTCACTGCTTGCCCCGAGTATTTCCCATATATCTGCAATAGGCGGTAGATGGCTCTGGCTTCTGGAATGGATGCTTCTCCGAATATAAGTGTGTCATCAGCATACATTAGATGGGTAATGGGAGGTAACGATCTGTGCATTATATATCCTTTGATGGCACCCCGTTGGGCTGTTGAGCTCAGTAAATGTGATAGCGACTCAGTTCCAAGTACAAATAAGACGGGTGAGAGTGGGCAGCCATGTTTGATGCCTCTTTGGGGGTTAATGGTTTTTTATTAGTAAAGAGAAGGTAAATGTGGGATATGCATGAGTCGACGAGATCTACAAATCGTGGTGGGAATTGCAGTTGGTGTAGCAGGTTAAGGATATATCTCCATTCCATATGATCAAATACCTTCTCCATGTCTACCTTTATCGCCATATGTTTTGTTTTTATATGCCTTGTTTGCATATTGTGCAAAATTTCGGATGTTGCAATGTTGTCTGTTATTTGTCTTCCTTTAAGGAAACCACTTTGATTAGGTGAGATGTTAGCAATCAACTTTGCCACGATCTTGTACATGGTATTGGTGAGGTTGATAGGCCGATAGTGCGTGGGGCAGTCTGCATGATCTGTCTTGGGGACCAAGGCTAAAAAGGTCTTGTTAATGGTTTTATCAATGTGGCCTCTGACAAAGTAATCTTTAATTTTTTCAATGATTCCATCGCCTATGAGATCCCAATTTTTTTCATAGAAGGCTACCTGAAAACCATCAAGTCCCGAGGGCTTTTGCTGGGTTGCATGGCAAGGATGATTTTAAATACTTCTTCCTTGTCTAGAATAGTATTTACCTTCTGTTTCTCTTCCTCTGATTGCATTTCTTGTGGCTGGAATAGGAGGGGACACTCACATATTCTAATGGAGTTGCAAAATCTGTTGGAGAAGTGGTGGAGGAAACACTCTTCTATTAAGGTTCGATTGCCAGTGTATGATCTGTCTTCCATTTCCATCCAATTAATATCATTCCTCATTGCTCATGACAATGCATATAAATGGTAAAAGTGTGCATTGTAATCCCCCTGTTGTATCCAATTGTGTCTAGAGCGCTGATGCCAGTAGATCTCTACTGTCTTTAATAGGGAAGCATATTCTTCCGTTAGTTCCTGCCTTATGCTCGCAGAGGAAGTAGTATGGGGCTATGAGTCTATTTCTTGTATCGTGTGCTCAATTTGGGACTTTCTTTGTTTCCAGTTGCGAATCTCGGTTGTGGCCCACTTGCTGAGACCTTTTGCTATCATATTGAGTTTGTTTTGCAAGTTATGTTGGTGTGCTTGACGTCGTCATAGGTATACCATCTTTCACTGGAACTTTTTTTCCTCCATCCACCATAATTCAAATCTCAAGGGTCTAGGCTTTGTCCTTCTTGTTCTTTCTAATTTAAGGACTATCGGGGTGTGATCACTGTATATGGCTGGTAGGTGAAGTACTCCTGCCTTTGGAAATAGGAAAGCCCATGCCCCGGTTACAAATACCCGGTCAAGTATTTCCTTGATGTTTCTGTAATTTGCTTGCTTATTGTTCCAAGTGTAGGCTGGGCCTGCGAATCCGATGTCCATCAGTCCAATCTTATTACAAAATTTCTGGAGGTAAGAGTAGTCCCTTGGCCTGCCTGGCCTTTCACCCTGTTTTTCCTCTACCTTGATTATGGCGTTGAAGTCACCCATTATGACCAGGTTGTTGTGGAGCTAAGTTGCAATAGTTTCCATGTTATTCCAGAATTCTCTTCTTTCAGTGTTCCTGGGCGTTCCATATACACACATGAGGTTCCATTGACTACAACCAAAATCATGAATGTTATTATATATTTGTTGTTCACCTGTATAAGTTGGAGCTTGATTTGCTTCTCATATAGTAGGACCAAACTTCATGCATGGCCTTGTGGCTCAACAGTGATATGCCCGTATCCTTTTATTTTATCCACTATCTTATTCATCTGGTTGTTATTGCAGTGTGTTTCTGAGATGAAGCAACAAGAAGGGGTTGACTCCCTGAGAAGATTTTTGAGATGGCAAACTCAGAGGAACTTCTCAAACCTCTACAGTTCCATGCCAAGAAGCTCAATGGGGGGTGTAGAGATATTTATATGCTTTCTATATACCTTGTCGGCTATTTTATTTCTTCATGTCTCTTTCATGTAATTTACACTTAGGTCTCTCTATATAATAGAGCCTAGGGTTATCGAAATAAATATCTTCTTCATTTTTTCCAACATGGTATCAGAGCGACGGTCCTAGACCAGAGCTCTCATGCCCTAACCCTAGCCCCACCTCCCAGCCCCTGCACCGCCGGGTCGTGCCTCGCCTCAGCAGCTCGTCGGCCTCGCGCACTCACCCCTGCGGCCCCGCACGCTCACCCCTGCGGTCCCGTGGCCCCGCGTCGTCACCTCTAGCCAAGTGTGCCCCGTATGCATCGTACGCCTCGCCCTCGATCCCGTGCGACTCGCACGCAATGCCTCTTGCCCCTGCGCAGCGTGCGTTGTGTGCTCCTAAACGTGCGCAAGCGAGCTTCAACTCGCTCCTGCGTGCGCCGAGGCGTGCTTTAGAAGGAGCGTTTCCGCGTTCTTCACCTTATTGATGGGGTTGGTTGCGTTTTGAGTCTACATGCGCAACCACATCCCACATGTCCGTGTAGACGATTATTTTCAGACGTCTATCACTCCTAATCTTCCTCTATCGACATCATGTCAGAAAGTAAGATTGGCGTTCCCTCAACTGGCGCATTCGGAGGTCCAGCGCCTATTGTCAAGATGGACGGGACGAACTATGAGCTCTGGGCAATGCAGGTCATGAGTCTCACGAAGTCAAGTGGTAAGAAGTGTATTCTTACCGAGGAGGAAACGGTGGAGAAGATTGGGATGAACGCCTTTTGGGAGGCAGATGGTGCATATGCCAAGGTCTGGCTTTCAGGGACATTGACGACAGAGATCGCCAATGACGTGTTACATCAACCTACTGGTAAGACTATGTGGGACATCCTCGCGGCTATATATTCTCAGGCGAGGAATGAAACTAAGATACTTCAGCTTCAGCATGATATCTTCACTATCAAACAGAACAATCGACCTCTCCATTCCCTGTATACCTCCTTGCGAGGGATGTTCGAAAAGCTTCACAGCTTCATGCCACTCACAGCCACTCCTGAGCAGCAGAAGACATATAGGAATGCTACTATGGTCGGTGTATTCCTAGCAGCCCTAGATCCTGAATATGATACTGCTCGCTCTCAAATTCTTGCAGATGCGACCGTTCCTCCCATGGAGGAAGCTTTCCGTAGGCTAAGCAGAATCATTGTTCCATCTACTATCACTAATCAGACTTCTTCGGCTATGGCTACCTCTCGTGGCAGAGGTAGTCCTTTTTCTCGTGGACGTGGACCTCGTGGTAGAGGAGGACGCATTCGTCTGCCTGTACGTTTTGTCGTCGTCCAGGTCATACCGAGGAGACATGCTATTCTAAGCATAGTTTCCCAGCTTCAGCCCGTGTAGCGGAGCAGGTCGAGACTCCCACTGCTCCTACTTCAGATGCGAGGTTTGACGACCTAGTGGCCAGACTACGTGATATCAGGCCTTCTTCTTCTTCATCTCTTGGAGACCATTCAGATGTTGCAGCTTCCGCCTCCGCCAGTACTTTTGCTACAGCAAGCACCTCAGGTAGTACTTTTTCCTTTACCTCATATTATGGACCTCAGATTCCAGAGTGGATTATGGACGCTGGGGTAACACACCACTTATGCAGAGATAAAGGACAGCTTACAGCCTACAAACAGATTCCTCTAGGAAGAACTGTAGTGATTGTCGATGGTACTCATTCTCCGATCACAGGAGAAGGGGAGATTACCCTTACACCTTCGATGTGTTTGCCGAATGTGCTCCATGGTCCTGATTTCTCTATAAATTTGTTATCCATCAGCCAAATTACAAAAGATTGCACTGTTGAGCTATATTTAACACATCATCTCTTGTTTTTCAGGACATTCTTACGGGCGGGGTGATTGGTTGTGGCCGTGAGTAGGGTGGTCTCTATCGACTGGTCCAAACTCCCTATGCAGGCGCGTCTTCTATTTCGACAGGACCAGTCTCTCCTTTCACTTGGCACCTACATTTTGGTCATCTCCCTCTCCAGAAGATGAGTCATATTTTGCTACAGATATCTCCAGGATCTACATTCCAGTACGAAGCTTGTCAGTTGGGGAAGCATCATCGTTCATCTTTCCCTAGTCGTCAGAGTTGAAGCAGTAGCTCCCTTTTTTAGTTGTTCCATGTTGACATTTTGGGTCTCGATCGTGTTCCTGATCTTCAGGGGCACGTGTTTTACCTTGTTGCAGTTGATGATTTCTCTTGTTTGGCATGGGTTTTCATATTGAAAAATAAATTTGAAGATGGGGATATGATCAAAAAATTTATCAATGAAATTCAGAATGGTTTCTCTTCGTCTGTGAAATTTGTGAGAACGGATAACGCCTTGGAACTATGCACACGTAATCTATCCCATTTTTTATCTTCTCGTGGTATTACTCATCAAACATATGTCCTTATACCTCTCAACAAAATGGCGTTGCAGAGAGAAAGCATCGTCATTTAATGGCCTCAAATTTCAGCGAAATTCAGTCGAATTTCTGTCGAATATCGATATCCAGTCGAAATCGAAATTCCACCGAAATGACCGAAATGACCGAAATATGGGGGTCCTTGTACAAAAAATGACCGAAATGACCGAAATTTCGGTCGAAATTCCACCGAAATTCCATCGAAATTCTGTTTTGGTCGGTACCGAAATGGTGACCGAAACCGACATTTAAGGCCTTGTTGATATTACTCGAACACTACTTATTCAGAGTCATGCCTCACATTCATTTTGGGGTGATATGGTCCTTACAGCATGTTATTTAGTGAATCGCATGCCATCATCCGTCTTGGATGAGAAAACTCCTTTTTCCATTGCCTTTCCAGACAAGGAGTTATTCTCACTTACTCATGTCTTTGATTCGGTTGCATTTGTCCACTAGTTGGCTTCAGATCTTGATAAGCTCTCTCCTAAGACTATCAAATGTGTGTTTGTTGGGTATTCCAGAACTCAAAAGGGATATCGGTGTTACGATCCTTTGCGCAGGAAATATTATATAAGTGTTGATGTCATATTTTTTGAGTCTGTAATGTATTTCTCTCCTACACGCGACAGATCGACTTCGTCGAATTCTGATGATGAGGTCTGCATGCCACCTCCTCCCCCAGCACCGTCTTCTTCACTACATATGCTTGTCGTCTCACCATCACTACCACCATCACCTCCTCCACCACCTTCTCCATCATTTCCGCAATCTAGCTAGTCACACATTGTTCTTCCCTTACAAAATTCAATACTCATCGACTTGTCTCTGCTCATGGTCGTCAGCCATCCGAGGTGCCCCAGGTTTGTTTTGATAACATGATTTCTAATGATGGGTCTAAAGATGTTTCTATGCAGAAAAATAGCCAACAGATGGACGAGGATACTCATGACTTGGATATTCCTATTGCTATTCATAAGTAGAAGTTGTCTTGTGTGTCATACCCCTTTGCTTCTCAGGTTTCCTTCCATCGCCTCACAGGGGACTTCCAGAGATTCAGTGTTGCCTTATCTGCCGTGGAGATTCCACGAAATTATCAAGAAGCATTGAAGGATACTTGTTGGCGCTTGGCCATGAAGGAAGAGATGACCGCATTGCAATCTCGTGGTACTTGGAGCTAGGTGTCTTCTCCTCCTGGGGTGTCTGTAGTTAGTTGCAAATGAGTGTTTACTGTTAAACATCATACATATGGCAGCATTGACTGCTACAAGGCGAGGTTAGTGGCACGCGGCTTCACTCAGACCTACGGTGTGGATTACTTGGACACCTTTTCGCCAGTAGCTTTTCATTCTACATTGCGTATTCTACTTTCAGTTGCAGTGGTATGCGATTGGCCCTTATTTCAGTTGGATGTTAAAAATGCATTTCTATATGGAGATCTGCAAGAGGAAGTCTACACGCAGTCGCCTCCTAGGTTTGCTGCTGAGAGGAGTGTCAACACGTATGTAGACTTCATAAGGTTATATATGGCATGAAGCAAAGTTCAAGAGCGTGGTTTCAGAAACTCTCGAAGTTGATTGAGAACCAAGGGTTCAAGAGGTCTAATGCAGACCATTCACTCCTTGTGCAGAGGACATCTAGAGGAGTGTCAGCATGTATGTAGACTTCATAAGGTTATATATGGCATGAAGCAAAGTTCAAAAGCGTGGTTTCAGAAACTCTCGAAGTTGATTGAGAACCAAGTGTTCAAGAGGTCTAATGCAGACCATTCGCTCTTTGTGCAGAGGACATCTAGAGGTATTATTGTTATAATGGTATATGTTGGTGATATTCTTGTTACACAAGATGATATGCAGGGGATAAAGATAGCAAGAGTGTGTATGCCGTCAGTTTGTTACTAAGGATCGGGGCACCCTAAGATATTTCTTAGGGTTGGAATTTGCTAGGAATGTGCAGGGTCTTGTGATGACCCAAAGAAAATATATTACAGACATGCTTGTTGAAACAGGTATGATTGGGTGTCGATCTGCTACTACTCCTATGGATCCTAGTATGAAATTATATGATAATGATACATGATGCAGCGTGGAACCAAAATATAAGGCCGAATATTTATTTAATTTTATCTGTCAATTTTATTTACGTTTATTTGAGTTGTTGCAATTTTAATTAAATAAACGAGATCGCATGTGATCTCAATTAATTAGTTAGGGATTTGAATTTCAAAATTAGTCGCTTAATTAGTTAGAGACAATTTAGGATAATTAGTTGTTTTTCTATTTCTGTAATCTCATCCCTCCTATATAAAGGGATGAGGGTCCATTGTTTTAGACAGTTTAGGTTAATGAACAATTGAGATCTTTATCTCTGTCTCCGTCTCTCTCCCCCGCGTGGTCTGCACGCGTTCCTCTTCTCCAAACCTCTCGTATTTCCGACGAGGTTCTTCTTCTCAACCCCTCTATTTTCTCCACAAAAATCCACCATTCAAAATATTTTATTTATTTTCATCACCGCGAAATCGATCCGCATCATTTGGTATCAGAGCATGGCTTACAGATCATCCTCACGATCTGACGATCCGTCCAGACGTTCGCACCGACATGCATTGAAGGACTATCGTTCGTCGGAACGAAAGCGACGATTCAACGACGCTTACGACAAGGAGATGATGGACGAACTGCGTGATCTCCAGTCCAAATGTCAAGACTTCCAGTCCAAATATCGAGCTTTGATGGCTGACTTCGAGACCCTACTCGCCGCCCAATCAAAGCTTCCAACCACCGAAGCCGTTGTCACGAGTCTTGACGAAGAAACCCTCGCTGTGGAGGAAGATTCGATTGTTGTCCAGGTAATTTCAGATTTGAAAAACCCTCTGAAATCGATCTTCGACCCATCCGCGGGCCTCTCGTGGACCCCCTCCACCATCCTCGCACCTCTGGCACCTTCCCCGATCGCAGCAGCAACCCCCCCGTCCCGGAATCAGCCCCTTCCGCCGTCCCCGCGGCATAGGCTCCCGCCCAACCCCCAGCCTCACTGACGCCTTTCCTCACCCCCGCAAATCCTGCGGCCCAAAACCCAGCCCCCCGGGGCCTCCCTCCCCTCCCTGCGCAAACCAGCCCCCTCCCTCCCTATTCTTTTTCGTCTTGCGCCGATTCCCAACTCTGTCTCCTTCCCCGTACGGCCGCCTCCCCTCTCATCCACTCTCTCCCAACTGCCAGCCGCGCTCCGTGCTCCCCTCCCCCCCCCCCGACTTCCCCTTCCCAGACCCGCACCCCCCTGCGCGCCACCGCCTTCCCCTCCCCCGCTACCCTCCCAGCCCCTGCCCCCATATCTCCTCCCGCGCGCCAAGCCGCACCACCACCAACCGATGCCCCTGCACCCCCGCCATCCTCCCTCGTCCTCGCTCCATCACAAGTCAAGCGCCCAGCCCTGCCAACGCCACCGATCTCCCCTCGTTGCCGCCGCCGGCCTAAGAAGGAAGGAACCCTAGTATTTGAGGGTGTATACCCGACCATGTCCCTTGACAATCGGAGTCAAGAGAAATATTGGGGTAATTGCAGGAAGATCCCCCCTTACAAAAGTTCTTATCAAAAGGGGCAATTGAAGGATGAGTTATGCTATTAATCCTTTCAAATGAAGGGGTAGAAAATTTACAGCCGTACCCCTCAAATCAGAAGAATTATAAACGCAACATGGAAAAGGAGCGAAATTGGGAGATTCGACCAACAAGCCATCAACAGCCCGAAGATCAAGCAATTCGTCGGGAGACAAATTTTTAAAAGCGAAGGAGAGTTGATACAGCGTGGAATCAAAATATAGGACCGAATATTTATTTAATTTTATCTGTCAATTTTATTTACGTTTATTTGAGTTGTCGCAATTTTAATTAAATAAACGAGATCGCATGTGATCTCGATTAATTAGTTAGGGATTTGAATTTCAAAATTAGTTGGTTAATTAGTTAGAGTCAATTTAGGATAATTAGTTGTTTCTCTATTTTTGTAATCTCATCCCTCCTATATAAAGGGACGAGGGTCCATTCTTTTAGACAGTTCAGGTTAATGAAAAATTGAGATCTTTATCTCTATCTCCGTCTCTCTCCCCCGCGTGGTCTGCACGCGTTCTTCTTCTCCAAACCCCTCGTATTTCCGACGAGGTTCTTCTTCTCAATCCCTCTATTTTCTCCACAAAAATAAACCATTCAAAATATTTTATTTATTTTCATCACCGCGAAATCGATCCACATCATTTGGTATCAGAGCATGGCTTACAGATCGTCCTCACGATATGACGATCCGTCCAGACGTTCGCACCGACATGCATTGAAGGACTATCGTTCGTCGGAATGAAAGCGACGATTCAACGACGTTTACGACAAGGAGATGATGGACGAACTACGTGATCTCCAGTCCAAATGTCAAGACTTCCAGTCCAAGTGTCGAGCTTTGATGGCTGACTTCGAGACCCTACTCGTCGCCCAATCAAAGCTTCCAACCACCAAAGCCGTTGTCACAAGTCTTGACGAAGAAATCCTCGCTGTGGAGGAAGATTCGATTGTTGTCCAGGTAACTTCAGACTTGGAAAACCCTCTGAAATCGATCTTCGACCCATCCGCGGGCCTCTCGCGGACCCCCTCCACCATCCTCGCACCTCTGGCACCTTCCCCGATCGCAGCAGCAACCCCCCCCCCCCTGTCTCGGAATCAGCCCCTTCCGCCGTCCCCGCGGCATAGGCTCCCGCCCAACCCCCAGCCTCACTGATGCCTTTCCTCACCCCCGCAAATCCTGCGGCCCAAAACCCAGCCCCCCGGGGCCTCCCTCCCCTCCCTGCGCAAACCAGCCCCCTCCCTCCCTATTCTTTTTCGTCCTGCGCCGATTCCCAACCCTGTCTCCTTCCCCGTACGGCCGCCTCCCCTCTCATCCACTCTCTCCCAACCGCCAGCCGCGCTCCGTGCTCCCCTCCCCGACTTCCCCTTCCCAGACCCGCACCCCCCCTGCGCGCCACCGCCTTCCCCTCCCCCGCTACCCTCCCACGCCCCTGCCCCCATATCTCCTCCCGTGCGCCAAGCCGCACCACCACCAACCGATGCCCCTGCACCCCCGCCACCCTCCCTCGCCCTCGCCCCATCACAAGTCAAGCGCCCAGCCCCGCCAACACCGCCGATCTCCCCTCGTTGTCGCCGCCAGTCTAAGAAGGAAGGAACTCTGGCATTTGAGGGTGTATACCCGATCATGTCCCTTGACAATCGGATTCAAGAGAAATATTGGGGTAATTACAGGAAAAGCCCCCCTTACAAAAGATCTTATTAAAAGGGGCAATTGAAGGATGAGTTATACTATGAAATCCTATCAAATGAAGGGGTACAAAATTTACAGTCGTACCCTTCAAATCAGAAGAATTATAAATGCAACATGGAAAAGGAGCGAAATTGGGAGATTCGACCAACAAGCCATCAACAGCCCGAAGAACAAGCAATTCGTCGGGAGACGAAATTTTAAAAGCGGAGGAGAGTTGATGCAACGTGGAACCAAAATATAAGGCTGAATATTTATTTAATTTTATCTGTCAATTTTATTTATGTTTATTTGAGTTGTCGCAATTTTAATTAAATAAACGAGATCGCCTGTGATCTCAATTAATTAGTTAGGGATTTGAATTTCAAAATTAGTCGCTTAATTAGTTAGAGTCAATTTAGGATAATTAGTTCTTTTTTCTATTTTTGTAATCTCATCCCTCCTATATAAAGGAATGAGGGTCCATTGTTTTAGACAGTTCAGGTTAATGAAAAATTGAGATCTTTATCTCTATCTCCGTCTCTCTCCCCCGCGTGGTCTGCACGTGTTCTTCTTCTCCAAACCCCTCGTATTTCCGACGAGGTTCTTCTTCTCAACCCCTCTATTTTATCCACAAAAATCCACCATTCAAAATATTTTATTTATTTTCATCACCGCGAAATCGATCCGCATCATATGCTATCAGAGCATGGCTTACAGATCGTCCTCACGATCTGACGATCCGTCCAGACGTTCGCACCGACATGCATCGAAGGACTATCGTTCGTCGGAACGAAAGCGACGATTCAACGACGCTTACGACAAGGAGATGATGGACGAACTGCGTGATCTCCAGTCCAAATGTCAAGACTTCCAGTCCAAATGTCGAGCTTTGATGGCTGACTTCGAGACCCTATTCGCCGCCCAATCAAAGCCTCCAACCATCGAAGCCGTTGTCACGAGTCTTGACGAAGAAACCCTCGCTGTGGATGAAGATTCGATTGCTGTCCAGGTAATTTCAGATTTGGAAAACCCTCTTAAATCGATCTTCGACCGATCCGCGGGCTTCTCGCGGACCCCCTCCACCATCCTCGCACCTCTGACACCTTCCCCGATCACAGCAGCAACTCCCCCCCCCCCACGTCCCGGAATCATCCCCTTCCTCCGTCCCCGCGGCACGGGCTCCCACCCAACCCCCAGCCTCACCGACGCCTTTCCTCACCCCCGCAAATCCTGCGGCCCAAAACCCAGCCCCCCGGGGCCTCCCTCCCCTCCCTGCGCAAACCAGCCCCCATCCCTCCCTATTCTTTTTCGTCCTGCGCCGATTCCCAAACCTGTCTCCTTCACCGTACGGCCGCCTTCCCTCTCATCCACTCTCTCCCAACCGCCAACCGCGCTCCGTGCTCCCCTCCCCTCCCCGACTTCCCCTTCCCAGACCCGCACCCCCCCTGAGCGCCACCGCCTTCCCCTCCCCCGCTACCCTCCCACGCCCCTGCCCCCATATCTCCTCCCGCACGCCAAGCCGCATCACCACCAACTGATGCCCATGCACCCCCGCCACCCTCCCTCGCCCTCGTCCCATCACAAGTCAAGCGCCCAGCCCCGCCAACGCCGCTGATCTCCCCTCGTTGCCGCCGCCAGCCTAAGAAGGAAGGAACCCTAGCATTTGAGGGTGTATACCCGATCATGTCCCTTGACAATCGGAGTCAAGAGAAATATTGGGGTAATTGCAGGAAAAACACCCTTACAAAAGTTCTTATCAAAAGGGGCAATTGAAGGATGAGTTATGCTATGAAATTCTTTCAAATGAAGGGGTAGAAAATTTACAGTCGTACCCCTCAAATCAGAAGAATTATAAACACAACATGGAAAAGGAGCGAAATTGGGAGATTCGATCAACAAGACATCAACAACGCAAAGATCGAGCAATTCGTCGGGAGACGAATTTTTAAAAGCAGAGGAGAGTTGATGCAGCGTGGAACCAAAATATAGGGCCGAATATTTATTAATTTTATCTGTCAATTTTATTTACGTTTATTTGAGTTGTCGTAATTTTAATTAAATAAACGAGATCGCATGTGATCTCGATTAATTAGTTAGGGATTTGAATTTCAAAATTAGTCGGTTAATTAGTTAGAGTCAATTTAGGATAATTAGTTGTTTTTCTATTTTTGTAATCTCATCCCTCTTATATAAAGGGATGAGGGTCCATTGTTTTAGATAGTTCAGGTTAATGAAAAATTGAGATCTTTATCTCTATCTCCATCTCTCTCCCCCGCGTGGTCTACACGCGTTCTTCTTCTGCAAACCCCTCGTATTTCCGACAAGGTTCTTCTTCTCAATCCCTCTATTTTCTCCACAAAAATCCACCATTCAAAATATTTTATTTATTTTCATCACCGCGAAATCGATCCGCATCATTACATATGAAGTGGATAAGAGGAGATACAGAGAGATTGTGGGAAAGTTCTTATATGTTACCATTACCAGACCGAATATTGCATTTGCAATAAGTCGAGTTAGTCAATTCATGGAACAACCTCGGCAAGTACATGTAGATGCTATATACATGATATTGAGATATCTCAAGTCCTCTCCAGGTGCAGGATTACTTTTCAAGAAAGGAGCAACTCTCAAGGTATCTGCATGTGCTGATGCCAACTATCAGGGTGCCCTAAGGATAGGAAGTCCACGACATGCTTTGCAGTATTTGTCTGTAGATCCCTTGTTTTTTGGAAAAGCAAGAAACAAACATTTGTGGCTAGATCAAGTGTTGAATCTGAGTATAGAGCTATGGCAAAGCAAGCACAGAAATGGCGTGGGTTCGAGCAGTATTAGCATATTTAAATGTAGATGTTCCTCTACCCATGCAGCTACAATGTGATAATCAGGTTGTCTTGTTCATTGCAAACAATCCTGCATTCCATGAACGAACTAAACATATTGAGGTAGATTGTCATTATACTAGAGATCTAATCCAGAAGGGAATGATCTCTACCTCTCATGTCACTTCAGGAGAGCAAATAGCAGATATATTTACCAAGGCATACTCCAGGGGCCCTATCAAAAGTGTTCATCCAAGCTGAGCCTGATAGACATCTATGCTCCATCTTGAGGGGGAGTGTAGAGATATTTATATGCTTCTATGTACCTTGTCGGCTATTTTATTTTTTTATGTCTCTTTCATGTAATTTACCCATAGGTCTCTCCTCTATATAAGAGAGTCTAGGGTTACTAGAATAAATATGTTCATTTTTTTCCAAGAGGGAGGATGCAGTTGTTGGGGGTTAGCAGGCTGACAGCAGCCAGAACCCCATAATCTACGTCTGAATCAGTATTTTGGATCCATAATCCCGCTCTCTTGCTTTCACTATTTCTTCTTGTCCATTAGCTTTTACACTTGCAATTCTCTTCCTCTCGGTTGGGTCTTCTTTTCCCAGTGTGGGCAGCAGTTCCTTCCTCGGATGGATGCCAATGTCGAAAAACAAGGTTGTGTCACACTAGTAGGCGAGATGATAGTAGGACTCCATATGTCAGCAAGACTACCCTTAGAGCTTCTGCTTCTATGGAAGGACCCCTAGCAATCCCTCCCATTTTGGAGGTTTTTGTTAATGGAGAAGATAAGCTCTCTCGTTTCCCTCCCGATTGGATATAAGTGGGGTATTTCCTTGCATGGGGAGGCTGACTTCGTTTTTCGACGTATGTTCTTATGATGTCTCGGTCCCCCTATTCTCCCATGATGAAGTATCAGGGATTGGATTGCTAAAGTAGTTTATGTCTTTATTGTATTTGTAGGGGATCGACGAGGCTCTAAGATCTAATGAATATCTAGGCATTAATGCTTCCTCAGCTCTCATTTTTAAACCTTGGTCCTTAGTCTTTGCACAGATGTGTCGTCCTTGAATTATATGTTCACGTCATATGGCCCATTAGGCCGCAGAAAGTGCAAAACCTTCGAAGCCCTTCATACCTCAATGGTATCGTAAGAATCTTTGAGTTTTCGCAACGAAGTTTGATATCTTTCTTGAGTGGCCATAAGACATTTAGCATTACTTTGATCATATCATACCCGTATTGGGCTCGCTCCTGGTTGCTGGGGGAGTTCCATTAATTCCCCCACCGTCTTGCATGGCTTTTCTGTAAAACTCCGAGTTTTGAAATTGGATTGGATTTTGATGTATTTGTATCCAGAAGGGGGTCGTGTCAAATTTGTATTCATTGATCATAGTGTTTGGGTGTTCCTTTTCGAGGAGGATAAGATTTCCTTCAAATGCCATGGTTCCCTATTCCAGATGATCTCTTTTTCCAAGGAGTTGAATTTGTCTCTCCAACATTGATCTCCGGCCTCCTGGATGAAGGGGAGGCTTGAGATTTTCCATACTTTTTTCATTGTCTCAATCACTCCCCTTGCGCGACTCGTCTATTTGAGAGTACTTTAAACAGCATACAGCTTTCCATGTGTGTGTAGACATGTGGCTCTCATGTCCAATATCAATAATTTCTTCCTCACTTCCCCCATGCGAGAGATTTTTTTAAGAATCTGATATCTTCCTCTTCTTTCTCCATAGGCAATAATCAGGTCGTATGCTGAGTAAATGGTGCCTTAACCGTTGTTTTCCTACTGGCCCTAGTATCTACTCTTGTGGTGTAGGTTGTCTGTGGAGCAGGTTGGAGGTTCAGGTCTAAATCACAACTTTTGTGGATCCCAATTGTTTTCACCAGATCATGTACTATACATAGTATTGTAATAAAATCTAGTGTGTACATGTCGTGGCCTTTGGGCGAAGGCATGGATGCTGGGCCAACAGGGATTGATAGCAAGGGTATCTCTCGTGACCAGCATTTGCTCGCCTAGAGATGAAGTCTTCGTATGTGACGGCTTTGCCGGAGGAGCAAGCACGCACCTCTTGTCGGCTCTCTGTTGTCGCAGCCAAGGAGAAGTACCTCCACGCATCCACTTCTTCACGTTGTAGGTCGTTGCCTCACGATGGAGGAACCTGAACTATGGTCGAGGAAGCACCTCCTCCACCACAGGATGATCTCTTCTGACTGGAGATACCTCTAACAGGAGATGCCGCCGCCTCTCTCCAAAGAAAGGGAACCCTAATCGCCTCAATTGTGCCCACATAAGGACAAGAGGGAACCGCTATTCCTTGTCACGGTACTGACCGAAGTTCAATTCCCCGGATGCATTAGTTTAACTTGATAGAGCAATCATCTCATACATGTAAAAGGTAGAGAATAACGTACTTTGTCAGACTTTTTATCCTTTCTCAAAGGCAGGGCGATGCATGGTGTGGCCCTTCTGAATGACATTTACCTCAATGGAGTACCTTAAAGATGTGCTATAGGACAGACGGGGTCGAGCTCAAAGGTGTTGAGAAGTGTATGTTCATAATCATTGCAAGGGTGAATTAGATCCTGAAAGGAAAAACCTCCAAGGCCAAATCTAGTGGAGCGGAGGATCTCCCAACTTAAGAATGGCTAGAACAACTAAGAACTGCTAGTTCCTTGCCCCATGTCGGGATTTAAAATCAAAACCTAACCTCATTATAGAGCACTATACCATCTTCAAGGTTTGAAATATCAATATCGTATCAGTAGGTCAGGATATGGATATATCGAGGAATGCAGATAGCACTAGAAATTTCAAAAATAATTTAGATAAGTACTTTTCTCCATGAATTAAAATCAGCTTATCGACAGAAAATAACACACTAATACACTTTTATAAACGTGAAGGTGCATTTAGCACATTAACATGTCATAGAGCGATATCCAAAATCATTAATGTTGGGAAAATAAACAGAGTTGTTTATTCTGTAAATCCTATGCTCTCTTATATAGAAGAATAGCCTATGGGTAAATTATATAAGACATTCATAAGTACAACGAATTAGTAAATAGTACGGAAACAGGAAATAACTAATGTAAATAGACATCTCTACACTCTCCCTCAAGATGGAGCATAGATGTCGATCATGCTCAGCTTGGACGAACACTTCTGGAAAGGTCCTCTGAGTAAGGCCTTGGTGAAGATATCTGCAGTTTGATTCCCAGAGCTGACGTAAGATGTGGAAATGAAGCCCTTCTGAACCATATCTCGTATATAGTGAGAATTAACGTCAATGTGCTTGGTGCGCTCACGAAATGCTAGATTCTTTGCAATAAATATAGCTGTCTGATTGTCACATTCCAGTGCTATAGGAGTGGGAACTTCTATACATAAATCTGTAATGACAACCCGAACCCACATCATTTCTGTACTAGCTTGGGTCATATCCTTATATTCAGACTCAGCACTAGATCTTGCTACAACAGTTTGCTTCTTGCTCCTCCATGAGACACGTGAATCTCCAATATATACAGCAAATCCAGTAGTGGATTTCCTATCCTTTGGACACCCTGCATACTCTGCATCTACACATGCTGAGATGGTAATCTCCTTGCCTTTTCTAAATAGTAGACCTGCACCAGGAGATGACTTAAGATACCTGAGTATCATATGTATCGCATCCACATGCACCTGACGTGGTTGATCCATGAATTGGCTTACCCGATTAACAGCAAAAGAAATATCGAGTATGGTGATTGTAACATAAAGGAGCTTTCCTACCAGCTCTCTGTATCTCCTCCTATCCACCTCATCGGTATCATCATCATATAGCTTCATGCTTGGATCCATGGGAGTGGTAGCAGGACGACATCCAAGCATTACCGTGCTGCTTAGCAAATCAATGACATATTTCCTTTGGGTCATCACAAGCTCTTGTTGATTTCTGGCAAACTCCAATCCCAGAAAGTATTTAAGAGCTCCAAGATCCTTCGTGGCAAATTCATGACCCAAAAGTTCTTTCGCCCCTTTTATTCCTCGTATGTCATCTATTGTAATAAAAATATCATCAACATGCACCATAATAGCGATCATACCTCTGGATTTCTTCTGTATGAAAAGAGAATGATCTGCACTCGAGCGTTTGTATCCCGGCTTCTCAAACAAGTTCGAAAGCTTCTGGAACCAAGCTCTAAGGCTCTGCTAAGGCCATATATCTCCGTATGAAGTCTACACACCTGTGAACACTCACCCTCAACAGCAAATCCCGATGGCGGTTGCATGTAGACTTCCTCCTGAAGATCACCATACAAGAATGCATTCTTGACATCCAACTGAAATAAAGGCCAATATAGGATAACGGCAACAGAGAGAAGAATCCGTAAGGTGGAATGACGAGCAACTGGTGAGAATGTGTCGAGATAATCCACCATGTATGTATGTATAAACCCTCGCGCAACCAGATATGCCTTGTATCTGTCAATGGTACCATCGGCATTCTGCATAACAGTAAACACTAAACACCCATTTACAGCTTACTGTAGAGACTCCAGTGGGAGCTGGGACGAGGCTCCAAGTGCCTCCCGAATGAAGAGCAGTCATCTCTTCTTCCATGGCCAAACATCATCGACTGTCCTTCAAAGTATCTTTATAATCCCGTGGAATATCCACGACTGATAAGGCAACTGCAAAATCCTTAAAAGCACCTGTTAGGCAATCAAAGGATAACATGGATGCTATAGGATATGAAGCACAACTACGCTTCGACTTCCAAAGTGCAATGGGCAGATCCAAATCTGCAGCCTCAACATCTGTCCCTGTAAAGAATCTTGCATCGGTAGACCATTAGACCCATCATTAGAAACGATATTATCAGAACATACCTCATATGTGCTTAATGATGAGCGGTGACCATGAGCAGAAGCAGGTCGGTGTGTATAATGGTGAGGCAAAGGTGGAACTGGGACCATTATAGTAGGTTGAGGTGGCATAGGAAGCGATGAGGGTAGCGATGAATGAGGTGGTAGCGGTGGAGATGTGGAAGGTAATGGTGGTAGTGGCATGTATATATTATCATCTGTATCAGAAGACTTCAACCAATCACCTGTAGGAGAAAAGTACATTACGGACTCGAAAAGGTGACATCGGCACAAACGTAATACTTCATGCACGGATCATAACACATGTATCCTTTTTGCGTCCTAGAATACCCAACAAAGACACACTTGACAGCTCTAGGAGATAGCTTTTCAATACCCGGAGACAGTTGGTGGACGAATGCGACTGAGCCAAACACGCGAGGAGTGAGGGAGAACAATTCCTTTTCAGGAAAGACAAGAGAGAAAGGAATTTTCTCACCTAATACTGACGAGGGCATGCGATTAATAAGATAACATGCCGTTGGAACAGCATCGCCCCAGAAGGAATGAGGAGCATGACTTGAATGAGAAGTGTCCTTTTAACATTAAGCAAATGGTGATGCTTCCTTTCTGCAATAATATTTTGGTGTGAAGTGTAAGCACAAGATGTTTGATGAATAATTCACTTGGTTGAAAAATAACGAGAGAGATAATGAGTACAAAATTCTAAGGCATTATCAGTTCGAACAATTTTTACTGAGGCAGAAAAGACATTTTGTATTTCGATCAAGAAATTTTTTGATAACATCTCCAGCTTCAGATTTATTCTATAACAAAAAGACACAAGATAGATGAGAAAAATCATCGACAGCGACTAGGTAAAACATGTACCCCTGGTGATCAGAACATGATTGGGACCCCAAATATCTATATGAAACAACTCGAAAATGGAACTACTGCTCCGACTCTGTCGACTGGGAAAGGTAGATCGGTGATGCTTTCCCAACTGACATGCCTCACATTGGAAGGACGCATGAGATGAGACCTGAGGCAGAACATGACATAGTTTCTGAAGTGGGAGATGACCAAAGCGCAGGTGTCACATAAAAGATGAGACAGGTCCAGCAGATAGAGAGGAGATTCCAGCATAAGAAGTTCGGATTGGCGATACAGACCGCCCTGCTCACGGCCACACCCAATCACCTTCCCCGTAAGGATGTCCTAAAAAATAAGAGAAGAAGGGTCAAAAATGGCACGACAATGTAAATTCTTTGTAATCTGAAAAATGGACAACAAATTCATAGAGAAATCAGGTGCATGTAACACAATCTGTAGATGCATAGAGGGTGTCAAATTAATCTCCCCTTGTTCAGTAATTGGGGAATGAGTCCCATCTGCAATGATTACAGTTCGTCCTGGAGGAACTTGTCTGTAGGTTATAAGTTGACTCTTATCGCCACACAGATGATGTGTGGCACCGGAGTCCATAATCCATTCTATAGCATCAGATCTACCACTGCTAGTGAGTGCATAAGTACTACCTAAAGGTACTGGAGGAGGTTGAAGCAGCTACATCTGAATGACTCCCAGGGGCCGATGGAGATGTCACAGAACCAGAAGGAGGTATAATGCCCCTCAATCGTGCTACCAGGTCCTCAAAACACTGATCCAAAGAAGAGGCAGCCAGAGGCTCAATCTGCTTAGCTACTCGGGCAGAGGCGGGAAATCCATGCTTGGAGTAGCATGCATCCTCTGTATGCCCAGGACGATGGCAAAAAGTACATGACTGACGAACTCGACCTCCTCTGTTGTGAGGTTCTCGTCCACGAAACTGAGAAGAGCCTCCTCGACATTGGGAGGCGACCATCGTAGAAGACGTCGGAGCTGCAGTAGCTGATGGAACAGTGATACGGCTAAGCCTGTGAAAAGCTTCCTCCATAGGAGGAATAGTGGAGTCGGCCAAAATCTGAGAACGGGTCACCTCATATTCAAGATCTAGCGCTGCCAGGAACACACCAACCATAGTAGCATTCATGTAGGTCTTTTGTTGCTCCGGGGTAGATGTGAGAGGCATGAAGCTATAGAGCTTCTCGAACATTCTACGCAACGATGTATATAATGAGTGGAGAGGTCGTCCATTCTGCTTGATTGTGAAGATGTCATGCTGGAGTTGTAAAATCTTTGTCTCATTCTTGGCCTGTGAATAGGTAGCAGCAAGAATATCCCACATTGTTGTTACAGTGGGCTGATGGAGAATATCATTAGCAATCTCAATTGCTAATGTGCCTGATAGCTAAACCTTGGCGTATGCATCGTCCGCCTCCCATGAGCCGTTAACCCCAGTCTTCTCAGCAGGCTCTTCCTCGGTAAGAATGTGTTTCTTATCTGTAGACTTCGTCATACTCATGAACTGCATAGCCCACAATTCATCGTTTGGCCCATCCATCTTTACAATAAGCGCAGGACCTCTGAAGGCGCCTGTAGAGGGAATATCAGCCTTGCTTTCCAACATGATGATAATAGAAGACCGGGGCTATAGACTGGAAAGACTTCTGTCTACACTGACACTCACGGGTTTAGTTGCATGTGTAGACTCAAGCAACCAAATCCATCAAGAAGATGACTCGGCTAGAACCAAGGCAACGATGGAGCCTAGATGGCTAGGTTAAAGAAACCTAGTGGACACGTATCGGAACCAAGGCAGTAGCGGCCTTGGCAATGGAAACACCTAGGCGGCGGTGGCCTAGGCGCGATACCCGAGGCCTAGGCACAGGGCACAGGACACGGCAGTGGTGTCCTAGGCATAGGACACAGCAACGGCGATGCCCTAGTCACAGGACACGGCGGTGGCGGCGGTGTCCTAGGCACAGGACTCGGCGGGGCCTGAGGCGCAGGGAGGCACAGCACGGGGCACGGCACATGGGAGGCGAAGCACCGTGCATGAAGACCCGAGACCTGAGACACGTGAAGGAGGCGCACGGGGCACAGCGCGTGAAGGAGAAGCTTGTGGTTGGGTTAGGGTTAGGGTTTGGCACAGGAGCTCCGGTCTAGGACCGCCGCTCTGATACCACGTTGGGAAAATAAACAGAGTTGTTTATTCCGTGAACCCTAGGCTCTCTTATATAGGAGAGTAGCCTATGGGTAAATTACATAAGACATCGATAGGTACAAAGAATTAGTAAATAGTACGGAAACAGAAAATAACTAATGTAAATAGACATATCTCTACAATTCAAATGAATGAGTATAATAATTTATTTGATTATAGAGTACTTTATTCCTGATAAGAGCGAGTTTGGAAAAAAAGATCAAATATAGATTAGAAACTATGATTTTCACATGAATTAATGATAATCAATACCATCTGACTTGGATACATATCAATAGATTACTAATACCTACAAATCATAAGTTTGGTTAGTTATTCATATCAGATTTGCTTTCAAATGTGTTAATATAGGGAATGGCTAGAAAATCTCAACAAATCAACGTTTAAGCTTAAAGAATAAAAAATTACCTCCCAAGCTTCTTTATTCGTAAAACAAGCAACAATCAACTAACATGGTTGATTTCGATGATCGAGCATGATGCTGATGATATAACTTACAATGATGGACGTTTGCACTAAATACTTAAAATTCCATCAATATCGATCATACTAGATGGCATATCATTGATATGTCGCTTGATATCCAAAGTAATATTGTATCTCTAACTTGTTGATATGGATATATGGCCAATACATTGAGAATATATCAAATATTTCAATCCATGACCATCTTTAAGATGAGCATAGCATTCAAAAAGTCAATGGTATATTAACCAATGACCAGAGCCTGAGAAATATAAAGAATCAAATATTGAAAGAATTCGAGGAACAAGGAGACCATTTAAAGAATGAAGCATCAACATATAAGGAAACATCTATATGCCCTCCTATTGAAAGGGAGATGGGGGATATATCATGGGATATGGCATTCAAGCTTTGCTCCAGATATCTCAGAGCCTGATTCCCCTTAACAGTGGAATGTGTGGGTGTTTAATGCTCCTCCCTTTACACGCTTTGTAGGTCAAGAGAAAGTATTCCTCATGATGTACATTATTCATGGTGGAAATTGATAAAAGTATTAATGTTTTTGTGTGGTTGCTTATTGTGGAAAGTTTTGAAATGAAAAGATGGATTCATTGTAGCCCTAGAGCTCTCTTATACAGGAGAAAAGCTCTAAAAAAATACATAACATAGACAGAAGAAATAAGTGAATACAAGATAAAGATAATGAGATATAAATATTTCAACACTCTCCCTTAAGCTAGAGCATATATGTCTATCATGCTCAGCTTGGAACAACAACGGTGAAAAGGATCCCTCATAAGAGCTTTGGTAAACATATCTGCAATCTGGTTGCCTGAAGCAACATGAGAGGTGGAAATAAGCCCCTTCTGGATTACATCATGAGTGTAATGGCAATCTACTTCGATAAGCCTTGTTCTTTCATGAAAGATCGGATTATTAGCTATGAATAAAGTGGCTTGGTTGTCACATTTGAGGTGCATAGGAAGAGGCACCTTGATAGTTAGGTCAGTCAGGACATATTTGACCCACGTCATTTACTTGTTGCCTTGAGTCATGGCCCTATACTCTGATTCAACAGTACATCTAGCCACAACTGTATGTTTCTTACTCTTCCATGAAACCAATGAGCTACCTACAAACACAATGAAGCCTGAGGTGGACTTCTTGTCTTTGGGAACCCAGCATAATCTGCATCCGCAAATCCAGTAATTTTGAGAGACATGTCTCTTCTAAACAAAAGTCATGCACCTGGAGATGACTTCAGATACATCAAGACCATGTTAATTGCATCCATATGAACCTGCCTAGATTGCTCCATAAATTGACTAACTCTGCTAATTGTGTTGGGAAAATGAGAAAGCTTGTTTATTCCATACGCCCTAAGCTCTCTTATATAGGAGAGTAGCCTATGGGTAAAATACATAAAGAGTCCAACGGGAAAAAGAAAATGCGAAAAGGTACAGACAAAAATAATATAGAATAACATATATCTCTATACTCCCCCTCAAGGTGGAGCATAGATGTCAATCATGCTCAGCTTGGACGAACACTTCTGGAATGGCTCTCGAAGTAATGCCTTGGTAAAGATGTCAGCAGTTTGGTCCCCTGAGCTAACATGGGATGTAGAAATAAATCCCTTCTGAATCACATCTCGTATGAAGTGACAATCAACCTCAATGTGCTTGGTTCATTCATGAAATGCTGGATTATTTGCAATGAATAGAGCCGCTTGATTGTCACATTCCAGAGCCATAGGAAGCGGGACTTTTATATATAGATCTGTGAGCACATCCTTTACCCACATCATTTTTGTACTGACCTGGGCCATAGCCCTATATTCAGATTCAGCACAAGATCTTGCTACAACCGTTTGCTTCTTGCTTCTCCATGAGACCAGAGAGTCTCCGACATACACAGCAAATCCAGTAGTGGACTTCCTATCCTTAGGGCATCCTGCGTAATCTGCATCTGCACATGATGAGATAGTAATCTCCTTGTCTTTCTTAAACAGCAGACCTGCACCTGGAGATGACTTAAGGTACCTGAGTATCATACGTATAGCATCCATATGTACATGATGTGGTTGCTCCATGAACTGGCTCACCCGACTCACAGCAAAGGAGATATCGAGTCTGGTAATAATAACATAGAGAAGCTTGCCCACCAGTTCTCTGTATCTTCTCCTATCCACCTCATCAGTGTCGTCGTCATATAATTTCATATTGGGATCCATGAGTGTAGTGGCAGGTCGGCAACCAAGCATTCATGTTTCACTCAACAGGTCGGTGACATATTTCCTCTGGGTCATTACCAGCCCATGAGGATTTCTGGTGAATTCCAGTCCCAGAAAATATCTAAGAACTCCAAGGTCCTTAGTGACAAATTCACGACCCAGCATTTCTTTCGCCCTCTGAATTCACTGTTCATCATCACCCGTAATCTAGATATCATCTACATACACCATAATTGCAATAACACCTCTGGGTGTCTTTGTACGAACAAGGAATGATCTGCATTGGAACGTATGTACCCCTGTTTCTCAAACAGGTCTGAGAGCTTCTGGAACCAAGCTCTTGGGGCTCTGCTTAAGGCCATAGATAGCCTTATGAAGTCTACACACCTTATAATACTCCCCCTCAACAACAAAACCCGGTGGTTGTTGCATGTAGACTTCCTCTTGTAAGTCATTGTATAAGAATGCATTCTTCACATCTAATTGGTAGAGTGGCCAATCACGAGTAACCGCAACAGAGAGGAGGATCCGTAGGATGGAATGGCGAGCAATCGGCGAGAATGTATCAAGAAAATCCACCACATATGTCTGTGTAAAGCCACGAGCAACCAGGCGTGCCTTGTATCTGTCAATGCTGCCATCTGCATTCTGTTTAACTGTAAAGACCCACTTGTAGCTCATTGTAGACACATCAGTAGGTACAGTAACAAGGCTCCAGGTGCCTCTTGAATGAAGAGCAGCCATTTCTTCTTCCATGGCTAAACGCCATCGACTATCCTTCAATGCATCTTGGTAATTCCGTGGAATATCCACCGTCGATAGTGTCGATAGTGCAATGACAAAGCTCCTGAAATCTCCAGTTAAGCGATCAAAAGACACAGTAGATGCTATACGATATGACGCGCAGCTGCGCTTCTGCTTCCGAAGAGCAATAAGTAGATCCAAATCACATGCCTCCTCATCTGGCCTCTGTAACACATCCTGCTCAGGGAAATCATCAGATCCATCAATATTAATAATATTCTTAGAACATACCTCAGGCGAGCTAGATGATGAGCGGTGACCATGAGCAGAAGCAGGTCGACGGGTATAGTGAAATGGTAATGGGGTAACAGGAACAGTGACAGGAGGTGTAGGAGATGATAGTGGTGGAGGTGGTAGTGGTGATGGTAGTGGTGGTATGTATATAGCTTCAGTAGTGCCAGAGGATAGTAACTGATCACCTGTAGATGAGAAGTACATAACAGACTCGAAAAAGGTAACATCAGCACTAACAAGATACCTCCTGAGCAATGGATCATAACACTAGTACCCCTTCTGTGTTCTGGAGTACCTGACGAAAACACACTTGACAGCCCCTAGGAGAGAGATTGTCAATCCCTGGAGATAATCGGTGGACAAAGGAAACTGAGCCAAACACACGAGGAGTGGGTGAGAACAATTCTTTGTTAGGAAAAACAAGAGAGAAAAGAATCTTCTCACCTAAGACAGACGACGGCATACGATTAATGAGATAACATGTCGTAAGAACAGCATCACCCCAGAAAGAATGAGGGGCATGACTCTGTATGAGAAGCGACCTGGTGACATCAAGTAAATGACGTTGTTTCCTTTCTGCAACCCCATTTTGTTGGGAAGTATAGGCACAGGATATTTGGTGGATAATCCGATGAAAAATAATTGGAGAGAGTATGAGTACAAAATTCCAGGGCATTATCACTTCTCACAATTTTACAGATGCAGAAAAAACATTACGAACTTCATTGATGAAATTGATGATAATATTCCCCGCTTCAGATTTATTCTTTAACAGAAAGACTCACGACACACGAGAGAAATCATCCACAATAACTATATAAAACATGTGTCCTTAATGATCAGGAACACGACTAGGACCCCAGATATCAATATGAAACAACTCAAACTTGGAGGTACTACTCCGACAATGACGACTGGGAAAGGTAGACCGATGGTGCTTTTCCAACTGACAAGCCTCGCATTGAATGGACATGTGAGGTGAAACCTGGGGTAACACATGGCGCAGTTTCTAAAGCGGTAGATGTCCAAAGCGCAAGCGCCACAGTAATGGGGAGATGGATCCAACAGGTAGAGAGGAGGCTCCAGCATAAGGGGTCCGACTAGGACGATAGAGGTCGCCTTACTCAAAACCACGCCCAATCACGTTGCCCGTAAGGATATCCTGAAAAATGAGAGAAGATGGATCAAAAATTGCTCAACAACGTAAATCCTTTGTAAGTGGCTAATGAACAACAAATTCATCGAAAAATCAGGTGCATGCAACACGTTCTTGAGATGCACAGATGGTGTCAGGCTAATCTCCCCCTGACCAGTGATCAGGGAATGTGTCCCATTAGCAATAACCACAGTACGGCCTGGAGAAACCTGCCGGTAGCCTGTAAGTAGTCCTTGGTCACCACACAGATGATGTGTGGCACCAGAGTCCATAATCCACTATGAAGTATCTGATCCACTACTGCTAATGAATGCATAAGTGCTACCTGAGGTACTGGTAGATACAGACGGGCTACAAGATCATCAAAGCGTTGATCCATAGATAAAGCAGATGGAGGCGCAATCTGTTCAGCTACTCGTGCAGAAGCAGGAAACCCATGTTTGGAATAGCATGTGTCTTTGGTATGTCCAGAACAGTGGCAAAAGGTACATGATAGCCGAACACGGCCTCCTCTGCCCCAAGGTACACGGCCGCAGAACTGATGATGACCCCCACAACCTCAATTGGCTATCATGGCTGAGGCGGTCTGATTTGCAGTAGACGAAGGAACAGTAATACGATTCAACCTGTGAAAAGCTTCCTCCATAGGAGGAATAGTGGAATCCGCCAAGATCTGGTAACGTGCTGCCCCGTACTCTGGATCAAGGGCAGCCAGAAATACACCTACCATAGTGGCATTCCGATAGGTCTTCTGATGCTCTGGCGTGGCTGTGAGAGGCATGAAGCTATAAAGCTTCTCAAACATTCCATGTAAAGACGTGTACAATGAGTGTAGAGGCCATCCATTCTGCTTGATTGTAAAGATGTCATGCTGAAGTTACAGAATCTTCGTCTCATTCTTTGCCTGTGAATAGGTGGCAGCCATAATGTCCCACATTGCTTTGGCAGTGGGTTGATGGAGAATATCGTTAGCAATCTCAATTGCTAATGTTCCGGATAGCCAAACTTCGGCATATGCATCATCTGCCTCCCATGAGGCATTGACCCCTGTCTTCTCAGCAGGCTCTTCCTCAGTAAGAATGTGCTTCTTACAGGTCGATTTCATCATACTCATGAACTTCATGGCCCACAGTTTGTAATTTGAACCATCCATCTTCACAATAGGAGCTAGACCTTTGAAGGCGCCTGTAGATGGGATGTCTGCCTTACTTTCTGACATTATGATAATGGAAGACTAGGGGAGTAGAATGAAGATATGATCGTCTACACGGACATTAATGGGTTTAGTTGCATGTGTAGACTCAAGCAACCAAACCCATTAATCTGGAAATGTGTGCGCGGAACGAATACTGAAGCCTTACGTGCGCTGGCCTAGGGTTGCACGCGTACGAAAATCACACGCGCAGATATGCACACAGATGCGCTTCCACCTCAACCACACAATCCTTCAAATCCTTATGAACAACTAGGGTTGGCTATTGAGTCACGGCTCGATGAGCCACGCTCAGGCTCGGCTCGATAAGGGCTCGTGAGCCCAGCTCCATTAAGCTATCGAGCCGAGCCCGAGCCAGAATTTTGGGCTCGATAGCTTAACGAGCCGAGCTCGAGCCAAGCCTCACTCGGCTCGATAACTCAATAAGGGGCTCGATAAGGAATATATATGCATATATTATTTATATATTTATACATAATACAAATAAAATAAAATTAGTCCTTTGCAATTTTCCCTCCACTAACTTTGACCCTCCCACGAGTCATGAGTCATGACTCAAGTCTCAAATCAATCCCATTCCCATCCACACAATTGCCCCCACTCATGCATTAGAAAATTAGTAAATTTTTTATAAGCAGATATAATGTTACAATATATATTATAATTAAGATTTTATATACAACTTGAATAGTGGCTTGCTGGTAAGGAACACGGTCTTTGGTAGAGCAGGTCTCGAGTTCAAACCCGCTCAAAGCACTTTTCCACCAAAAAAGTACCCATTTTCCTTAACGAGCTCGACTTGGGTTCGAGCCCAGTCTAGGCTCGATAAGGAGCTCAGGCTCGATAAGGGGCTCGACTCGAACCTTATCGAGCCTGAGCCAACTCGATAAGGGCTCGAGCTCATCGAGCCCGAGCTCGAGCCAGCTCGGCTAGGCTCGAACGAGCCCGAGCTCGAGCCCAGCTGAGCTTATCGAGCCCGAGACCGAGCCAGGGGTTGGCTCGGCTCGTTAGGCTCGATATCCAGTCCTATGAACAACCACTCCAACATCGTTTCTGCCCTTATATTTACCTGAATACCAAAGTTTAAAGCATGCCTTCTCGATATCCCTTGCTTTCTCTTCAACCTATTTAGTCACTTGAATACATAGTATATGAATCTTCCTTCTTTCCATGTATCCATTATCTTCATCAATTTTTCAGTTAAAGTGTCAATATTCCAACCAAGGTTTTAAAAAGCGTGAGGCGTATCGAGGCGTTTTCCCAGTATTGCCTCGAGGCGTAAGCCTCGAGGCGTATTGAGGCGTAAGCCTCATTCGTGGAAGAAATTTTTTCATAAAACATCATAATTAACCATAATTACAATTTTCAAGTTCTAGAAATTTAATAGTTATGAGTAAATACATAACTCCATGACATTTTAAGGCTAATATCATGGTTTAAACATCGAAGTTGTTATATAACACTCTTTTTTGGACTCTAAATCAGTAAGGAGTCAAGTAAATATAAATATGCAAGCACAATAATAGGTAACTCTCTGCAAAATTTAAAGTCTTGAATAAAATTTACTAAAGGGGCTAGATGTAACACAAGATGCATATTAAGAGTAGAGGCATTAGATTTAATATCTCAAGATCCAAATTTTTGTTCATATTGATATATAAAGAACATGCATAACAAAGTAAAAATAAGCTCAATACTTTAATAAACTAAAAAAATGCATTTTAGTGAATTGTGAGCTTAAGGACTTGAACATACTTGTCTATGAAAGATGAAAAGCCCACAATCAAAAAGAAAAGAAAAAAATATTGCAGAAAAAATTCAAAAAATCAGCACATAAATGAGGCTACGCCTCGAGGCAACGCCTCGAGGCTTACGCCTCGAGGCGCGCCTCATAAGCCTCGAGGCTTAAGCCTCACTGAGACTGCATGAGGCTATAGCCTCGAGGCGTTTTTCCTAGAAAAACGCCTCGAGGCGTACGCCTCAGCGCCTCGAGGCGCGTTTTTAAAAACAATGATTCCAACTACCAATCAGCAACTTCCTTTGCAATCTCTTTTGGACTAACTTCTTTACTCACATGTGACCATTATGCGAGAATCCTTGTAAATTTTGGATTGCATCCAGGCGATGATGCAGTTTAACTAGCTTATTTACCTGCATGTGTTTCTCATGCGAGAACCCTTGCAAATTTTGAACTACATCCAGGCCGTGATGTAGCGGTCCTTGTGAATTTTTCATTGCATTCAAGCGATGTAACGCGTCATAAGTAGAGAATGCCCCAGAGAAATCTATATGTTTACTTAATTCCATGTTGAAAAGATCTGATTGTCATTAGGCAACTTCCTAAATAGTATTTAAAAATTTTACTATTTAAGAAGTTGTCTCCGACTATTTTACGCTGGTTGTCGGCTACCTAACGCAACCCTCCTCATTTACCTGAGTTTGGGACTGACCATGACTGAGTTATGGCCGATCGGCCCGATCCCACCACCACAACAAATTTGTCTAATGTTATTATTGTGTTGATTGAGAACCAATCATTACTTGTGTGATATTACATAAACCGAAGCATCTTCATCAGCCATAAACACTCTCGTATCCATCACTTTCTGACATAAATTATTGTATGACTCTTGCAGCTCCGTATGTAATTTATTTTCAAAGGTATCTTATCACGAAGAAAACTTGAAGTTTTGAAGAGCCTTCCCCACAACAACCATCCAAAATTAACTCAACGAGTAATATCTCCATCATTTCCTTCAACTCGATGATGCACCAAATATTTAAAAGGGATATTTACACTCATAACCCTGCGTAATTTCGTAATTACCCCAGGAACCCTTGATAATCATGAATTACATCCAAAATATCGAATAATGCTTAACATTTACATGACATAACCATGTGTCAAGTTCCGTCTTAATTCTCCGTTAAGTCTGACGGAAAAAATCATATATTGACCATTTTGCCCTTCGAAACACATTATATTTATAACACGATGCCATGTTGTACACCCTCCTCCCCACCCTCGGCAAGCCACAGGTCCCCCGCGCGCGTGCCTTCCAAGCTCCAGGTGTGAACACCCCCTGCCCACGCACCTCTGCCCTGCAAGCCCACCCTCCCCACTCGCTCGCCTCCGCCCCCCGCTCGCTCACAAGCTCCAACCCCGTACCTCCACCCTCGCCCGTAAGCTCCATCCCCACGCCTCTACCGCTTGCTCGGCCGCAAGATCCAGACCCCCCCCCACACACATACACATGCACACACTATTGCGCCTCCGTCCCCCCGTAAGCTCCAGCCCCACCCCTCTGTGCCCCTCTGCTTGGCCTCAAGCTCCATCCCCGTGCCTCCACCGCTTGCTCGGTCGCAAGCCCCCCACCTCCCCCCATCCTCGCTTGGCCCGATGGAACTGTTCTCTACAATCGAATGGCCTTGATAATACTTCGAGTCCATCCAACGGTGCCTATAGCACTGAGCTTTAAAAACTCTGTTCTCCACAATCGGCTGATGACGGAACGACCGAGATGTGCTTCGACTCCGACGAAGTGTTGAATGTTGTGGGCTCGCACGACGAACGAATGCTATGATGGTGCTTCTAATGGAGGAACGGCTTGGAGGCAGGGACGGCAGCTGCTCCTCCGTGTGCGGCGAAGGATGTGCTGCGGAGGGAAGCTGTTGCATCGATGAAGGGGGTGGATCTCCAGAGAAATATATGGTCCTTTCACTTCCCCTCTTGTTGGATCTTCTTCGGTGCGCAATTGCTATTGGTCGCGATGATGGTGGATACGGAGTGTGCGATAGAGCTGCTCTTGGATTCGATTCAAGCTCCAGGTATTGTGGTTGTTCCGACGAAGGCGAGAAGGAATCGTTCTGCTGCTCGAGATGTGGGCCGATCTACTACTGTATTGGGTTCGCTCGAACACGGAGTTTGGTGGATGATGATGACTATCGGAGTGCTGAAGATAAGTTGAAGTTCACGAGCTTCATATTATTTGTGCCTTGTCTATCTCATTCGTTTGCCTGCTCCACCCCCACCCCACCCCCCACCCCCGCAAGCTCCAACCTCGCGCAAGCTCCAGCCCCCCCCCCCCCCTCCCACGCCTCCATCGCCTACAGCAAGCTTCAGCATCGAACCCACCTCCTCCTCTCCTTTTTTTATTAATCTCAGCCGTTAGATCACGGGGTGGTTAGATTAACTCAGCCATCTGGTTGAGTTAATTAACTAAACTAACAGAGGATCATGGGTGTAAAACGGAGCAGTTGTTAAGGATTTTAGGTGTAATTCGTGATCATCGAGGATCGGGTGTAAATATCCTTATTTAAAAAGACCTTCATAGGGAAGCAATATATTCCAAAATTACAATGTTTACCGCACAACCGATCTAATCTCCTCCAAGATACACAGCCAATCCGCATCATCATCGCTCTATTCTTGAAAGTAACCGAGTGTTTTGTCCTCACTTTTTAAAAATTATCTCTACAAAAAGGACATTAAGCCACCACCGCAAGATCAAGGAAAGCAATTCCTTCTCCACGTTTATCACCATGACCATTGTATACAATTTAAAACTCCAAAGTATATTCTCACACAGCTCATTTGAACCTCCATTGATTCATCCTCACGGAATTCCTTAAAATATCATCCAGTTCTTTACTATTTCCTCCAATCCAACGCTGTGGTGCTAAATGTATACCATCAGAATCTTCAGAAAATATAAGAGGAAGGGGGAAGGACAGCCACCTTGTTTGGAGAGGATTTTGAGGAGGGCGGGGGAGGAGGGGACAGAGAGGTAGTCTCCCCTGCGGTCGCGATGGAGGGACGCCTTCCGGCGGACCTTCACCCCCATGAAGGGCTCTAGGTCCTCGGTCGTCGCCGCCGAGCGAACCATCTTCACGCTTCTCTCCTCTTCCTGCTCCTCCTCCTCCTCCTCCGGCGACGAGAGGCGGTCGTCGTCGGGAGGTTGTTGGATCTGCACTCGCCGGAGGGACCTGAACCTGTCCATAGTGTATGGGATGTAATCGAGACGTGGGAACGAGGTTTTCCCCCTCGGCTAAGAAAATATATTATATTATTTTAAATAGGAAATAATAAGTAAATAAATGTTTGAATGGTTAATAGTCTTGGTTTGAACTTCTACCTTTTTTCAAAATTTTGCACTTTGAACTTTATAAATTTTCTTTTATAGGAAAATATCGTTAAGGGTTCGGAAAAAGTATTTTACAAAATAATCTAAAAATATATGCATTTTCTTCTGTCTTCTTCCCCCGACCTCTCCTTCCACACACGTATGCGCCCACATGCATAAATGCACGCACGCACACATGTCCATCTTTTTTACAACATCAACGTCATTACTCAAAACCAACCAAAATCCACAACAACAAACACTTACATTTGATCAAGATCGATCAAATGCAGCTTAAGCCGGTGATAGTTTAGCTCAACAACAGCATACAAAATCTAACTTGAGAATTCTACCTTTCAAGGTTGGAAAGATTGCACCAAAGGCTCGCGTGCCACTCACTATATTCCATTTTCGCCAAAAAAGAGTATGGTACCCAGCTCTAAAATCTATGCTTCGCGTGCATCGTCTTGATCGTTTCCATGATCGTCTCGTTCTCCTTTGTATATACTATGTAAAGCTCGTGTTCAACCTCCGCTAGACTGTCATGTTAGTCAATCACTTCTTCGGTAGGACTTAAGCCGACTGCTTTAGTCGGTTGTACTCCAAGAAACAATTAGTCTAAGCTAACTTATATATTGTATTACAAGAAAAGAACTCCAAAGATCGAGAATATTGAGAGATGTGTTTCCATAATCTTAAGAATTATCTTTGAGTTTTAAGTAAAAATCGCACATTTTTTCATGTTTACTGTAAAAGTTTATATATTATTTTATTATTATTTCATCTTCAAGTAATTTTATATACACTTCAGTTCAGGACCACCAATTTCACATTTAGGTCATGCACATTTTGTTATTTTTTTAATACCTTGAAATTTTCTTACATTCTCTGCAGGTTCTTAAAATTGCGATTAGGTCCTTGTTCACAAGTTCATTTATATACATTTATCATTTGTGTTTTTATACATGCAACTTAGTCTTAATGTAAAAAATCTAACATTTTTATAGCATGGTTCATTTAAAGTAGTTTTAGAAAAACATTTGTGTCCTTAAGTTTACACATTTAACATTTTGTAAAATTACTTAAGCTCGAAAGCCACGAAATGGGAAAAACTTTGAAATTTAAAAAAACTATAAGTTTTTGTATGTTTTTTCTGCTTATGATGGTGTGACAGAATCCATTTCTCGGGACCAATGCTATGTGGCTCGCTAGTCAAGAATCTATGTAATCTCTTTTGAAATTGTGAAACTAAATCCAATTCCCACCATAAATTTAGTACAAAAATCTCATACTATCGAGTGACATAATTTTTGTGGGTATTGTCACAAAATAAACAAGTTATTTGTGATTTTGTACATATTTTTGCATCAATTCCGCTAATCAATGATTCCTCTTTTCTAACAAAAGACTATATCTGTAGCTACTGATGAAACCATGATTCATCTACATTATACTGAATTTTAATCTTAATTCCCTTAGTAAGCATATTTAGAAAAATGAACAAAATGAAGAAAATATGAAAAACACCTAACATATAAAAAAAGATAATTGTGTTTCACTTATATATAGTCAAAGTTCGAGAAGTTAATCCCGGAAAGTTACGCAAAGATGCTCAAATTGTAATGCATATTAGATGTATACAATCATCCAATAAGTTGGTAATATTTCTAATAATCTATAGAGCTCGTACCAAATTTGACTGCCTTGAGTAAGATATTTTCAGGATTTATATCGCAATCAAAAATTAAGCAATTCCTCTTCCTTACAGATGCTTAATATCGTTTTAACACGTCCTATAACTAAAGATCTAGGACTTCGGAATCAAGGATTCAGCGAAGCACGACAAGGCATGGGGAGAGGGGTCCAATGGAGCGTCGAACACGTTTGCATCACTGCCAGTGGCAATGTATAGCTTCAACCATGCCATCTCATCAAGTGAGAACCTTCGATTCATCTTGAATCAAAAATCCCAAGCACACCCACTCCAATCCATCTTTTTCCTTTTATCTTCCTTGTATGTTTGTAGATTGAAGAAATCCATGTAGAAACTGAAGTAGTCCCCAGGGAAGTGGTACAAAAGGTTTGACATCTTCATGATTTATCTTGGATTCGATAGAAGCCCAAATAACTATTGTATTCGCAATAACAAGGTGGAGGATAAGTCCTCCATTGATATATCACTTTATGTCATTGATATGTTGATTGTTGATAAGAAGAAAAATCATGAATGATATGAAGAAGCTTCGTAACTTGGAGTTTGACAATAAGGATATTGGTGTAGCAAAGAAAATTTTAGGGATAAAAACCATCAGGGGGCATGCAGAAGGAACCTATACCACAAATTAACTACATCGAATAGGTCTTTGTGAGATTTGGTATGTGCACAATAAAATACTTAGAGTGCGTCATTTTGTTACAAATGCATATCTTTTAGTTTCTTTTATACCTCGATCAAATGCATAAAAGAGGCACATGCCACACATTCTCTATACTTAAGCAGTTGAGAGTCTTATGTGTGCCATGGTATGCATAAGACAAGATATTGTTCATGTTATGAGTATTGTTAATAGACTCGTGAATAATTTCGAGAAGGAGCATTAACAATCACTCAAGCGGATTTTTTGATACATAAGAGGAATATCTGATAGTGGCCTCATATTATGGAAGTGATGCATATGACTTGATTGCAGGTGTTGATGGAAATAGATCAAAGACATGTTATGTCTTTATATTGGGGAGTTATGTCATTGATTTAAAAGGATACCTTACAACCTAGTTACTTTATCTACTAAGAGGCAGTATACATAGCATTGACGAGATCTGCGAAGGAAAGCCTCTGATTGAAAAGCTTTCTCGGAGTTCTTGAGGGGGGTTTTGGGATGCTGTCGTTAAGGGAGATTTGGAAATTTTGCATGTGTAGGGGAGATTTTTCTTATTGATGCTCTATAAATCCTAGATGATTAGTGTTTTAGATCGTCCTCTGTACTACAATTCTTCAACATTATTGAAAAAGATGGTGATCCACCATCGTCATCTAGTACATAGCTCAATTACATGTGAATCTGGTAAATGTCGTTTTCATGCTTGCTTTTATATGTGCTTGATCAACATTTCAATTCCTCCGTGCACAACAACTATGTATCTTCGATTCCATACAATACTCCTCCATCAGAAGGAGATATTATTTGTAAAATTGCTTTACATAATCACTACCAAGTTCTTATTGATTTTGATTCAGTCCAATTTGAATTCCTATAATAATTTAGAAGTGGAGTGAGGTTTATTTGTGGATAATTCAAAGATATTTCTAAACTCCATTTAAGAATGGCTTCGATAGGTTTGCTTCCCTCAAGTTTTTTAATGTTAATCGCTCATTGACGCCTTATACGAAAAATACATTTACAAACCTACAATGAACCTTTTTCGCAAGGTATGTTTGGAACTATTGTTTGAAATTGTTGTAATATCAAGACTCCTTAATTTACAAATAGCAAACATAAAGTTGCATATTTGGATCTCTTCTTACGCTATGTGATTATACATATATGCATTCATTTGTTTACGTGCACACATCTCTTATAAGCAACAATTAAGAGACGTGTATTATATTCGAGTTTTTTTAATTTCTTATACTATCATGTTTCCTATAAATCTGACTATACTCGATGTTAAAAGGTTGAAAAAAGATAGAAATCATAATCTATGCAAGTTGATAAGAGAACTTTGTTTTTTTGGCATTAATAAGGACGAGATATCAACCAACATAAAACCACAATACAAAAGCAATCTCTTATAAATATCCAACTTATTAGCATATCTCAATGAAAAAATAGTTAATTTTGAGGAGGCATATATATAGGGATTTTTACACTTATCCTTTTGGGTCTTTCCAAGAGCACTTATGCCTCTATCATTTTTCGCAATAATAGTGTGTCCCTATATTCTTGCAGAATTCACTGTATTTACCTAGACGCTAGTGTAATATAATGGCACACGTGTAATAATGGAAGACACTACTATGAATTTTGTAAGAATATAAGAACACAAGTGTGATTGCAAAAAGGTTCAAGGTATAAATAATATTAGAAAATTTCGAAAAACGCAAGTGTAAAAAAACCCATGTATATATGTGTGAAGAGTAGAGGTTTCTAGTATAATTTAACATAGTTATAGGAACATGTGTGTGAAAGTTCCTTTCAATAATCCTTTCATTGGTATAATTGAGCTTGGATCAAACTACAAGAAAGGTAAATAACATTTGAGGTCCTTTGTAATCAATCTGATAGTAAAATAGATCCCCATCTTTGAGGTCCTAAACTTATTTAAGATATATTATTTTTCATCATTTTATAATTATTTATTCATATTAAAGATAAGAAATAAGTTGGGATACGTGATACACTAGATTCATCTATTGTTCTTTTTGATTGGTTTGAAAGATAAGAAAGTATGTAGATAAAGACATAATAGATAATGTAATCACCATGATACTGTCCCACATCTAAATAGGATAACAAATTTATTTTTTGAAAGAAGAAATCGTCATCTAATACAACCTATTGCAACATAAAGAAGCTAAAGTCCAAAAGATAATACTTTGAATTATAAAATAGCAACTAGATGGAATTCTTTTAATAAAAAAAAGAAAAGAACATTATGCTTTGCATCAATAAAGCTGAAGAAGATGGTGATTCTCGTGAATCAGACAACGAAAAGATTGTGCGTGTGTGTATATATAATGAATTATTGGTGCTTAGAAAATTACATTTTAGAAGCAAATTTTGAAAAATAAATCATATTCTCATCTGAAATTTATATTTTTATTTTTTTAAACAAACAAAGACTTTCCGACCTAGCAAATATATAACAAAGGTCGATCTTATTTATTCTATGTGAATGCAATCTTTTGAAAATGGATCCAAATTGTATAATACATTCTTAAAAGCTTCATATGGCATCTCTAAGGGTGCGTTCGGTTCGAGAATAAGCATGAAGAAGGATGGAGAATAGGGAGAATAATGGTCTATTCTTTGTTCGGCTGGAGGATAGGAATAAGGAGAATAAGGTGAAATAAATGTAGGTAAGGTGGGATAAAGATAGGAATAAGAGTGAAATAAGATAGAATAATGGGGAATAGTCGTACCACTGAGAACCGTGTCGGGAGGAAAATTGACCCCTTATGCAATGCCTATTCTCCAACCAAACATGGCCTAAGAAGAAAAATAGTAATAAGTGAGGAATACTAAATATTTATAATGAAAATATTGGCCATGTCTCCATTTTTATGTGTGTGCTCTTCCAACTATTACTCGAAACACATACATACATGTAGGTATGCATGTATGTATACATGTATAGGTATATGTACGTAAATGTTATGTGTGTGCACTTTTTGATAGGTATATGATCATTCAGCCTAGCTTAAAAGGATGTAAATGATATCGACCAGAGTAGAGTTTTTTAGGAAAAACTATAATAAATTGATAGTACAATTACGACACGACAGGTAATTTTACCATAGATTAATACGAAATGAAGTTTTTTTGTGCATGCCAAGAACCCTTTCGACAAGTGTGGAGGAATATTTATGGAACTCAAAGAATGGCATCTTTTGTAATAGCGTTCGTATTGGATCTTTCATGTTAAAGTCATGTATTGCGATCGGTTGAGTTGTTCGCCTTCAAAGCTTTTCCCTCTACTTTAGTCTTTTCTTCAAAAATTAGTGGTTGAACTTTAATAAGAATCAGCGTGTAAATCTAATCAATTTGTCCTTTGAATAGGGTTCCTGCACTTTCATTAAATTTGCACGAGGTCCCACTTAAAGTATGTGCATGTTTGAATGCTTTTCCTAGCCTTTTGTAATATTATTATAATGAAACCTTTGTCATACATACACACATATATATATATATATTGTTCGCCTTCAAAGCTTTCTCTCTCTCTATATGTGTATATATATATATATATTGGGGAGCATGCATCCAGGTGCATGTATTTTACATGCACCAGGACCTATATATTCCACGCCTTTTTATTTTTTTGGAAAAGTATCATCATGTATATTTATCTACATATCCCTCCATGATGCCATCCGATTTTCGCCAGAAACAGAGACTCATATGCCTTCCATCTATAACATGTTCTAGATGGAAGGCATAAGAGTCTCTATTTCTGACGAAATTCGAATGGCATATAGGAGGGATATAGGGATGAATATACATGATGATATTTTTCAAAAAAAGTAAAAAAATGTGGAAGATATAGACCCCAGTGTATGTAAAATTACATGCACCTCGGTACATACTCCCCAACCCCATATACATACATACATACATACATACATGTGTGTGTGTATTTATGTATGAGGAAAGGGAACCTATTTCATGAAGTAAGTAACTTACCTACTTCATTCTCATTTTTTCATTTTTCTTTTGAAAATTCTATCGTGCATTTTCATAACTATATCCCTCTAATATAGCATTCAAATTTCGTCAGAAACATAGACTCCTAATCCTCCATCCATAACAGGTAATTTTAATGGTCTTAGATTTGTTGTAAATTACCTGCTATGAATGGAGGACATAGGAGTCTATGTTTCTAACGAAATTTAAATGAAATATTAGAGGGATATAGTTGTGAAATCCACATAATATTTTTCTCAAAAATAAAAAAAATGGAAAAATAAGAATGAAGTAGGTAAGTTACCTACTTCATGAAGTATGATCCCTTTCCTCATGTATATGAGTGTGTGAGAGAGAGAGAAAGAGAGAAAATGGAACATACTTCATGAAGTAGGTAACCTTACCTACTTCACGAATATTTTTGGCAATTTTTTTATTTTTTTTAAAATACCAATGTGTATTTTTATAACTACATCCCTCTGATATGACATTCAAATTTCGTCAAAAAATATAGACTTGTATACCCCCCATCCAGAACAGGTAGGTTACAACAAATTTAAGACCGTTAAAATTATATGTTCTGGATGGAGGGCATAGGAGTCCATGTTTCTGACAAAATTTGAATGACATATTAGAGGGATATAGTTATGAAAATCTACAGTGGTATTTTAAAAAAATAAAAAAATTTATCAAAAACGGACGTGAAGTAAGTAAGGTTACCTACTTTATGAAGTAGGCTCCCTTTCCCCTCTCTTTCTCTCTCTCTCTCTCTCTCTCTCTCTCTAGTAGTAGGTAGCTTGGCTGCTCATCCCATCTCAGCCGTCCATTCAAAACATCATCAGTCGTTGGATTATAAGTCATCTCCAACACTCCCCTACTGTGCCATGTTCCCTCTCCTCACACCCCTCGTCCGCCACATCTATGCGTACCCTCGAGCACGGCCCCTTCCCTGTGCACGACCTCCCTCACAGTGGCTGCACAAGGTTTTACCATCTCCACCTCCCTTTCCCGTCAAGGTTTGGCCGCCTCCCTCACAGTGGCCGCGCAAGGTTTGACGGTCTCAACCTCCCTTTCCCATCAAGGTTTTGTCGCCTCCCTCACAGTGGCCACACAAGGTTTGACCGCCTCCACCTCCCTTTCCTGTCAAGGTTTGGTCGCCTCCCTCACAGTGACTGCACAAGGTTTGACGGCCTCCGCCTCCCTTTCCCGTCAAGGTTTGACCGCCTCCCTCACAGTGGTCGCACAATCGCAACGCCCCCGCTCACGGCCGCTCTCTCCCACTGCCTCCACACTCGCCGACCTCTGACCCTCCTCTCCAAGTAGGTTAAGTACTTCTTATTGTCTGATTCTGGTAGAAAGCTTGGGAATTTTTTGGAGTGGGTTTGTGCGAATGGGTAATTACAGAGAATGGGTTAGATTTAGTTTAAGTATGTGCGATCAACACCATCTTGATAATAGATAGATTTTTTAGGCACAAGCCGTGAAAAAAAACTTCTTTTGTAACTTTTCCAGATATTTTAGAATATGAATACATGATTGTCCCATTTGGATTGTTGATTAGAGATAAAGGATTTCATTGTGATTTTAAAATTGGGTTTTAGTGGAATCCTTTTAAGGTGGAAAAGTGATGTAGATACTTTCCTTGTTGTTAGAGATAATTTCCTTGTTGTTAGGGTAGGTTATGATAGAGTATGTTTGTTGTATTAAATGGACATATGTTGATGTTTGAGGGATTCTATTCAATACCTTAAGTTTTAGTTTCATTTATTGTAGGTTACTGAAATATGAGCGAATCATTTTCATCGGCGTTTATGAGGCAAAGGATGGAATCCTCATGCTATTGTGGCTTGAAGGTTGTAATGCATGTATCGAAGAGAGAATGGAGTAGGGGTAAACGATTTATTCATTGCCCGTGATGGAAGGTATAAGCTCAGAAAGAGTGCATGTTTCTTAGATCAAACTACAAAATTTTATAACTTTTTTTTGTGAAACAGGAGCGAAATTCATGTAATTTCTTTGTTTGGATTGATGCCATTGATGATAGCAATAGTGAGACGGTGTATGTAATGCCAACCTTCCAAGAAGACATGATGCAACAAATGAAGATATTGCAGATGAAATTTCGCAAACTGAAGCGTACCATTCTTGTTGTAGTTATATGCGCAATTATCCTGCAAATCTATTGTAATAGTTAATAGTTTATCTCACATGTAACGAGTGATAAGCTCTTGTACTTTTCCTGCAATGTGGTATTTTCGTAGTAATACTCAAGCTAATTTCATGGATGTGTGAATCATTACAAGTGCCTCGGTTTTGCCAAATCAGAGTATCTTTACCACTTTCAAATGCCATGATACAAAAACTTTCCTTTATATTAAAAAGTTTCGGAGGAATCAATAACTATCAATCAAGGATGACTAAAGCAAACATCGGCAAGAAAATTCATAGTTTCTCCAGCAAAGACTTGTATCCAATTAGATTTACAGGGCATTGCATTCTTTGTATGATCTAGGGAAGAGAAGCTCAACATCCCTTGGATTTTGCAGAGTGAAACAGACTCGATTGGAGGAGTCGGTCGAAGCATCTCACCTCCCGAATATTTATTTTTTTCCTGATGATTATTTGCAATCTTTTAAATGGAGAAAAAATTGGAACTATCTACAACACCATAGACATGTTCTACAACTGACAAGTGATCGTACTACATGATGCACTACTCCGCTTGGATAATTCTGTGTCGGCATAACTAATATAATCGTTATAACTATTAAGATTTTGTAGGTGTTGTTCATTTTCAAGTCCATACGCAATCGCCAATAATCTAGGCAACTTCTAACGATGACTCCATTAAAAAAAAATGAAGGAATTAGAAATTCGACGTAAAGCAGCCTTTGTCAAGACCTAAATGCAGTATGAAGAATAAAGTCCTTAAGGACCCTTTTAAATGTTGAATCTTATTCCGATACCGAGCTATATCCCTTCAGTATTTTAATTAAAATGGAGTAATAAAAGTATGGATATTGATATACTTGTTATTAGATAAGCACCATCCACTGAAAAACACAGTCTATACTTGTCTCAAAGACTAAAACCCACGAAAAGCTTGGGTATAGATAAAATAGGTCTCATGCAGTGACCAAATTAGCAGTGCTATATTATTTTACCATTTTTAGTCAACTAAAATTATAGCCACAAGTAGTTTGCCTGGAACTTTAAAAAGTGTCACTTGGTATATGTAAAATTTTATCATTTTCAGTCAACTAAAAGTGCAGCCACAAGCAACAAACTTAAAACAGCCAATATCATGTAAAGCAGATGAAAGAAAAATTACAATAGTATAGAACTTCACAGAACGGTTCTTAAGTCCTACTGGCCGAATTACTTTTTTCGACAAGTTAATTCTGCGTTGCTATCACACGACCTAACACGTCAACATATAACAATGTAGCTCCAACTCCACGTTCCTATAATAATGTCAGCAGATAAATCAGCAGTATTTTTCGTAGCAGATAGATTAGCAAAACTTATCATAGTAGATAGATCAGCATCAAATGGCTTCTACTGAGTACTTGGTAGCTGCAAATTCAAAATTGACAAAGGTAAGTATGAACATACACTAAAAGTTTGACATATATTTGAAGTAAAAGCTACTAACTTTCTAACATTTTCTTTACATGTAGTTTGATAATGAGCTTTCTCTCCGCATCGATGGCAAGTCCTTTGTATAACCTCGGGTTGAGAAGAAGACACTTCAATCCCATATTTAATTCGCTCTGAATTTTTGGGATGCCCCTTAGCTTTTATGTGATGAGGGTCATGAATATCAGTGAAATCATGAACCCCATTTGCATCATTGCTTGGTATGGGTTCTTGAGAGGCTTGAGGTTGGATATGAGCTTTCATTTTGGTGAGATACCCTAAGTCTCTTTAGATCATCTTGGATCATTTCCTTAGCTGCATACAAGATTTTGCAATCTAAACTTCCCAACTCATAAATTTCATTGAGTTCCGCACGTAGTCCCCATAACATTGCAAGTGTCGACTTACTTACATTGCTATTAGAAACTGCTTGAGATCTTTTGTAAAATCTTGCATTCAACGACCATCGATGTAACAGATAATTATGTGACAACAAGAAAATGTCTTTCTTCTTGAAAATAAACAACATGTGACAACATAAAAATCCTTCTGAATTGAACTTCTTGCATGAGCAGGATCCATATGTGGTTAAAGAAGAAAATTCAATTATATACTTGCGGCTTGTGTTTCTATGTAAGTAAACCTCGTAGATTGTTACGTCATCCAATCTACAAATCTTCTTACATTGACAACTCATGCTCTTATTGTATTCTTCTTGAAACAATTTGAAATTGGCAGGTGTGTAAAACTTGGATGCTTGTAATTCGATGGGATGTGATACCAAGATGGCTTTTGATGAGGATGCTTTGAAATCTTCAATCTCTTCGGAATTTCGACGGGAATCCAATGCGCTTTCGTACTGAAGGACAAATTCATATAGCGGTGTTTGTGAATGCACATAACCGTCAAAAAAAGAATTCATACTTTCCGATCTTTGACTTGAGGACATCCCAACAAAAAACACATCTTTCAAATATACGGGAATCCAATGTTGGCGTATATTCTACATTTTTTCTAGCCAACTTCCATGCGGTATATTGTGTGTAGTTTGCAAATGTGTCCATTTACTCTCAAACTCTTCAGGTGACTCTGATTTAAAAATCCAATTATTGTAATCGTGTTCAAGCACCTTGTCACTTTGTAGCTGATGCAAGCGAATCAAGGCATTCTTCTTGATACGCCAACTACAAAATCTATGTGTGATAGCGGGGAATACTAACGAGATAGCCTCTCTTATTGCATGATCTTGATCAGTTATTATTGAAGTGTGCATCTTTCCATGCATACATATTAACCAAGTGTTAAACAACCATGTAATTGTTTCTGTCGTCTCATCTGCTAATAAAGCACACCAAAATAATGTTGAGTGTAAGTGATGATTAATGCTAGTGAAGGGTGCAAAAGGCATTGAAAATTTATTTGTCTGATAGGTTGTGTCAAACACTATAACATCACCAAAAGTCATGTACGAACTCCGTGATCGACCATCGGTCCAAAAGACACTTCTAACCATGCGCTCCTCATCAATTTCCACTCTAAAGAAAAAGTCAGACTCTATTTTCACTTTTTTTCTCAAAACAGCTCACAATCGACATGCATTCATTTACAATATTGTTTTTGCGATTCCGTTTGATTTGGTCTCTACAAACTTGACCGTTGATATGTTGATCGTCGGAAGCACAAAGAATAGAGGAAATTTTGGAACCAGACAAATTACAAGTGTACAATGTATCAATCAAGCTTCTTGCGGAAGAAGATATGATTTTGTGTGATCAAAAACTTGCCACTTTCGACGGACTTGCTAAATCATGATTGTGAGATCCATGAAAATCTCTTACAATCCAACACCCTTCGCCGCTTTCGCAAACAAATATGTGGGCTTCACATCCTTCTCGAATATCTCGTCTTCTTTTGACCTCACGTCCTAGATGTCGCTTATTGTATCCACGTTTTGAACAAATAATTTTCTGAGCTGTTACGAGATCGGTTTTCGAAGATCTTCGCAATGTCTTCTTGCGTATAGAAAAACCAACATTCCTTGTATATTGATTGTGAAATTTAAATGCTTCATCTTCTAAAACAAATTGCATTCCAACAAAAGGCTTCTCAACTATATCAGCATCCTCAGTCACATGTGCATTCTCATTAGAGATGGCCTCAGGAGCATCTTCATCACTCTGCAGAGGTACCTGGGAGTCGTGGGATCAAAAAGAGTCAATTAAACATTGTAATAATGTACTGCTATTTATATACAATATTATGTCTTAGCAATGACAATTGTGAAGTTGTTGGCATCTAATTAATGCTAATGGTGACAACTTGGCATTTCATTTATGGCTAATTCCTATGACTGACTTCAAACTTTATTGAAGTTCTTCTGTGTTTGGAAATTCGTCTATGTCTATATCTGTTACGAGCGAAAGACAGAGTAACGTTACTGAAGTTCGTCTATGTTTGGAAATTCCACTTTTAGAAATTCTGACTGCATTCAAGCAATTTCAATCAGAATTTTATTATGAAAAGATTGCATTAAATGTATTTCTTTATACTTTAATTATTAGTGACAAGATACTGACCATACGTTGCATTTCAATCAACCCAACCTAAGATGCAGCACATTCAATGATGTTGTCAACCTGCAATGACTCAACCATGTCCTCGCATAGGGATGGGGAGGCCGTCGGTGCTCGAGGTGAAGAAGGCAACACCATTGGAGGGATGCTACACCGTTGGAGGGGGACAATGTCGTTGGAGGGAGAATGCATCGGTAGCATCACTGGAGAGAAGGAGGCGGCACCGCTGCGTTGGAAGGTGGGAGGGAGGGCTTGCACGGGGAGGCTGTGCACACGGAAGGGACCATGCACAGGGAAGGGGACGTGCTCGAGGCGGCACCACTGTATTGGAAGGTGGGAGGGAGGGTGCGCATGGGGAGGACGTGCACAGAAAAGGGGTCGTGCTCGAGGCGGCACAGGAAAGGGAGGTGGAGGCGGTCAAACCTTGTGCGGCCACTGTGAGGGAGGCGGCTAAACCTTGACGGAAAAGGGAGGTGGAGCACAGGGAAGGGTTCGTGCCCGAGGGCACGCACGGATGTGGCAGACGAGGGGTGTGAGGAGAGGGAATAGGGCACGGTAGGGGAGTACTGGAGATGACTTCTAATCCAACGGTTGATGATGTTTTGAATGGACGGTTGAGATGGGATGAGCAACCAAGCTAGCTGCTACTAGGAGCCCCCCCTCTCTCTCTCCCTCTCTCTCTCTCTCTCTCTATATATATATATATGGGATAAATGGGGCTGCCCCCTGGTGAGTTAACTTTGCTCTCCCATCCCATTTCGTCCGGTTATTTTTTTTGAAAATATCTTCTGTGGAATTTCATCACTATATCCCTATATTATGTCATTAAAATTTCGTGCGAAACAGAGAGTTCTACAACCTCCATCCAGACAATCATTATTTAATGGTAACAGAATTGCTAAAAACGACACTGTCTGGATGGAGGCCATATGAGTCTCTGTTTCACGCGATATTTGAATGACATAATACAAGGGTATATTGATGAAAATCCACGGAAGAAATTTTCAAAAAAATTGAGTAAAATGGGACGGGGAGCCAAGTTAGCTTTCCCTAGGGGGCAGCCCCATTTTACCCTATATACATGATTAATGGGCTGCCCCACCCCCTATTTTAAGTATTTTTTTATTTTTTGAAAAATATCACCATGTATATTTATCTATATATCTCTCCAACATGTCATCGAACTGTTCTAGATGGAGGGCATTGAGTTTATATTTCATATGAAATTGGAGTGACATGTATGAGGGATATGTAGATGAATATACTGGTGATATTTTTCAAAAAAATAAAAAAAACGTCAAAAATGACACGAGGAAAGTCTAGTTGGCTGCCCCAAGGGGCACCCCTATTAAACTCTCACACACACAGATATGTGTGTGTGTGTGTGTGAAAAAGGATCCCACTCCATGGAGTAGGTAACTTACCTACTCCATTTTCATTTTTTATCATATTTTTATTTTTAGAAAATGCTTCCATAGATTTTCATAACTATATCCCTCTAATATGCCATTCAAATTTCGTCAGAAATAGAGACTCCTACGGCCTCCATCCAGACAGTCATTTTTTAACGGTCACATATTTTATGTATTTTCCCTATTCTGGATAGAGTTCATAGGAGTCTCTGTTTCTGATGAAATTTGAATGACATGTCAGAGGTATATAGTTATGAAAATTTATGGCAACATTTAAAAAAAATAGAAAAAAATGAAAAAAAATTGAACCAGGTTAGTTACCTGCTTCATAGAGTAGGATCTATTTCCTCTTTGTATATAAAATTACTTTAAAGATGCAAGCTTGCACTACAAGGGAAACAAGTTGTGGCTACAGAACTATGGCCACGGATATGAGGTTTGTGGCCACAGAATTAGACTCTGACCACGACACGTCGTGACCAGTAGCCGTAGCTACAAGTCTCATCGCGAGAGTTCGCTAGCCACGAATATGTCGTGGCCACTACAAGTGACCACAGAACTTTTCGTGACCACAACTCTTATACGAAGACTTTTGCCGCGGATTATGGCTACAAGAAAGTAGTGGCCACGGAATTATCGTGGCCACAAGTTTCCGTAGCCACATTCCATCGCCACAACTCATTTTTCTCGTAGTGTTGATTCATCGAGAATGTTCGTGTGATTCTGACATGCACGTCTATGTCAACTTTCGTTACTTACATGCTAACCACTACAAATCTCGAGTGTGTTTGGATATATATGTAAATTGATTTTTTTGAAGGGTTGGTGGGTAAGCTGTTTATTTGTTTGCATACGTGTTATTGAGAATGATAGTTGTGATGTAATTTTAGAGGAGTTTCGAGAATTATTGAGTTATTTTATGGAGATGATGTGGTAGCATAATATACATTTTTTTAGAGTGACTTTAATATGAGCAACTGCACATATAAATAGTAGAAAGGAGAAGATGGTTGATGAGGGGCGAGTATGTGTTGTCATGGTTAACAAATAGATAAAGAGAAAGATATAGAAGTGATAAATGCATGCGGAGGTATATGACACGTAACGATGAAAGGGGAGAAACAAGAGAGACATTAGTTTTGCCTCGAATCCCTCGTTGTAACTTGGTAGTGGAATGATTTTTTTTTTGCGAGGTACGCTCAGGAGCAAGCAAGTTAGTTGCTTATATTGGTGTTTGGATATCGAGATTCTTGTTGAAAGGATTTGTTCTGTTTAACAACCAGCGATTTTATTCAGAGAATGTTGTTTCTCATTGTAAGGCTCTCTTAAGCTTTTGGGAGTCAAAGTAGTTCCCTCTTGTATCCCATCTTTTTATTAATATATTAACTTGGCGGTGACTCCCATTCTGGGAGATCACCCTATTTCACATCAAAAAAAAAGATTTGTTCTGATGCTATTTTATAGAATTTGAAAACATGATTGGTTTCAATATCTATAAAATATAGATGATAAGATGTGATAGTTAATTGAAAGAAAGAGAGAGGTAGAAGAGAAAAGTATTGTATGATTGAAAGAGAGAGAAAGGGAGAGAGAGGGATGGAAAGAGGATAATAATGGTGATGTGAATGAAATATAGAGAAGTGTGGAGAGAGGGAATGTTATCGAATTGAAAGAGTGATATGAATGAAGGGCATGTGAACTTGCATAGGTACCCCACAATTTCCATGATACATTGAATCAAATGCAACCTTCATGTTTATAGTTGTAGATGTTACATTTTTTCCTTTGAGGTTGTGCTTCACTTCCCTACTTGTCCCATGTTTATATCAAGAGATTGGCCTATTGTTTATGTTTTAGATCCATATTAAGTTACAAGTTGATCAACCTTGTTTTATTTTAAAAAAAGTGGTAGAGATCACGATATAATCAAAGAAGCTATTTCAATACACATTCAAGTGAGGGCTAAGAAATGAGGACGAATAATGAATAAGTGAGGCTTATCACTCTTTTTTTTCATTTTTTAAGGAATAAGAAAGTAATAAGTACTGCAAATAGAAGCATAACAGATGATGCAATCATGATATGACCATCTCATATTGGGTTCCAAGATAACATGTTCTTATTTCAAGACAAGCGGTCCTTATCTCGCAGTCGAAGCAAGTCCTGATTTTGTTTGATTGTTTGTCAACGATCATAGCGGCAAATCAAGGCCTTCATATATTTGCAGGAATTAGTCATGTTTTGTTTGGGATTTATAAGGGTGCAAGATTTAACTTGCAGTAGAGTAAGCCGATGGGCGAGTAGTTTGCTTATAGCATTGGGTTGTGAATTTGTTTTTGGGAGGCACGAGTTTGTAATAATATGAGTTTTGAAAGTTTTACGAACATCATAGGTAGGTGATTAATTTGAATTTGATTGGAATGATTAGATTTTATGTGTTTGTGTCTGGTGTTGTTTTCATATAGCATTACTCATTAGGGTTTTTAATCATTAGGGTTTTTAAGGAGTCGTTTTTGAAATATTGTATATTTGTTAAAGCCATCCATTTATTTCTTCTTATTTTTTTCTAATGATTATGATTGTTGTCCCTAAATCAAATATTATTTCTAATTAACCTTATGTATTTAAGCACATTTGATAATATATTTCTATTTATTTTATACAAATTTTATATTTAAATGGTTGGTGTATGTGTTTTTATATTGTTAAATTTTCAAAAACTCATTACTAGTATGGTGATAAATGCACTATTATCTATAAGTACTTATCAATGTTGATTGATGAATTGCATTAGCATTCTAGCATGGATCACTCTAACAAACAATGCAAATCAATGGGATCCAAAGCATTGCAATAAGAAGATGCTCTTGATATGAATCCTCGTCATTTAGGTTTTATTTACAATAGAATTTAGGTAAAGTTCCTTGAAATCCATCTACATTAAAAAGTTGTGTCTCGACCGATTAAGCTCTAAGGCAAGTCGAATCGTCCATGGTCAACCAAGTCAATAATTTGACCTATCTTGTTGTTGGAGGTCAAATTCCATTCCAATCGACTATCTCTCCTCTCAGTACACTAATTGTGCTTTGATTTACAAATTTTGAACATCCATTTGCTCATTTTGAGGCAGTTATAAAAAGTTAATAGATGTTTGAAATTTCCGTCGATTAATCACTTACATCTAGTCGATTATTTCAAACTAGGCAACTAGTGTTTTTTTAATCGATTGAATACGTGTTTTACACCTCTATTATAAAGTAAATGTATTGTATAGATGTTGGAAGGTATCCTTTGGTCTAAAGGAACGTTGAAGGTCAACTAACTTCATTGTTTGCTTACTATCTAACACGGATCATTCATTTATTGTGAAAAGTGTGTTCAAGCTCTCATTGGTCTTTATTCTTGATCAATTGATTTGAAGTGCACACTGAATACTCTACTTTGAGATCAACTTAAGTTATCCGGGCTTAGATTTTTTTAATTATCAAAAAGCTCGATTGCAATTACTTCATTCATGAAAGTCAGTTCATTTAATTAGCTTATGTTAGAATTAACCATAATCTAACCATGATCTTCTACGTTTATTATTTTTCAAACTATAGTACATGTAATGGTGGTATGGTCCCTTCCTATGAAAGGAAAAATTCTTTCTAAAATTTGTTCAAGAAAGAGGTATCACATGCATGTGGGATTTTACAACTTCCATTTTGAAAGGAATAAAGTGAAGAGTTAAGGAAGGCTACTCTATCAGAGAATGGAGAGGAAAACTTATAATATTATAAGGTTCTAAGTCATAGTGGGATTTCCACTTACAAGTCTCTAGTGTCTTTGTAAAGTAGATTCGATTTTAATCTACATAATCTTTTTTTTTGTGTACGATTCAACCTTCCCCCCTTTGACATTTGATCTGCTTTCAGTTTGTATTGAACACATCTTGTGGTTTTGGTGTAACCTCCAGCTTGCAAAATCCACAAAGACCACAAGACCACTAGACATCTCGACCGTCGGGACATTCTCCCATTCGAAGACTCAATACTTCAACGAAAACAACTACTTGTATTAGGTAATGGAGATATTTAATCCATCAATTTGTGGAACATCACCTCAAAATCATTCGTCAAACATGTCTTATATGAAGGTATATAAGACTTCGAGGTGCTCATGTGAGGGATATAAAATGAAAAATCATTGAATATCTTATATTACGCTCTATCTGTTTAAGAATATAATAGTGTGTCTCGATGTAAGACATCCAACGAGATTTGACAGACTATCTTAGTCACATGTGAATGAACTAATAAGGTCAAGAGCTCGAAGATTTCCATGCATACTCGAGAATACAAAAGGTTTCGTATGCAATTAGCGAAAAGGATCAGAAAAATATGAATACATGCTTCATAAAGATCAAGAACAATCTTGAGGTTCTCAAAAAGAAATTTATGAAGGATGAACTGTAAGCAAAATTGATTGATTCTCATACAAACGATTAGGAGCAAAAGGTAACTGCTATTGAGGAATTTAATGGTACCATGGGATCGAAGTTGATGATTAGTTGAAAACCTTGTGGTTTACAGAGTAAATAAGAATACCAAGAAAGGTTTTCAGAAGAAACAAGGAAGAGGATTGTAGCTTTCAGCGCAGAAGAATCAGAGAGCGAAAATGATGATCATATGGCTCTCTTCACTATGATAACAATAACTTTTAGAAAAAAGGAGGATGAAAATAAGATTTCATCATTCATTATTAATTCAAAAAGAAGGGACACATGCAAAAGGATTGTCCACTTATTAAGGAAGATGTTGATAAAGGACATAAGAAAGATGTTGTAGACAAAAAAACCATAAGATTAAAGAAGAAGGCATTTCAAACTACTTGGATGACACACCAAGTTACGAAGAAGACTCCAGCTCATAATTGGAATAAAGAAGAAATAAGCATTCCTCAAGTTGATGGCCATTGAAGAAGAGATAAATCAATCTTACTATTCTGAATTATTAGATGCCTCTAATGAACTTTTCAAGGTTTCCAAATATGTTAAGAATGAAAACAATAAGTTGAAAGAAGAAGATGGTAACTATTGGTTGAAAGACATAAGTAAGATGTAGATGTCAAGTACCTTACAGTAAATATTGATGAGTTAGAATCAAAAGTAACAAGTCTTAAGTTGAACATTGACGGATAAGTAAATGACCTAGCAACTTTCACCAAGACACAAAAACTCTAGATATATTGTCATAAATCAAGAATAATCTTAAAAAGGAAGGATTAGGCCTACGCAACACCATTATTCATCCACAACATTTACTTGATCAAATATACAAAATGGTTCCTAACAAAGCTAGACCCAAGAGATGGGTACAAAAAATTTTGGAAAACTATTTTGCACGTGCTACCATTTAATATGGTAATTTTGGCTTGAATCCTTCAACCAATACCTGATAAATGCTCCTAAAACTATAAAATTAATAAAATACAAGTGATAATAAATTGAATCAATTATTTATATTTATCATGCAAATAAGTCTAATAACTAATTAAAAAAGGTGTCAAAATAAGTGGTTGAATCTTGTATAGTTCATCATGTATTTTTAGTAAAATCATGTTAATTCGTAATACATTAAAGCAACTCCATTGTGTATATATCACTAACCTTAATAAAAAATACCAAAAATAAGAACTTATGTATATGGTGAATAAACACAAATCGTAGTTGTGAGATTAAAAAGGCATAAAGCCACATATTTTTTCCATGCAGTCTCTTATGAATTCAAACTCACTTGACTTAATGCACATTAATTATCTACAAAATAAGATCAAGGTTAAAGGAATCTGAGTCCATATGAGAAACTTGAATTTTGAGACCAAACTGTGCAATGTATATATTTAATATTTTTTGTGTATTATTTTATGTACATTGATCAATTTTTTAATTTATTTATTTTCCATTTATTTCCTTCATTTTGTATTTTAATAGAGCATGTAAAAATAAAAAATCTACAAAAATATCAAAGCGAAAGAAAATAGTATAAAATGACCTTATATATACTTTCTTTACATGTTTTCATTTTACCTTTTCCTAATCATTAAGTATACAGAAAGTTAATTTTATTATACAATTCAATTAAAAATTAAATGAAAAAAAGCTATCAAAATTGGCATTTATACCATCAAAATTTCTTTAAGAAATTAGATCGTGTACATATTGCTTATTTTGGTTTGGAGTTTTAAATGAATGTTTGAGGTCTCGTTGAGATTTATAACTTGCATTTTTACCGTGTTTTCAATTTATGCTTTTATTTATTTTTATTTTTTCTTTCCTTTTCTTTTATCTGTGGTTAACTTTAATATGTCAAATCCGTCATGGCTCTCAACCACCAGGTGTTTCATTCTAGCTCTCCATGCGTAGTTGATTGTCATCAACATGTGTGATTCCATCTCAATTGCCCAATCGGGTCTCTCCATGACGGTGAGGAGAGTTGACCCTTAGGTCAATCCCCCCCTCCTCTTTCCCATAGTCATGAAGACCCAACCACCAACCGTCTTCCACACTTCCAACTGTCAACGGAACTCCTCATCATCCACACCATTCTCTCTGCCACTCCTTCCGTGGACCCCACAAACCTCATAGTAACCACTCAACCTCCACTCCATGGGTAATAACCCATCCTTCATTAGCCATTCGAGAAAGAGCTTAGACATTATCTTCCAGACCTCCTCGGTGAGAACTTGGAGGGACACTGTATAGGCAATGACAGTCGTTGTCTTCTCTGATTAGGCATTGTCTAAGGTGTAAATCCACCTTGTTGCAGCTCCAATCACTGCAACTGATGAGCTTCTTCAAGCTTCCACTCCCAACTTGGATTGAGGTGAGAACCGGGAGTAGGCTCATAGCTATCGCAATTATCGACTAGTATTTTCCCTAGAAGATTCTGTAATCCTTCCCCTCTTTTTTTTCTTCTTCTTCTTCTTCTTCTTCTTTTCTTCTTCTGCCTCTTAACCCTCGCTACCACCTTGTCGTTCTTCTTTGTTTGGAGCCAAATCCTGACTTCGACCATCATCGTCCCACCTTCTTTGATCCCTTCTCTTTCTTGTTATCTGTTGAGAACCTCCTCATCTATGGCCAGACACATCGGAGGCCCTACTCCTTTTCTCTCATCCACGTAAGGATTCCGTACACTATCGGAGGCCCCACTCATTTTTCACACAATAGAGCCGGGCAAAAACTCAAGCCTCCTTCCTTTGCAGGTTTCTAACCGTCTAATTGCTGACAACACTAGAACATAAGCATCACATCTAGTCGCCATGTGTTGGAACCTCATCTCTTATGTATCCGTGAAGGCAGAGGAGAAGAAGAGGAACTACCTTCCCACTAGTTATCGGGTTCACACCACAACTCCTCCTCTAGGCACCCTTCTCTCGATTGAGGAGGGGTCCTTTTTTGTTCCTCCACCTTCAACAGACCTGAGTCTTCGACATTCACAACCACATGATAGAAACATGCATATAGGAGCTCTTTTGTGTTTTCCAAGAAGTTGAAGGGTTCTATCATAAATAACCAAGTTGCTATATATGCCAACAATTGGCGAGGACTTGGATGTAATTACTAGAATGGGAGTGTGAAATTACTCCAAGCCATGTGAGACACTCACCCGAGGTGGTACAAGATCGCAAAGGTTTGAACCATGTAAAACATGGAGTTGACTGTGATGGCTCGTATGGAGGCTCGAGACGAGGCATGTGTGGCTTCAAGACGAATAGGTGGCTTGCTTGTGATCGCTTAATAGGATCCAATCCGATGATGGATGGCAATTGAATCTTCAACGGTTGGGTATTGCTTGTGAGCTCCTAGTCAGCGATGTTTTTATGTCAGATTCTGAACATTGTATGAGTATGCGATGAGGTTTATCGAATGAAAATGGCAACAACCCCCTCCTCTTGATCATCGGTGCATGATGATGGACTATGGTGGCTTTTCTAAGTCACATCTTCCAAATTCCCTTGTGCTTCTTCATTAAGCGTAGAGTATCGGAGAAGGTGGAACTTCAATGCAATGCTCACGGTGCCCCTAATGGTTTAGGTAAATAAACAGGCACTTCTGTGCACATTTATTTGTGTTATTTTCATCTCCCTTGTTGGAAAAAAAGAAATATGAGTTTTAGAAATATTCTGGACCTCAAAATTCAACGATTTTTAAGAATTTAAAATAACATTATCCATAGAGATCCATGGTTTATCCACTAAGCATTGATTTGTATTTTTCTGATGCTCGGTTGATTTTCTTAAATTTAATGCTTCCCTATCCTTCGAGCCACTTGCTTCCCACTTCCGGACTCAGTCGTGACACCTTCGCGGGAGATGGATTCTCGTGAAAATCAGTATATTTTGTTCATTTCTAGATAATTAATTCATAGAAGTTCAACCTTAGCTTAAATAATGAAAAAACTCATTGTGTATCCTTTTATATTCTATGTTGTACCTACAAAGAATTGGGAAATAATTTATCTTTTGTTCAAAAATAATTTGAGTGATTTTAATCTTTTAATTATATTTAATGCGTTACATAATATCTTACCTAATATGTTCTTCATTTAAATATATGCCTAAGGAAATAAGATAATGCATTATATTGAGTCATTGATTTATTAAAAATAATTTAATTGAAATTGTTTTGTTTCATTAAAAAATCTATAAAAAAAACTTCTTTTGGTTAAATTTCTAAAAAATATATTAGGTGCATTTCATCTAATCATCTCTCCAAATTTCATTAAGTTTGTATTATGTTTGCTTGAAAAAATGCAATAAAAATCTTAAAATCATCCATACATGCATATTAATTCCTAAAAATACAAAAAAATATTTCATGTAGTATATAATCCAGTGTGTATAAAAATACCATTTTATCAATATAACCTATTTATGTATCTTCATGGAGTTATATATAATTCATTTCACATGGTTTCCATGTTGTATTTTTATTTATTCCAAAATCATTTTCAAAATTTTCTGAATAACTTATTATGAAAATTTATATTTTTAGGACTTAAAAATATTTTCAATCCCCTTTTGCATTGTGCTTTGAGCCTAAAAATATTTCAAAAAATGCCCTTACAAAGGTCACACCTTGGTTTGGAACACAACCGCAACTTCATTTTTGCATTCATCTACCTTATTTCATCTCATTTGCATTTTACAGTAAAAATTAAAATATCTTATTAAAAAGTCAAGTGCTTAGTTGTTTGTATTGAAATTTGAGTCCATATATTTGGTTCTTGAGTCGACCTTAGGACTTATCTAACTCAAAAAAATACATCTGATTACATTGCTTAATCGATGATATTAGTGTGTGGTTTTTGATTCGTTATTGATTGTGTCACAACAATTTCAACACTCTTAGGGTTAGATAATTTGCATCTTTTACGGACATCAACGTAAAGAATCACACCTATTGTTCATCTAAAGAAAGAAACAAGGCCTTATGACCACTATAGAACACAACTAGACCATATTTTCTTGTAGGAGAATGATAAAGACGGATCATGTATTCAAAGTGCTCAAAGCAAATGATGGGGCACAAATACATGTTTAGAAGCCAAGATTCCAGAGAGATTGTAATTGTATCCATTCGGAACAATCATAAAGGTCAGATTGTCTACACTAGTTTGGTCGACCAAGGTAAGTTCTCTTTCAACAATGTTATGCTTGTAAAAAGTTTACAACATAATATTTTAGTTGGTACTCAAAAAATTGACAACAACTTTCCTATTTTATTTCTCTACGATTGTTTTAATATAATGGATAAAACACTAATGAACTTTGTTAAAAGATAATTGGTTTAAAAACATCTATACATTAAATTTAAACAAAATAATTGATTTGGATTGTTTACTTGCAGATAACTTTGATTCTTCTTTGCGGCACACAAGACCATGTTATCATCACCACAAAAACCTAAATAAATTATTGAACAAATACCTGGTCATAGTACAACCATCCAAACCCCTTAACTAAATTTCATTTGACTACTGCACATTATTAAAAATCAAGAGAAGTACCTTCAAGAGAAAAAACCTAGTATCTACTATGCCTTATTTAGATTTGGTTGGACCAACAAGAACATGAAGTTTGGCCGATTGAAATTTCTATTTAATCATTGTAAATAATTACTACAGATACACATGGGAGTTCTTTTCCAAGAAGAAAGTCCCGAGCTTTGATTATTTTGAATTTTTTTAAGCAAGTACAAAGGAGAAAAACATAGAGATCACTATACTTTAGTTCCCTAATCTCGATTACTTCCCTAACATTTTTTGATTTTGCATGGTATCTTTTGGTTTGATTTCATCTTTAGTTCTATCACCACCTCCATCACGCTTAGCTACACACCTCCATCAATTACACACGAGTTTTGAGAGCATAATTACATTATAAGAAAGCACTGCTATTGGAAAGAGCTCAAAAAGATCATTGGAGCTCACCGTGCTTCATTTTTCGATCCCGCGTTATAGGTTTTTTTTGTAAAATTTAATTTCATTTTCTTGATTTACGAATCAACATCCTAATTTAATTCGACTTTTTAACATTGCACCTTAGTCCTTTGTACTTGGAACCCTCATTCTATTGTAGTAAGATATAGTAAAAAATACTAAAAATGGCTAAATCTTTTAGACTTGCTTTTTTAAGTATTTTTCATTGTTATTTGAAATATTATAATATCTCTCACGAGGTTATGCAATGAACATGTCATATTTTAATCATTAAATGACGGAATAAAAATTGTGCAACTATGTGTTATTGTTTTTGACCCAACACTTCCATGTACTATGCTTTGTGCATAATATACTGTAATTCAATTGTTTGTATTGGATTCGAGTATGTTTCATGTGTTGCAAAGATAACATACATTGTTAATTCACACCTTCCAAAAAATTTATGAAAATATGATCATTACCATATATGTCTAAGATAGTCTAGATTAGTCTAGATAGTCACCCTTAAGAAGATATTATCTCCCATGCTTATCTATAGGTTGGTGAAAGATTATATATCCACACGTATAATGATATATTTGTAAATAACAATTTTGCGAGAGAACCTATGAATTATTTATAATTTAAGCACATTATATATACATAGTAATTTTATAAGTAAATAAAATATCTACACACTTACAAATGGTGATATTCAACTGATTACACAAGAATAATTATATAATTTTTATGTTATATAAAATGATATATTTTACATAACTATTTTTCTAAATTCATTACATAAAATAGATTATGAATATAGAATTTCTAGTCATAAATAATTGAGTTTTTTTTCACGAACATGCTAATAATATTATTATTGATGTAAATATGAATAATATACCTATTTATTTCTCATGTAAAGCACATGTTTGATGCTAATTATGTTAAAATAAGGTCTCTCTCTCTTTGGAGGATTTATTATTGGAGAGCAATCCTAGACCAAAAGTTTGACTAAAGACAAGTTTTAATGAAATTTATATATAAATTCCTTCACAAAAAAATCAAAATATCGATGTATATCATAGCACAGATACCTTTGTAAAAATTGACAGATAAGTAACCCCTTTTTGTTTGATATTAGTGCTTATGAGTTGGTTTTAGATTTTCTTCTTATCACTCATTTCATCATTTGAAAGTTATGAAGGAATTATCAAACATTTATTCTTCATAAAAAAAAGAAAAAATAGCAGTCATATATCTATTATCATTGATTAAATACCAAACTTATTATCGAAATAAAGAATAAAATATAATAATTCTTCCAATATCATCAATCATCAACCAATACAAATTTATGAAGATAAACATAATCGTCTGAATGAAACAATGAATTTCTTGACTTGAACCATTCAAAGCTATGGTAAAACCCACTTTAAAGGAACACACACGCGCGCGCGCGCACTCACGCACGCACGCGCGCACGCACATGCGCGCACGCGCACACGGTCTACCATCATTTAATCAATCAATTGTATAAGAGGAGCCCATTTAGAATGGGAATTTTTTTTATTTATTCTCCAAAAGAACTTTTTTAAATAAAATAGAAATAGAATGGTGCTTAGAGAAACAAAATAAAAGAGGAAAAAAAAGGTACTCTCCTTCCATCCGCTTTCCTCCCTCTCCCTCCACTCTCTCTCTACCTCCATTTCCCACGCGTTAAAAAGGAGAGATAGCGAGGGAGAGAGAGAGAGAGAGAGAGAGAGAGGAGGAGAAGAAGAACTTGATCCTCTCCGGAATCGAAAGCGATCGCCATCACGTAGAATCCCCATCACTCTCTGGTGTTCCGTTCTCCGATCTCGATTCCAATCTCAACTTCTCATCGCTTCTCCGTCTTCATCTATTCAGATCCGTCCTTAGGGATTTGGAGTGGATAACATCTCGCCATGTCCTCGAAGCGGATCCTCAAGGAGCTCAAGGACCTGCAGAAGGATCCCCCCACCTCCTGCAGCGCCGGTATCGTTAGATCGCCTCCTGCATGCCAGATCTGTCGGTTTTTTGTGCCCTTGATATGTTTGGTTGATTGCGGATCTGTGGTTTTCCTTTGCTGCGGACTTCGTTGCTCTTTTTTGCTAGTTGCTTTGGTTCCAAGGTTGTTAGTTGGGAAAAATGGGTCTTTTTTGAAGAAATGGATTTTTTTAGCCTGTTGGTAGCTTGTTTCAGCGGTTCTCGATTTATCGTTTGAGTTTTGACCACGTCTTTGGCTTCTCCTGGGAATTTCCGAGCGTTGAATGGACACCTGAGAATTTTATATATCCACGGTAAAGAAAGTTAATTTTTTTTAGCTTGCTGGTAATTTGTTTCAGCGGTTTTTGAGCTAAAGATTGGTGTTTTGACCCTGGTTATCTGCTTCTCATGGAATTGTTTAAGCAGTTACGAAAGCAATCTTTTTTATTGATTCCTGGGATTGTTGTAGGGCGGGAGGTGTTGGAAAAAATACTTTACCTTGTTCATCTAAAGGGAGACTGGTGTCCAGATGCTGCTTTTCTGCTGTGATCAAGCTGTGATATGAATTTTGTTTTTCTTGGAATGCTTCTAGTTTTTGCAGTAACTTTGACAGCTAAAGTGGAATGGTGCAAGGGATGATTTATGTCACATCGATGAACTGCGAAGCTTAACCTCACTGAATTTTTGCCGGGTTGATGGGTGGATAAGAGATAAGGGGGGATAAGCGGGGGTTTATCCTTGGTTTTACATGGTTGGTCTGAGGGATAAGGAGACAAGTACTGCAGACAAAGATATAATACAGTGAATGATGTAATCATGATATAACTATTTATCCTGGGATAGCTCATTCTAACATAAAGTCCTCTTATCTCAGGATGAATGGTTGTTACTAAGTCAGTGAAATCTTTCCGGTTTGTATTTTGAATGAGTTCACATTTAAAATTTGCATGATGTAAACACCGATGTGTCAGGGTGGTTCCCTTTGGCAATCTCACTATTTGATATGAAGTCGGGAACTGATGTTTCTTTGTTGTCATATGTCATACATACTATTATACATAATATGTGATACTACAGCACTGTGTGCCATTTCAGGTCCTGTAGCTGAGGACATGTTCCATTGGCAAGCAACAATCATGGGACCTCCTGATAGCCCTTATGCTGGTGGGGTCTTTCTTGTTACTATTCATTTCCCACCAGATTATCCTTTCAAACCACCTAAGGTAATATTTACTACAATGAGTTAGCAAAATTGCTGTTTATGATTTTCTCCTTGCTACTCGAACACTCTTATTGCTAATATTCATTTTAAAATTGAAACAAAAGTGGTATATGTACAGACAGAGTTGTATGGTATAAGCAAAGTAGCATAAATATGAGGGGGTCAGGGGGTCATCGCTAAACTTATGAAGTGGTAGACCCATTAATTAGGTTTGTTTGAGATAACAAGGTTCTCGTCGAATGTATTTTTTTTGGAAATGAGGGCATGCGCCCAAAGTGATGTAGTCCCCTTAAATTGCATTAATTAGTTCCCAGGAAATGAAACGAGGGAAATGTTTTGAATTTTGCCAATAGGCCTTAGAATCCAAAATTCAATATGCCTTATGTATACATTGTTTAGAGTCTCATAGCATGCTAACAGGTGCCATGCGAGTGGTGACGTCATCATTGCAAGGACCATAAAGGATTTTCGCTGAATCTTGACCAAAATTTGCCAGCATGCCTATCAAATTCGATACTTTCTATACAAATATTATGAATTTCGACGAAATTTGGGAAGTTTTATCGACATGCTATATTTTTTCCTGGTGGCAATTTGGTTGAGAGAATCTACTTTTTATTAGTTTGTAGCTTTTTAGTTGCAAGTTTATGCCTTATTGTTTCAAGGGTCAATTATGATGACAAAACCCATATATTGCATATGTTGCTACACATGCCTATGCAATAGGTGGACGGAATTGTATTTTCTCATAGGATATTATGCAGTCTAGGCTGCATCCACATAGTTGCATACTCTATATATTCAGTATGCATTCTAGATAAAGTTGATGTAAGATGTAGACTTTAATATCAGCTTGTTTTGAGTACGGTTTTAAAAACTAGCCTTGAGGAGGTGAAGCGTAAGTCCCAAGACATTTTTGAGGCAAAACAACTTCACTGCTCTAGCTTCTGTCCGTTGAAGTGAGGTATAAGCCTCAACTGGTCAAGGCGGTTTAGAGGTGATGTGACGATGGGGTAGAATTGAGACAAAGGCTTCAATTGGTCAAGGCGGAACCTAGGTGTTGTGATGCAAATCGAGAATTGGCACGTCGACTAAAATTAAAATTTTGAACGGTGGATTTTGGTAGAAGAAATAGAGGGGTTGAGAAGAAGAAAACTCGTCGGGAATACGAGGGTTTTGGAGAAGAAGAACTCGTGTAGACCACGCAGGGGAGAAAGAGAGAGACGAGAGACGGAAAGATAAAAATCTCAATTTTTCATAATCACTGAACTGACTAAAACCAATGGATCCTCATCCCTTTATATAGGGGGACGAGATTACAAAAATAGTAAAATAACTAATTATCCTAAATTGACTTTAACTAATTAACCGACTAATTTGAAAATCAAATCTGTAACTAATTATTGGAGATCACAGGCGATCTTGATTTTATTTAATTAAAAATTCGATGACTTAAATAAATGTAAATAAAATTTAAATAAACATTTCGACGACTCAAAGAAAACTAATTAAAAAATGTGGCCCTATTTTTCTGGTCCACGCTGCATCAATTCTCCTCCGCTTTAAAAATTCGTCTCCCGACGAATTGTTTGATGTAGGTGCGTCATTGGAGAATTCACCCTTGAATTGTAGCTTCAAACTCCTTCAATTAGGTCTTTTTCAACGTTACGTTTGTAGTCTTTTTCTATTGAAGGGCGTCCCTGCAATTTTCGTACCCCTTCAATTAAAGGGAATCCATAGCATGTTTTATCCTCACAATGGCCTTGTTGATATAAACTTTTGGACCAGGGGGTCCTTAGGGCTCTTCCGATTTTCTTGCGCACGCGACGTGGACAGGGAAGGTGGCGCCCGCGATTTCTTTCCCAGGAGTTCCTTGCGACCCGCAAGGATGTCAAGATGGGCGGTGGGCGGCTGGAGGGACGACACGACAGGGATCGGGGTTGGCGGCGCATGGGGCGGCGCGTAGGAGGGCCGCGACTGGCGATGGCGCGGCGGGGAGAGATGAGGTGGAGATGCAGGGCTGTTGGCGCGTGTTGGGGAGGGGCGAGCGGTGGAGGTGGGGCGAAGGGAGGGTGGTGCGGCATGGAGTGGAGGCGCAGGGATGGGGAGGCGACGTCGTGGGGGAGGGACAAGGGCCAGGGGGGTCGAGAGGCGCGGGGGTGGGTCACGGGGCCGTGGGGGAGATTAGCGCGGGGGAGGGAAGAAAGAAGGGGAAGGTGAGGGCGGGCTGGTGGGTAGCGGGAAGAGGAGGGTCCGGGGGGGGGGGGAGGTGGCGGAAGGAGAGGGAGTGTTGAGGTTGCGGACTGGGCAGCAGGGGGTGCGGGAGGGGATTCTGAATTTGCAGGGGTCGCGAGATGGGGACATGGGGTTGTGGCGGCAGCGAGAGGGGGCCTGGAGGTGCGAGGGGAGTAGAGGGGTCCAGCGAGGGGGGCGCGCGTGGGCTGTAGATGGATTTTTGCGGGGTTTTTGAGTTGGAAATCACCTGGACAACAAGCATTTCATCGTTTTTCTCCTCTGAAATGGTCTGAACAGTGGGCAGATCGTCGTTGACGGCGAGATTTTCGTCCTCAAATTCGGCGTCGGTGATTGGTATCGCCGAAGCCTTCGATTTGGCGCGTAGGTACTCGAAGTCAGCCCTAAGATCTGGACACATGGACTGGAGGTTGGTTTGTATCTCAAGTAGCATGCTCCTCATCTTCTCGTTGTGGGCGTCGATGGCTCGCCATTTTCGCTCGGACGAACGATAGTCCCTTGATGCATGCTGGTGCGAATGCCGGTAGAGATCGTCAGATTGTGAGGACGATCTGTAGGCCATGCTCTGATACCAAATGATGCAAATCGAGAATTGACGCGTCGACTAAAATTAAAATTTTGAACGGTGGATTTTGGTAGAAGAAATAGAGGGGTTGAGAAGAAAACTCGTCGGGAATACGAGGGTTTTGGAGAAGAACACATGTAGACCATGCATGGGAGAAAGAGAGAGACGAGAGAGGGAGAGATAAAAATCTCAATTTTTCATAATCACTGAACTGACTAAAACCAATGGACCCTCATCCCTTTATATAGGAGGGATGAGATTACAAAAATAGTAAAATAACTAATTATCCTAAATTGACTTTAACTAATTAACCGACTAATTTGAAAATCAAATCTATAACTAATTATTGGAGATCACAGGCGATCTCGATTTTATTTAATTAAAAATTCGACGACTTAAATAAACGTAAATAAAATTTAAATAAAAAATTCGACGACTCAAATAAACGTAATTAAAAAATGTGTCCCTATTTTTCTGGTCCACGTTACATCATGTTGCATCACTTGACTTTAAAGGGAAATATTTATTTAAATGAGAAATTATTCCTTCTACCTAAATCAAGGTCTTTGCTTTCTATACTTTTGGACATCATTTCCGAGTAGTAACTAACACCCAACTTATTTTTTATTTTATTGATTTAAACTATGAAACACCCAATTTAATTCTCTTTTATCTTTAGGATGTCGAAGAGAAACATACCATCTGTATACCCAACATAAATATAAGTTATTTTTGTCCTTCCTTTCTCATTCTCAGGTATACATCTCGATCGTATCGAGGCTTATGCCTTGTCTCATGTACAGAATCACCTTAATCTGCTTTACGTTCTTTAGAACATTGATTTTGAGATATTATTTACTTTTATCAATAGTTTTTTGACCTGTATTAGTGAGGTTAATGCTTGATTTTTAAGCCATGCATAGTTTTATACCTTTTTAAAAATATGGTCTTGTCATAAAAATATTAAAATCTGCGTGCTTACCTTCAATTATATTATTGATTGTCGGAATTTTTACTCTATATTTTGAAATATTAGTAATGAATTATCATTTATTTTAATTTTAAAATGCAAACCTACACAAGATTGAATGTTCGGTGCATATTCTCTGGCATGCTGCATGGTTGCGCTATGCTGCGTGATCTGTCCTAACTGATCTGCATACTGTATTTCTGGACCTTGTTGACTATTCTTTTTTGTTAGAGTAAATGATACTCTTCTGTGTTATTCCATAGAGCCCTTGGGTCTCTTATATAGAGAGAAAACCCTCTGGTAAATTACATAGACGTACATGAGATAAATAGAAAATACGTAACAATACATCATGACATAACGTAAACCTCTACACTCCCCCTCAAGATGGAGCATAGATATCAATCATGCTCAGCTTGGAAGAACATCTCTGGAAAGGTCATCTAAGCAATGGTTTGGTAAATATATCAGCAGTCTGGTCCTCTGAACTAACGTGCGAGGTGGAAATCAAGCCCTTCTGGATCATGTCTCTAGTATAGTGACAATCTACCTCGATGTGCTTCGTTTTTTCATGAAAAGCTGGATTATTGGCAATGAACAATGCTGCCTGGTTGTCACATTGAAGATTCATGGACAAGGAGACATTTACATTTAAATCTTCTAAGACCCGAACCCACATCATTTCTGCGCTTGCTTGTGCCATGGCTCTGTATTCGGATTCAGCACTGGATCTCGCCACCACAACAGTCTGTTTCTTGCTTTTCCAAGAAACCAAAGAGCTTCCTATGAAGATAGCAAATCCAGAAGTAGATTTACGATCCTTTGGACACCCTGCATAGTTTGCATCTGCACAAGCTGAAACAGACAGATCTGTATCTTTTCTAAATAGCAACCCTGTGCCTGGGGAAGACTTCAAATATCTCAATATCATATACAAGGCATCCATATGAACTTGCTTAGGCTGCTCCATAAATTGACTCACCCGGTTTACTGCAAAAGCAATATCCGTTCGAGTTATGGTAATGTATAGAAGCTTACCCACCATCTCTCTGTGTCTTCTTTTGTCCACCTCTTCGGTATCATTGTCGTACAGCTTCATGCTTGGGTCTATAGGCGTACTCGACGGTCTGCATTCATCCATTCCTGTTTCAGCTAGCAGGTCTGTAACATATTTTCTTTGAGTCATTACCATTCCTTGTGCATTTCTTGCAAACTCTATCCCCAAAAAGTATCGTATCGTGCCTAGATCCTTCGTAATAAACTGACTTCCCAACAGAGATTTGGTCATCTCGATTCCCTGAGCATCATCTCTTGTAACCAGAATGTCATCAACATATACCATGACTACAACCGTACCTCTAGGAGTCTTCTGAATGAACAATGAATGATCTGCATTTGATCTCTTGAACCCCTGTTGTTTAATCAGCTGGGAGAGCTTCTGTAACCATGCCCGTGGACTCTGTTTAAGGCCATAGATAGCCTTATGAAGTCTGCACACCATCTGAGTCTCCCCCTCAGCAGCAAACCCCGGTGGCTGCTGCATGTAGACTTTCTCCTGTAGATCACCATACACGAATGCATTCTTGACATCAAGTTGAAAAATGGTCCAATCACATACCACAACAACAGCTAGAAGGATGCGGAGAGTGGAGTGTCGAGCCACTGGTGAAAATGTATCCAAATAATCAACCCCATAGGTTTGGGTAAATCCACGCGCTACAAGTCTGGCCTTGTATCTGTCGAGACGCCCATCTGCATGATATTTAACTGTAAACACCCACTTGCTACTCACCATAGAGGCACCAGGAGGAATGGGAACTAGAGACCAAGTCCCGCGAGACTGTAAGGCACACATCTCCTCTTCCATAGCTAGACGCCAGCAATCAATCTTCATGGCTTCTTGGTAGGTCCGCGGAATCTCAACCGAGGAGACAGCTGCTGCAAATCTCTGGAAATCACCAGTGAGGCGATGGAAGGACATCTGAGACGCTAGAGGATATGATGCACAATGTCTTTTCTGCTTCCTATGAGCAATAGGACGATCAAGATCATCTATCACTGTGTTGACTGGCGGATCCTCCCCCTGTAGCAAAGGCTCCTGCACCGGTGTGTTATCTAATCCATCATTAGTGATAACATCAGAATATACCTGAGGCGTGCTGGATGGTTGACGTGTAGCTTGAGCAGGCCTAGACCGTCTTGTGTAGAATTTAGGGAAGGGTACAATCGGAGGAGGTGGTGGTGGTGGTGGTGATGTAGTGGACTCGGATTGACCCAGGCTTGGAGGTGGAGGCACATAGATATTAGTATCTGTTGGGAAACGTGAATGAGATGGTTTATTCCATAGCCCTAGGCTCTCTTATATAGGAGAGTAGCCTATGGGTAAATTACATAAAGAGAATAACAAGAAAAATAAAATAACAAAGAGATACACATAGCTTATATGCGTCAACACTCCCCCTCAAGATGGAGCATAGATATCAATCATGCTCAGCTTGGACGCACACTTCTGGAATGGGCCTCTAAGTAATGCCTTGGTGAAAATATCAGCAGTCTGATTCTCTGATGTGACGTGAGATGTAGCAATGAACCCCTTCTGAATCATGTCACGTATGTAGTGACAGTCGACCTCAATATGCTTGGTCCTCTCATGAAAAGCTGGGTTATTTGCAATGAACAAGGCGGCCTGATTGTCACATTCCAACATCATAGGAAGAGGTATATCAAGACATAGATCTGCAAGTAAGGATTTCACCCACATCATTTCTGTGCTGGCCTGGGCCATAGCCCTATATTCTGATTCAGCACTGGATCTAGCTACTACTGTCTGCTTCTTGCTCTTCCACGAAACTATAGCATCTCCAACATAGACTGCAAACCCTGATGTTGACTTCCTGTCCTTGGGGCATCCTACATAGTCTGCATCCGCGCATGCTGTGACAGAAATCTCCTTTCCTTTCTTAAATAGCAAGCCTGCACCTGGAGATGATTTTAAATATCTTAGAATCATGTGTATTGCATCCATATGGGCCTGACGTGGTTGCTCCATGAACTGGCTCACACGACTCACTGCAAACTGTATATCAGGTCTAGTGATCGTGACATACAGTAATTTGCCTACCAGTTCTCTGTACCTTCTCTTATCCACCTCTTCTGTGTCATCATCATACAGCTTCATGCTAGGATCCATTGGTGTCGTAGCAGGTCGACACCCTAGCATACCTGTCTCACTCAGTAGATCTGTGACATACTTCCTCTGTGTCATGACTAATCCATATGGATTTCTAGCAAATTCCAGCCCCAGAAAATATCTAAGGACTCCCAAGTCCTTGGTGACAAACTCGGTCCCCAGCCTTTCCTTTGCCTGCTTAATGCCTTGGTCATCATCACCTGTAATCATGATATCATCAACATAAACCATGATTACAATGATACCTCTCGCCGTCTTTTGCACGAACAAGGAATGATCAGCATTGGAGCGTTTATATCCTTGTTTCTCAAAGAGGTCTGAAAGCTTCTGAAACTATGCTCTGGGGCTCTGCTTAAGGCCATAGATGGCCTTATGTAGTCTGCAAACCTTGGAACACTCCCCCTTAACAACAAAACCAGGTGGCTGTTGCATATAGACTTCCTCCTGCAAGTCTCCGTACAGAAATGCATTCTTCACGTCCAGTTGATAGAGTGGCCAGTCTTTAGCAACCGCAACAGATAACAGGATCCGTAAAGTGGAATGACGCGCCACAGGGGAGAACGTGTCTAGGTAATCTACCCCATATGTCTGCGTGAAGCCCCGAGCAATGAGGCGTGCCTTGTACCTGTCAATAGAACCATCTGCATTGTGCTTAACTGTAAACACCCATTTGCAACTCACCGGGCTAACATCTGGAGGTATAGGAACCAAACTCCAGGTTCCTCTAGACTGAAGTGCCTCCATCTCTTCTTCCATTGCTAGTCGCCATCTAGCATCCTACATAGCATCCTGATGGTTCCGTGGAATGGCTGTACCTGAAAGTGCCATAGCAAACGTCCTGAACTCTCCAGATAGCCTCTCGAAAGATACCGCTGCTGACAATGGATATGTGGCACAGCTTCGTTTCGGCTTGCGTAGAGCGATTGGAACATCCAGATCATTTGTGTCATCACCATGCTCCTGTAATGCATCCTGCTGGGAAATGTCGTCAGATCCATCAACATTAATATTTTCATTACATACCGTAGGCGGGCTAGTTGACGGTTCATGACCATGAGCTGGAGGAAGCCTGCGAGTGTAATGAAATGGTAGCGGGGATACTAGTGATGGTGGTGGTGGTGGTGGTGGTGGTGATTTTGCGGTGGTGGTGACGGTGGCAATGGTGATGGTGGTGCCATGAATACGGTATCAGGAGGTATAGATGGTGGCTGCATGTTCTCGGATTCTGAAAAAAACATAATGGATTCAAAGAATGTAACATCTGCACTGATCATATACCGCCGACGCACAGGGTCAAAACACTTGTACCCCTTTTGAGTTCTGGAGTATCCCACAAAGACGCACTTGACAGCCCTAGGAGAGAGCTTGTCAGAACCAGGCGACAACTGATGGACAAAAGCGACTGACCCAAACACACGAGGGGTAAGAGTGAACAGATCCTTGTCAGGATAAATAAGTGAAAAAGGAACCTGTTCATTCAAGACAGACGAGGGCATACGATTTATAAGATAACATGCAGTGAGGACTGCATCACCCCAGTAGGAATACGGAACATGACTCTGAATGAGAAGTGACCTTGTGACATCAAGTAGGTGACGGTGTTTTCTTTCTGCAACCCCATTTTGTTGAGACGTATGAGCGCAGGATGTTTGGTGAACAATTCCTTTAGAGGAGTAGTAGTTGGCTAGATTATTGGTGCACAACTCTAAGGCATTGTCACTTCTCATAATTTTGACAGTTGTGGAAAAACATTCTGAATCTCATTTAGAAAGTGAATAATAATATTTCCAGCTTCAGACTTATTTTTCATTAGAAACACCCATGATGCTCTAGAGAAGTCATCCACAAATACAATGTAAAACCTGTGCCCCTGATGATCGGGAACACGACTCGGACCCCAGACGTCGACATGAAACAACTCAAACTTGGAGTTACTACTCCGACCTTGACTACTGGGAAAAGATGACCTGTGATGTTTTCCCAACTGACACGCCTCACACTGGATAGGTGTGTGAGAAAGACTATAAGGTAGGACTAGACGCAACTTTTGAAGCGGTAAATGACCAAAACGCAGATGCCACAGGAGAGGAGATACTTGTTCTGCGGGAGAAGCTGTGATTCCGGCAAACGGGGTCTGGTTCAGACGATAAAGGCCTCCTTGCTCATAGCCATGACCAATCACGTTGCCCGTATGGATGTCCTGAAAAATCAATGAAGATGAATCAAAAATAGCTCGACAATGAAGATCCTTCGTAATCTGACTAATTGACAACAAATTCATAGAAAAATGTGGTGCATGCAAAACATTCTTGAGCTGCATAGAAGACGTCAATCTAATCTCCCCCTGACCCGTGATAGGAGAATGCGTGCCATTGGCAATAACTACTGTCCGTCCTGGAGGAATCTGAGTGTATCCTGTAAGTAGGCTCTGGTCGCCACATAGATGATGTGTAGCGGCGGAGTCCATGATCTATGGCAGTGTATCAGATCTACTACTGTGGAGTGCAAGTGGACTACCTGAAGTACTGGTAGATGCCGAGGCAGAAGCAGCAGCATCAGTATGGTTCTCTGTAGTCGGTGCTGGACCAGATGGTGGAATAATGCCCCTGAGACGGGCAACTAGATCATCAAATTGTTGATCTAGTGTAGCAACAAACGGGGGCTCTATCTGCTCAGCGGCTCGTGCGGATGCAGGAAATCCATGCTTTGAGTAGCATGTATCTTCAGCATGTCCGACTCGGTGACAATATGAGCATGTTGGCCTAGTATGGCCACCCCTTCCACGGGGAGTACGTCCACGGCCCTGGTGATGAGAACCACGGCCTCTGTAGGCCGCCATGGCTGAGGGATTCTGACTCGCAGCTGCTGAAGGTACTATGATCCTACTCAGCCTGTGAAATGCCTCCTCCATGGGAGGAATAGTCGAGTCCGCCAAAATCTGTGAACGTGCTGCCTCATATTCTGGATCAAGTGCAGCGAGAAACACACCCACCATCGTCGCATTCCTGTATGTCTTCTGCTGTTCTGGCGTGGCGGTAAGAGGCATGAAGCTATGGAGCTTTTCAAACATCCCTCTCAATGATGTATAGAGAGAATGCAAAGGACGGCCGTTCTGCTTTATTGTGAATATGTCATGCTGAAGTTGCAGGATCTTCGTCTCATTTTTCGCCTGAGAATACGTTGCCGCCAGGATATCCCACATGTCTTTAGCCGTGGGTTGATGTAAGATGTCATTGGCGATTTCAATCGCCAATGTACCGGATAGCCATACCTTGGCATATGCATCATCGGCCTCCCATGAGGCATAAACTCCAGTCTTCTCTGCAGGCTCGGGCTCGGTAAGAATGTGCTTCTTACCTGTAGACTTCATCATACTCATGAACTGCATTGCCCACAGTTTATAGTTCGTACCATCCATCTTGACAATGGGCGCTGGACCACGAAATGCGCCCATAGATGGGATATCTGCCTTGCTTTCTGACATGATGGAGACGGAAGACTGGAGCGACTGAGAGGATATAGTCTATGTCTACAATGACATAGATGGGATTAGTTGCGTGTGTAGACTTCAGGCAACTAACCCCATGTAGATCAGGAGCTGTGCCCTAGGGTTTTGGGACTTAGGGCACGTATGCACGTGCAGGAAGCACGCGCGCGCACAACTGAATGCAGGTGCAGGCGCTTTACACAACGCACAGGAGAGCGCGCGGTGACTGGATGCGCGCTAGGCGCAGGATGCGCGGTGGCTGGAGTCGCACGCTAGATGCACAGGCGCACAGTTGCTGCGCACAAGATGGATGCGCGTAAGATCGGCGAGGCGCCCAGTCGCTCAGGCGCTGGATGCGCTGCGCGCTAGGTGCGCACGTTGCGCGCTGGATGCGCTAGATGCGCTGCACGCTGCACGCTGGAGTCGCGCAAGATGAAGATCGCAGGGGCGAGATCGCAGGTGCGAGATGAAGATTGGAGAGACGCCGCAGTCGAGCGACGAAGATCGGAGCGGCGTCGAGAGGGGAGAGAGAGAGAGAAGAGAGGCCGGCGGGTGGGGTGGGTTAGGGTTAGGGTTTCGAGAACTCCGGTCTAGGACCGTCGCTCTGATACCATGTTGGGAAACGTGAATGAGATGGTTTATTCCATAGCCCTAGGCTCTCTTATATAGGAGAGTAGCCTATGGGTAAATTACATAAAGAGAATAACAAGAAAAATAAAATAACAAAGAGATACACATAGCTTATATGCGTCAACAGTATCCGTGGGTGTGGAGGAACCCAATCTGTCACCTGCAGGGGAGAAGTACATGACATGTTCGAAAAATGTAACATCAGCACTCACATAGTACTTGTCATGAATGGGGTCATAGCAACGATATCCTTTCTGTGTCCTTGAGTAGCCCACAAAAACACACTTGACAGCTCTAGGAGAGAGCTTGTCAAGTCCTGGAGACAAGCGGTAAACAAAAGCGACGGTCCCAAAGACACGAGGTGTAAGTGAAAACAAGTCCTTGTCAGGAAAGAGAACAGAGATAGGAGCCTTTTCCCCAAGAACAGTAGAGGGCATGCGATTGACCAGATAGCATGCCGTAAGTATAGCATCCCCCCAAAAGGCTAAGGGGGCACAACTCTGAATAAGTAATGTGCGAGCAATATCAAGAAGGTGTCGATGTTTTCGTTCTGCAACTCCATTTTGTTGAGATGTGTATGCACATGTAGTTTGGTGGATAATGCCCTTAGATGAAAGAAATCGAGCAAGAGACCGAGTGCAGAACTCCAATGCATTATCAATACGCACATACTTAACAATAGACGAAAAACATTTTGCACTTTATTTATAAGATTTTGGATAACACTTCCTGCTTCTGATTTATTTTTAAGAAGAAAAGTCCAAGAAACTCGAGAGAAATCATCAACCACAACAAGATAAAACCTGTGCCCCTGATGATATGGGACACGACTCGGACCCCAAATATCAATATGAAGTAACTCAAATGAGGAGCCACTGCTCCGACCCTGACGACTAGGAAAGCTAGACCGATGGTGCTTTCCTAACTAACACGCTTCACAACGAAATGACGAATTCAGAGAGATCTGAGGCAGGAGGTGACGCATTTTCTGTAGCGGCAGGTGACCAAAGCGAAGATGCCATGTATATGGAGAGACGGAACCCTGAGAGTGTAGTGAGACGCCTGCGTAAGAGTTCCGTACAAGACGGTAGAGGCCGTTGTGCTCAGAATCACAGCCAATCACCCTGCCCGTTAGTATGTCCTGAAAAATGACAGAAGATGGATCAAATATAGCACGACAGTGCAAATTTTTTGTAATCTGACTAATTGATAATAAATTCATGGAGAACTCTGGTGCATGTAGAACATCCTGTAAGTGCATAGAAGGCAACAGAACAGTCTCCCCCTGACCGACAATAGGGGAATGAGTGCCATCAGCTATGAGTACGGAACGACCAGACGGAATAGCTCTATAGGACTGCAGGATATCTCTATCACGACAGAGATGATGGGTGGCTCCAGAGTCAAGAATCCAACCTGATAGGTCATGGTTATGATAGGAAGCAGAAGTACTACCTGAGGTACTGGCAGGAGCAGAAGTACTAGCTGACGCAGAAGCCGCAACATCGGATGTATCAGCACCCCCTATGATGATGACTGTGGCATAATATCACGAAGCCGTGCTACTAGCTCCTCTAACCTGTGATCTGAAGTAGATGCTGGTGGACCCTGAACATGATCAGCGACACGTGCAGAAGGAGGAAATCCATGCTTGGAATAGCATGTATCCTCAGAATGACCAGTATGACGACAAAATGAGCACGTCGAACGCACTCGACCTCCATGTACACGGCCACCACTTCCTCTACCACGAAATGAAGACGAACTACTCGTCCTCTGGAGACCGCCATTACCGAAGGCGGTGGGTCGCTGCACTGGAGGGAACTGAGATACGACTGAGCCTCCTGTAGACTTCCTCCATTGGAGGAATAGTGGCATCAGCAAGGATCTGAGAGCGGGCTGCCTCGTACTCTGGATCAAGGGGCCAGCAAGTAAAACGCCTACCATAGTGGCGTTGCGGAAGTCTTCTGCTGTTCGAGGGGTGACTGCGAGCGGGATGGTGCTATATAACTTCTCGAACATTCCGCGGAGGGACGTGTACAGAGAATGAAGAGGCCTCCCATTTTGCTTTATGGTAAAAATATCATGCTGCAACTGCAGTATCTTTGTCTCGTTCGCACCTGAGAGTATGTAGTAGCCAGAATATCCCCACATCGCCTTTGCGGTGGGTTGATGGAGGACATCATTAGCGATCTCCATCGTGAGCATGCCTGACAACCAGACCTTGGCATACGCATCGTCAGCCTTCATGAGGCGTATATCTCTGTCTTCTCCAACGGTTCATCTTCGGTAAGAATATGCTTCTTACCACATGACTTCATAAGACTCAGGAACTGCATAGCCCAGAGTTCGTAGTCCGTCCCATCCATTTTGACGATTGGTGCCGAACCCTTTAAAGGCACCTATGGAGGGCATATCAATCTTTTGATCTGACATGATGCCGGAGAAGAAGACCTTGGGATGAATGACAAATGAACGTTTGTCTACAGAGACGGGATCGGATTCAAGTGCATATGTAGACGTTATGCACCTGAATCCATAGGTGAAGAAGTGCCGCCCGAGAGAGAGGAGTGCAAGGAAGAGTTACGGCAGCCCCAACGATAGAGGGGCTTGGCTGGAGAGGTCCTCGGCGAGGGAAGACCTCACGGGCTGATGGCGGCGCCGGGTTTGATGAGCGGCGGCTGGGAGGGTTGCCGCGGTGGAGAGGCGGCGGCTGGGATTGGGGGCCGCGTGGAAGGGGCGGCGACTGGGGGCCTCGGAGGAGAGGCGGCAGCGGCTGGGGATCTCAGGTGGAGAGGCGGCTGCGGGGGGGGGGTGGAAACCAACAAACCTTAGATTAGGGTTTTGGCTCTGATACCATGTTAGAGTAAATGATACTCTTCTGTGTTATTCTATAGAGCCCTTGGGTCTCTTATATAGAGAGAAAACCCTCGGGTAAATTACATAGACGTACATGAGATAAATAGAAAATACGTAACAGCACACATGACATCACGTAAACCTCTACATTTTTAATGTGTTGGAGAAGGAAGGGAGTGTACAGATTATAGAAGGCTTAGTCAAATACCTAACCCTATGGAGTTTATATAACCGCTTTCTAGGGCTAGTTATTTTATTTCATGCTTTTCCTTGTGAACTAGAAATGTAGCTGCATAAGTTATGTGAAGAGATACACCTGTTTTTGTAATTTTGTAACATAAATTTGAAGTTGGTAAATGTTTGCACATCTCATTGCAACCAGTACTTAATTGCATCATCGGAAGTCCCGGAATCCCAGTATCCACGCATTTCCTTGTGAACTAGAAATGTAGCCGCATGAGTCATGTGAAGAGATACACCTCTTTTTGTAACATAAATTTGAAGTTGGTAAAGATTTGCACATCTTATTGCAACTAGTACTTAATTGCATCACCAGAAGTCCCGGAATCCCAGTATCCATGCATTTCCTTTGTGAATAGAAATGTAGCCGCATGAGTCATGTGAAGAGATACGCCTGTTTTTGTAACATAAATTTGAAGTTGGTAAATGTTTGCACATCTTATTGCAACTGGTACTTAATTGCATCATCAGAAGTCCCGGAATCCCAGTATCAACGCATTTCCTTTGTGAACTAGATATATAGCCGCATGAGTTATGTGAAGAGATATACCTGTTTTTGTAACATAAATTTGAAGTTGGTAAATGTTTGCATATCTTATTGCAACTAGTACTTTGTTGCATCATCAGAAGTGTTGGAATCCCAGTATCAGTCAATTTATTTTTGGTAATCAAGTTCAGCAGAACAGCCTTTACAGGCAAAAAAGTCTACCAAAATGGCGGCAAATTGCCTACATCTTTTAAGAATGTTATCCGGAGTTTACTTTAATCCAGTATATGATGATTTACATCCGTTTTTTAATGGTGATGGGTTCCTGACAGTCTCATATTTACTGCAATGCGGTAGTGGTGTTATTATATGTTCTATGCTTTGAAATTATGATACTTTGGTGATATTGCATGAAGCTGTGAGACCTTGGTGATATCGTCTATTTTGTTTATGTTAACTTGTTTTCAATTTGATTAGTATGTCTAACATCTATTGAGAATATTGTGGGAAAATGTCTAGCATTTAAATGCATTAAAAGTTGACTGATTTTTTTTTGTTTTTTTTCAAATTTTGCTTTCTGAGTAACACAGTCGCAGCTTGCTATAGGACTTAATCATAGGAAACCAGCTACCTAGTATTGCAAGATTCAGTGGAGTGGTAATAACAATTACAGAGCGATGCATGTGGGACAAATAAAACCACCATATAGTCGTCCCCTGGCAAATAGGCATCTATCAGCATTTTTCTACAGATGAGCAATCCCAAAATGTTGTTCATCGATGAAATGAGGCGTCTAACTTTTCCTTTAACCTTCCTCTATACATTTCTAAAATGACTTTTTTACTCATTAATTTCGAGGAAGATGGATGGGATCAGGGGGAGCTTAATCTACCCATTAATTGTTTGAAAATTCTGCTCATTCTCCCCACCCTTTTCTACAATTTGCACTCTACTCAGTATGCAATCCTTTTAAGTGGGCAACATTTCGACTGTGATCTACTTGTGGTTCACTTCTTTCTTCTATCCAATCCATCTATAATTTTTTCACCTTCTTTTTCCATATGCTTGTTTTTTATTGGATTCCCAGCACATCTGTCTCTTCTACACGGTTGAAGTGTCAGCCCCGATCGCCATTGCCAGAAAGTGCCTTGGTGAGGAATTGATTGAGGCCAACATTTGGGTAGGAGAAGGGCGGGTTTCTGGAGTCTGTCATGGATGTGGATATCCCAGCACCAACAATAAAGGCAAGGGTTAGAAGAATAACGATTGGGGACGTCCATGCTTTAGAAGCTCATGCTTAGCTATGTGCATCTCATTGAAATCGTTTTGAGCCACTGATATGGGTTTCTGTGGAGATCCCACCACCAAATAAAGGCAGGAAGGGTTAGAAGAATAACGATTGAGGACGTCCATGCTTTATAAGCTCATGCTTAGCTATGTGCATCTCATTGAATTCGTTTTGAGCCACTGATAAATGAAATGGGGAAGACAACTCATTGTCTCTGGGGATTTTCCTGCACCGTTTCTTTTCAGGACGGGCTCTTCTTTTAGGAGGTCATTAATCATACTTTTGACTGGAGTTGTTACCTTCATACATCCTTCTGTAACATCTGGAGAGTAAACCTCATTGCAATTTAGGCAACCACTGTGAGAACTAACGCAGAAAAAAATGCCCCATATTAACTAAAGGGGCAGATGGTGCAGTAGGGTATGAATGGAAGCGGGGTTGCATGGTGGTGCAGGAGTCTGTGGCAGGGTGTAGGGAGGATGTCGGGGAAGGCAAGGGGGCTGCAATGGGCGAGAATGTGCTGTGCTGGATATGTAGGGAAACGAGGCTCTTTGAAAAGCGATGGTGTGACGTGGGTTGCATAATTGCATTAAGGATATATTGCGAGTTGACTGGGTTGCCGGGTTGTTCTAAGATCAAGAGAAGAAATTGAGGTGGATGGAGGACTGCGGGAGATATAATTGCCACATTGGATTTTCAAGAACTGCATTGGTGCCTAGAAATTGTTAGTTTATGCCAAGGCTATGATGAGTACCAATTTGATCGTGTGTGTAAACATCGAGATATTTCCTAAATAACTCAAAAAGTATATTTGCGTAGTTTCTCTTCCTTTGGTGGCAGAGGATTTAAGTGCGTGATATGATTTGATATTTAACAAGGTGGATTACCAATAAATACTTAGGAAAGAAGGGACAACATGGAAACCAATTGGAATTTCATGACGAGTCCTTTAGACCTCGTTTGTTATGCTAGAATAGAGGGGAGAATGGACTCACCATTCCTCTGTCGGTTCCATTCCTGTGTTTGTTAGATCGTATTAAGGCATGAATACATTGGAAATCAAATTCCCTCATACATGGGAATAACCATTCCTAAGTGCTTCATTGGGAATTGGGATTCTATTCCTTGCAAATGCTAAGGAATGTATTCTTCTTCAATATTTTTAGTTAACATATCATTGTTACAAATATATGGATATTGAGATGGATGTGTTTTTCTTTTTTGGTTTTTTTGGATACCGGCATGGATATGATTTTTTGAATGGATATACGGATGTTGACATGGATACAAATATATGGATGCACAAGGTCAGATCAGTTACAAATATATGCATATATGGATGCTGACATGTATATGGATTTTTATGGATACATTATGGATATGAACAATGTTCATGAAAGCGATTTGTGCAGCCACATATGCAATTGCATATGTCTTATCAACCTCCTCGGCACACCGATTGCATGAAGTCCCCCTTTATGCGCCATTTGCGCATATGCGGGCCGCATATGCAGGCTCTGCGGTCACATATGCACTCTGTACGCCCGCTTAAGGTCCAATTGGTAATTGGATACATATCTTAAGATCCGTATATGATAGGACTTAGAAGAAGCATGATTCCCTACTCTTGTTTGAGAAAATATCTATGATGATATTTTATTACTCTGAGGTCTATTTATTTTTTATTTATTAATGAAGTCTCAATTTCAATTGCTTTTAATTTCAGTTTCATGGTCTGTTTAGTTTGATCTGAATAGGTCTGAATTTTAACTTGTACTGTATAGCTTATTGCTTTGTTTACTTTTATCTTGTACTTTCAATTAATTTTGAATTTCGATCTTTTTATTGCTGAGGTTTAAATTGTTTGTACCGAGGTCTGTTATATTTATTTTAGGGATATTTACACCCATAACCTTGAGTAATCTTGCAATAACATTCATAACCCTGTATAATCATGAATTACATGAGAAACCCTGTATAATAACTCCATCTCACACTCATAACCCTCCGTTAATTTAATACGTTAACTCAACCATATAAGTGAGTTAATCTAACCCATATATCATCTAACGACTAGTATTAGTCAAAATAAAAAATGAAAGAAAAAGACAATCTATGATCTAATAGCTTCATTCCAGGTTGGTTTGGGAGGGCTTCAAACAGGTTGGTCGGTGGAGGCTTCGTCTGCCGGCTTCGATGGCTTCGAGCAGGAGGAGAAGCTCGGCGGGGAGGGCTTCGTCCAAGGGAGGGGACCACGTGGGGGGTGGAGTGGGGGCTTCGGGGGTTCAATGCGGCGGGGCTTCGGGCGAGTGAGGGAGGGCAGCTTTCCTTCTCGAGCAGCTCGCGGGTCGGGAGAGGGGAAGGGTGGCGCTCGACGGGGAGGGAAAGGGTGGCGCTCGGAAGGGAGGGGGGCGGGGCCCTTCTCGAGCAGCTCGCGGGGGGCGGGGGGGGGGGGAGAAGGTCGACAGAGCAGGGGAAGGACGTGGGGGGTGGGGGGATGGCTTGGAGGAGCAGGGGGGAGGGGGGGTCTCGAGCAGAAGGAAGCGTAGGTGGAGCTCGGCGGGCAGCAGTGGATTGATCGGTGGGTGGGGGGTGGCGCTCGACGGGGAGGGAGCGGGCTCGGCGGGGCGGGGGGGCGGGGCCTTCTCGAGCAGCTCGCGGGTTGGGAGAGGGGAAGGGTGGCGCTCGGCGGGGAGGGAAAGGGTGGCGCTCGTCGAGGGAGGGGGCAGGGGCCTTCTTGAGCAGCTCGCGGGGGAGGGGGGGGGGGCTTGGGAGAGGGGAGGGTGGCGCTCGGCGGGCGGGGGCCTTCTCGAGCAACTCGCGAGGGCAGGGGACTCTTTAAGGAGTAGGGGATCTCGAGGGGGTGTGTGCTTCAGGAGAGGGAAGCACGACGGAGGGGCTTCGCGGAGAGGGGAAGCGAGGGGGGGGGCAGTTTCGAGCAAGACATGGAGAAACGACGGGGGGAGTTTCAGAGGTGCTCGACGATGGGGAGGGATTGGCATGCGGGGTGCTGCTCGACAGGGGGAAGAGGAGAAGATGGCATGTTCTGTAAATAAGAATGAATATTAAGGGTATTTTTGTCTTTTTAAAACGGAAACCGTTACGTATCCCAAACGGAACCTAACACAGGGCTATGTCATGTAAGAGTTAAGCATTACTCAAGGTTTCTCGTGTAATTCATGATTATACAGGGTTATGAGTGTTATTGCAAGATTACCCAGGGTTATGGGTGTAAATATCTCTTTATTTTATTCTTCTTTGATTTTGAATTTTAGTTGTATTATTTTGATTTTATATACGAAGTGAGATCATTTAATACTATCTTTGATGATTTTGATATTTAGCTGTGCTATTTTGAGTTCTACATGAAAATCATTTTTTATATCCTCTGTTGGACCACAATAGTCATTTTTCTTATATCTTCTGTTGGACCACATTTATTCATAAATTCAGTTCAGTTGTAGTCACTTTTGTAGATATTTATTTATTTTTAAATGAAAAATAGAAACCACATAGAACTGCATATACCCTGCATATGCCCCCACATACTGCTTAATTGCTATTCAGTGACATGTCCGAACGCATACACATACTGCTTTCCTGAACCTTGGATATGGATATCATTTTTATTTTTTTAGGATGCAGATTCAAATATGAATACAAAATATTCTAATGGATATGGATACATATATACTAAATATATCTATTATATTGAAAAAATATATCAAATATGATTTTTTTGCAGATACGGATATGAACATGGTTATGGATTTTTATTTTTTAGCGGATACGGATATGAACATGGATATGCGATTTTTTTCTGATATGGATATGGATACAGATGCAATTTTCAATTTTTTGTAAGATATGTATAGTGATTATATTCTAGCGGATACATATATGAACATGGATATGGTTTTTATTTTTTTGCGGATACGGATATGGACATGGATGGGAGTTTTTTTGTGGATATAGATATGGACATGAAAATGCGTTTTTATTCTTTTTTATGGATACATATACGGGTACACAAAAAGTAGCCGAATCTTTCAACATGGATTTGAGCAAGAATCCATGTAGCTGACCTTACTTATAGTGGAAAAGGCTTCACCATTTTATACATTTATGGATATGAATATCATTTTTAATTTTTTAGGATACGGATACGGGTTATATTTTAGCAGATACATATTGGACATAGATATGTGTTTTTATTTTTTTCGGATACGAATACCAATACCATGTTCAATTTTTAAGATGGATACGGATACGAATACATATGGATACGGATATAGTAACAAAATATTTTAGCGGATATGGATACATATATATTAAATATACCAATTATATGGAGAAACATATCAAAGTAGTCTACATTTCAATTTGACGATTGATATCTTATATGAAATATATCAATTATTCGGAAAAAGTAAGGTTGGGGATACCAATTATGTTTTCTACTTAACGAAATATATCAAAAAGGAAGGTTAACATCTTTCTATTCTTTTATCCTTCCAAATATAAGAAAGGAATGTGTCACATAATAAATGTTTCAATTCCTAATATGTACAAAACAGTGGAATAGAAAGATTTTCCATTTCGTTGTTAATTCAATTCTTATCTTGATTCTGTTCCATTTTAATTCCTTTCCAACTAAACAAACGGGGCCTTAGCACAGCTCTTCCCAAGTTGAACTTTGTCTAAAACGCCTGGGAAAGTGCACGCACGGTGCTCGTGGCAGCTGTCCTAATAAATATTATGTAATCGTTAACCTAGCCCACCCACTTAATTTTTGGTGATGCATTTTTTACTCTCTCAACCATGCAGCATTGCACGCTTATCTTCTGCTATATTCTTTTTAAAGCTATATATACTTCCTTTACAGATATATTTTTTGGTGATGGCTTTGCTGCACGAGACACTAAGATGTTGGCTGAGAGCTTTGATGCTAATTTGTTTTTTTTTCTGTAGGTTGCGTTCAGGACAAAGGTCTTCCATCCAAATATCAACAGCAATGGAAGCATTTGCTTAGATATTTTGAAAGAGCAATGGAGCCCTGCATTGACCATATCGAAGGTTATTTATTGACATTTTACTACTGTGATAAGAAATAATGTCTGCATTTTCTGTATTTGAATTTTGAAATGCATGCCATTTTGATTATCTAACTTTATATAACTTTGGCATTCAACATGATTGCAAAAACTAAACAGTTGTAGCAAATGCTACATGGTTTCATTAATTGGCAAGTGACGTCTGCCTATGGTCTTACACCAAAAATATGGTGTTGCTAATTCAGTAGGATCCTTCTTTCTAAGTTGCAGTTTTTGAAGATCAATATTTTTATTTTTTTTCAAAGAAAGCAGACGTTCTGTTTTGGTGAGTGTACATTCTAGGGAAGGTAAGCTAGGTAACTGTCAGAAATAATTGACAGAGTTGAGGTGGCTGACATAGCACTCTATTTCGTGATGATTCATCCCATTCCCATCAATCCTCTTGATAATGATCCTTATTTGATCATGACTTATTTTCATTTCTCTTTTTATAATAACCTGATTATGCTTATCATCACTTGATAATCATAGCAGACAATTACATTCCCCACACTGGAAGATTCTATAATATTCTTTGTAACTGATCTGCTTTACTGGTGGTTGATTAGGTCATCTTTTTGAAATTTGCTTATATTCTCTTACATATAGTTGACATTATTGCCCACTTAAAGTGGGATAATGTTTTTTTGTAGTGTTCAGTTGATTTTATTTGGATATTTGCTACTATGGTAGTTAGATATTGCATTTCCTAGCTAGCAATCTGCTTGTGGTTCATGAACGGCTTAGCTAAAAACCGTGAAAGAAGTCACAGGGCTTTCTTGCTGATTTGTGATAGCCTTTTGGAGATAGGTAGCAGACATGATTTTATATTATTTGAGTAGATATATATTTGTACGCGAGACTTGTACTCGCATCTATACACGCTGTTGCGCAAATGCTGTATTCATCATGCTGTTCAAGTTTTTAAAAAGTTTTAGCAATTGAGGCTGCTAGAAGCTTTTTCCAGTGGTTTGCATAGATTTGAAAAGACATGTAGAAATATATGGCACAAAAAGATGGATGACAATTTCTTTTTGAGGAAAAAGAGGGTATGGCATCGAGAAGATGCCTACCTAGAGATGGATGGCAATTTGCGAGGGTGTTCGTGAAAAATTGAAGACCATGCTTAGATGGGGGTAAATCTGTATTGAGTTGGGGTGGTAAAATGTACCAAGTCTTCTCCCACTATAAGTAGGGTCGGCTACATGGATTCTTGCTCAAATCCATGTTGAAAGATTCGACTATTTTTCACATTGGCCGTTGACTACCTAACACAACCCCTGCAAGAGTGGGATTTAAATCTTGATCTTTTGTGTGGTAGATACACTGTACAACCACTAGACCACTAAGCGGGTACTAGACCATGAAGCAGGGTGGTAAAGTTGGTAAAAATGTTCATGTAAGGGTTTGAAGATGGGAATGGGGAGAGCGTTTTTACCACTGAAATTACGTAGCTGCGAATCAAGTTGAGTGCATTTGTGCCGCACTTCATGGAAGGAGACCGCAAATGCTTCTGCCTTTCATTGATTCAACCGAATGTCTTAAAGTTGTCATTATGATGGTCCACACGCTATAGTACATGACAATTTGACCAATTATTAAGGCAACTTCACAAAGTCTTATCATGATATGAAAGGGCATGATTGTGATCATAATTGGGATTGAATAATTGCAATTCTTAAATTGTTATGGGTCATCGTGGTTGTCCAGTTGGTTCGGTCTCACATGTATTACTCAATACAGCCATAACATGCTTGCTGCACTAGCTTGATGCTGCAGTTGATATTTGTACCTCCATACCCCCTTTTTGCGTCTGCCTATCTTCTATTACTTTTCTTCAAAAAAAAAATTACATCTAATCCCTTTCTTATACTTCCTGGATATTGTCTAAATTGCTCATCTTCATATTCACATTATTGTACTTGATATTTTGAACTTAGAGTATGCATCGTTGACTCCTTTACTTCTGTGCATGCTGTAAATTTATACTCACGTTTACTTTAATTATGTTGTCTATCTAGACGTCTAGCTTTTTTGATTAGTCACTTTTGTGAGTGGGCGATGACTTCGAAGTCCTTGTTTTGGATTTGTTTATTATAGGGATGCAAACGGATACATATATATTACATGTATCCGAGCCTCTGCCATATCCGTTTTATACAACCTTTGACATCTATCCATTTTAAAATGGATACAAATATGGATCACTTTAATATATGCAAACATTTGTATTCGTATTCGTATATCTATTTTCATATACAAATATAGTTGTATATTTATTTTTAACCATATAGTTCCTTCATCATATTTAGTATAATTTTTATTATATAAGCACATTTAATATATTTATATTATGCGTTTCCATCCAATGCATGTATATTTAAGCCACTCAATAGAGTATTTCTAGTATTACTTATGCGATCAACATGTCTAAGGACAGAATATAGAAGATTGTCACAAACTACATAATAGCGAAGAAGGAATCAAAGAAGACTGCAAGCGAAGCTAAGTCAAAAGATTATGAAGTTTTGTACAAAAATCTCAACTCCAAGGAGGGCCAAAAGGATATAGTTAGGTTGGCCAAAGTAAGAGAAAGAAAGATCAAAGACCTTTCTCAAGTGTTTTTTTATTGATTTGGAGAAGGCTTATGATTCTATCTCACGAGAGATATTGTGGGGAGTTTTGGAGAAGAGACTAGTACATGTCCTATACATCAACCTTATAAAGAATATACATGATGGGGTTTCATCTTGTGTAAGGATACAGTTTGGGAAGACCGATTATTTTGACATAAACATTGGTCTGCATCAATGTTAAACTTTTGGAGTCTATTTCTTTTTACTTTGATTATGGACGAGTTGGCGTGTCATATTCAGTGAGACACCTTGGTGTATATTATTCACTGATGATATTGTTTGATTGATGAGATTAGAGATGGAGTAAATGAGAAGCTTGAGATATGGAGACATGTATTGGAGACTAAAGGATTTCATATAATTAGAGCTAAGACTGAATATATAGAGTGCACTTTTGATGGAAGCAATGTTGAAGGAATCAAGGTGAAGATTGATGATGATAACATTCATAGGAGGGATTCTTTTAGATAATTGAGATATATTTTGCAACATGACATGGAAATTGATGGAGATGTTACTAATAGAATAAATGCTGGTTGGCTAAAGTGGAGAGGAGCCTTTATTGTTCTTTGTGATAAGAAAATTCCTTTGAAAGTTTTACAAAGTTGCCGCGAGACCTGCTATGTTCTATGGATCTGAATGTTTGCATGTAAACTGTAGACATGTGCAGAGAATGGTGGTAGTAGAAATGAAAATGATAAGGTGAATGTGTGGACACGTGCACACACACACACACACACACGTAAAGATCAGATTCGAAATGGTGCAATCAGAAGGAAATTTGGTGTAGCTTCGATCGAGGATAAGATGCGAGAAAATCACTTAAGGTGGTTTGGCCATTTGCAAAGGAGGTCAACCGATGCATCATTTTGGAGTTGCGAGTTTTGAGTTGTTGAGCTAGCTAAGAGAGGGTGAGGATTATACTAGCTAGGTATGCGGTGCAACCACAGATGGCTTGCATTAGACGACTGGGCTGAGAATCACTCAATCGCCTCGTCGAAGGCCCTGGATCACCACCATCATATATTAAGCTAGTTAGGTCTACTAAGTCTGGACCACTTTCGGGGGATGTTGACCCCCGGTCAACTGTCCCCCCAGGACCACACCTTGGCGGATTTGCTTCACCGACCCGTCTTTGCCTAATTTTTGCGACTCGATCCGACCACCATCAATCAAAACCCCGGGCTCCATTTACACTTGATCCATCCGAGACCCTCGCCCGGGGGAGATTTTAGGGATCCGTGCACCAATGCACCTCGCCCGACCCCTTCTTTCCGGACACTTCATCATATAAAGATCCACCTCTGGCCGCAATTTCACGTCATCTTTGGCTCCGCCCTTCCATCCCAGGACCTCCATCACCCTCCTTAGAGTGACAGCTATCCGAGGGCGTTGTCACAGTGAGGAGAAGGCGTCCCCTGCCGCTGATCCGGCGAGCTCTTTCGCTGTGCGCCGCCGCGAGGTGTGCCAAGCCTCGGACCCCGACGAATCCTTGAGGCAAAGACCCCCGGACGTCTAGCATCTCTAGCCCAGTCGACCTCAGCCATCAGGTAGTCCCGACACCCTCTAGATTAGCTTAATTTCCGTTTACGCCCAATCGCACCGCCGGCCGTCGCCGACCGATTCCCACCAATCCAACTGTCCATTCGATCATCTGACCATCGATTCACGATCACGAGACCCCTACCCACGTTCTTCACCCATTCGATCACCTTGGATCGCCTCAGAACCAAGAAGTGGACCTCCATCGCCGTCGCTTCGCCGGAGGTCTCCGCTCCGACCCATCCTATCATCCATTTCACCCCCTGACGGGTCGATGCACTTTTCCCTCGACCCAGCGTTCGCTCCGTGCCATTTTGCAGGTCAAGGAGACCCATTTGAGGGTCAAACAGTCCGAGCATAGGAGCTCTGCTCCTCCTTCGTCGCCGGAGCTCCCCGGAGCTTCTCGACCACATCGGAGGTGCCCACTAGCTGCGGACCATCGTGACAGATCTTTTCCACATCTCAGCAGCCTCGTCGGAGCCCCCCACCGCGAGTATCGAGCCGGCGAAGTTCGCCGGCGAGCTGTTCTTGGAGGAGGTTCAACCACCGTCCGATCGTGCCCCCTCGCCCAGTTCAGATCTCAACCGTCCATTTGCGAGGAGCTAGCAGCCGTCGGATCGCCACCAGGAGCTCATCTGGAGCGTCCATCGACGAAGAGGTGCGCCCCTTCAGCCACCGTCCGATCTACACGTGGCACCCTCTTGGCCGTCGATCTTAAATTAAGGGGTAATTTCACTCAGGCCCCTCTGTTTATTGTATTTATAGTTTAGTCCTGTAAATATTTGGTGTAGTTGTTTTTATTTTGGAACAATTGCAGTTAGGACCTTGATGTTTCTGTTATTTGCAATTTAGTCCCTGTTTATGTGAGCCACGTGCATCGACACATGAGGTTTTGGGTTATTTGCATGTTTTGTCCCGTGTTTCCTTTGTGTTATTGATTGAATCTATTCAAATAGAAATTGCATCCATACCCCTCCGTGTCTGATTCACGTGCTACGCGCGTGTTTTTGTGGGCTTTTTGCAAGTTTGGCCCCTGGACTTTCTTTATTTGTTACCATTTGGTCCTAGAAATATGTTTCTTTGCATTTAGGTCCCTGCTTGCTGTGTACCTTGTTTTCATTGAATAAAATATCAAATTAAATCCAAATTAGGTGAAATTTGGATATGTGGCTCTTGCCACAGTGTAAAAATTTCCCTAATTTTTTGGGACACTTTCGAGGCTTTTTACTATTTTTAAAAAAATCAAAAATACACATTTTTGTTACTATTTGAAAAAGAAAATCAAAGGAAAATATAAAAACTCCTTTAAAAATTCTAAAAAAATTAGTGATAGTTAATTTTAGTGTTTTCTAGATTCTATCCATTTTTGAGCTTATTTGAATTTATAAAACCCCTAAAAATTGAAAAACCCTAAAAATCTTATAAAAATTCTAAAAAATTCTATAAAAATAAAAAAATATAAACTCTTTTTCCGTAGCTTTATTTTTGCATATAGTTTTCATAAAAATTGTCTCCAGACTTGTATAGACCAATTATCTATTTTTAATTGATCTTTCAAGTCTGGCTGCACAATAGCCCATATTTTCCCTCTTTCTTGATTTTTATGAAATCAAATAAAAATTTAAAAATTCTGAAAAATTCACCAAAACACTTAAACCTAAAAAACACAAAAACAATTTTATTTGAATTTTTGGTGTATTTTTGGGTGTTTAAATAAATTGTGATTGTTGCTTGTTTATATCTTTTTTCATATTTTCCTTATTATTAAAACACAAAAAAATTTAAAAACAATGAAAATCCACCAAAAATATTTTCTTTCTTATTTTTTCGATTTTGACTACTTCGTAGGCTGCAAGGCCATCCTGTGCTCTTTGAGTCCGACCCTGGTCGCTATACCAGGTTAATAAAATTTGCGAGGAACGCTTGTGATTTTTCTTGCTTTATCTGATTTTGGTGGTTTTTATTTTCTTGATTGACCGATTCGTGAGATCTGGGTCGCAACGACCCTCGTTTACCTTTACCTGGATTTTGTGGGATTTCTCGGTTCATCAAAGACCGTAAGAGATCGATCTTTTATCTTTTCAATTTTATTTTTGGTGATCAATCGTTTATTTAGCAACCTCACAGGTGCAGTCTCCTCGGGTAGTTCGTGTTTAAGCCGATGGTGTGCACCAACCTAAAGAAGACTACTTCTTCTAACGTCTGAGGAAAGTGCTTGCAGCAAGTAACATGACCCGAAGAGTGTGTCCAAGCGCTTAGGACACAAGTCTAAAGATTTGGGCTCTATTCCTTAAGTGTACGCACCTCACTTTGTCTGGAGAGTACCTGCAAACAATGAGGGATTTGCTCTCCCAATACAAGTTAAGTCCAGGTATTTTTTATCTTTTATCAAGTTTTTAGAAGAAAAAGAACTTTTTATTTTTATGGTTTTCACTTTTTGGGATATTTTCAACAATATCTAAAGGGATGTTGGTTCTTTTTAAAATGTCAAAATGTGTCTCATGGAGGGAGAATCATGGAATACAAAAGAAAACCATGATGCATGCAGAGACAAAAATCATACTTGATGCCAACAGTCTACATGCAAGTGATCCATGCGGAATTTATAAACCTATAGGCTAATGCTTGAAAGGTCAAGAAAAATCGAGTCCTAATCAGCAATTCTAGCGTAAGAAAGAATTATTTTTCAAGTCAGTGAATTACGCCTAAATGTGGATTATGTAGATAGGTTTTACTTTAGTCGTCAAATCAATCAGTCATGCAAACCTAGGATCCACAAAATCGCGTAAAACAAATAAAAATTGGTAGAAACCAAAACCCGCTGTGAGGTCCCCCAAGTGCACCGGCACATGGCGAAACAGACCCCGAAGAAAGTTTAAAGTCCGTGTACAAAACGAGATGTCCTTAGGGACCCCTTCCAAAAAAGTTGAAACGGGAAAAGGTCCTTCCTCTCTCACAACAAAATTCAAAATATCAACCAACTCGCTTTGCCCTCTGCAACCGACTCGTAGAGAAAGAGTCGATCTCTGCACTGTCAACTGATTTGGCTTCCTAAGTTGGTTGATCATGCAGCCCCTGCAAAACTAGTTAGCAACCAAAAATATTAATCGAGAAGATTCGAGAAAACTGTAAAAACCATAGAAAACACAGGAAAAACCGCGAGAAATAAGAAGAAAGAAAAAAATCACAAAATAAGATAAAAAATCGAAGTATTGCTAACGTCTCCTTGGCAATGGCGCCATTTTGATAACAAGGGTTTTGGTAGCGATAAGATGTGGGTGTCGGTGTAGAAAATCACTACGAACTAAAACCCTAGTTGATAAAACAAAAAATCGATAAAATAGGAGAGGGAGAAAATGAAGTGAAAAGCGACTTATCTCTCTAATTTATCTACACTATATTATTTTACCAGGTAAGTGTTCCTAGGTCGAACTCAAGTAGGAAGAATAACAATACTTGAGATTTTGAGGAAACAAATATTTCTGTAATTTTTTATTTCTTTTTGAAGAAAGAAAGAAAGCGAGAAATCTTTTGAATCACTTTTTGATTTTGAAATTTTTATTTGATTTTATCTTAATCATTTTTTATTTATTTTTCAAAGTGATATTTTTCAAACGATTTATCTACTATATAATATGTAAAAATATGTAAGAGGTAGGTGATACTATATATTAAATAAATCGCTCGAGCAACAAACTCAAAAAGCACTCAAATCCAGATCAAAACGGATGCGAAATGCGACAAATTAAAACATAATGATTTCGTGATGAAAATACAAAAAAAATACAAGAAACCTTGCTAGGGTAGTTATGTAACTACCCCAGAAAAATTGATGAAAAATAATGTTGAAAATAGATCCAAATGTACCCTACAGTTCATTCATGGGTATAAATGCAAGAAAAGAAAATTATAAGTTCTCTAGATTGGTCCTCAACCAGGGACTGAATTGCAAGGAATATAAAAAATATTACATTTAGATCCCTGCGCAGGGACTTAAATGCAGTTCTGGAAAGTCTTTGGAGCAGATTTTTTTCTGAAACATCGACGGGTTTAAGAAGCAATTTTCATACCGTTTCGCAATCAACGGCTGAGATTAGAAGCGTCGGCTTGATCTGGAGCGTCCATTAGGGATACATGTCAACCACCTCTAGCACGCTCTGTCCATGTTCTTCCCTTTCAGATGCAGGTGGCAGAGCTATCGTCTTCTTCCTTTATCTCCGACAAAAGAAAGCTCGAAAGGACCTCCGTCAGGGCCAGAGGGGTGACTTCTTCACCCCTCGATCTTGCCTGCGGGTGAAGATGGTCGGAGGTGGTCGAGAGTGGTGATATTCGCCGGCAAAAGTGGAGGTTCAGGCAAACCTGGAGGTTGTTGCAGCCGCTTGTGATTTGATTTTTCTTCGAACTTTGAAGCTCCAACCGAGGGTTGTTGTGCTCCAGATGAAAGATTGATCTGCAATGGATAAGGTCTTGCTCGATTTGCATGCAAATCGGCCAACAAACATAGAAATTTGCAGATCAAATAAATGCTTTCCAGAAAATGCAGAACAATGAAAGTATGAAAGATGGATCGCGATTTAGGGGAAAATCGGAGTGGATCTTGAGGAATGAATGAGTATGCGTTTAATAGGAATGATCAAGGATCCTAATTACGTGATTAATGCTGCTAAAATGGCACGAGATTCGAGAAATAAAATTACAAAGATGGAGGAATGATGTGGGAAGTTGAGGTATATTACCTCAGGTTGTTGCTCGATGGCCGATCTTTGCCGGAGCTCCACACGTGCAAAGCGGCGATGCAAGGTGGTTATCCACCCTGGAACTCTCCTCCGATGGTCCTTCCACGTCGGGAAGTTCTCGAGTGCTGTCACCACCGAAGGTGGTCGGAACGAGGCGAGGAAGTTGGGTGATCATCCAGGTATACTGGAACTAGAGTTAGTTAGGAACAAGTTAGTTGGCTCGCGCCAATTTGTGGCTTTTTATAAATGAATAGAAAGGAGGTTAGGATGGATCTAAGGGTAGGCAAGTATGAGGGTAGTTAGGAGAAGTAGATGGAGGGTTGGGTCGAAGGAAGAGGTTAGAATGGGCGCGGAGAAATTTCGAAGAGAAGGCATTGGAGCCGAGCTCAAACAGAACGGTTCTTGAAGAAGATGAACTGTGTGCTGACACGTGTCAGCACCTGGATGGCCAGATGGAATAATACAATATAAATTATGTAATAAATAATAAACAATATTATTTTAAATAAGTATAAAAATGAAAAATATAAATAATTTATGATCCAAGATAGATATGAATGGGAACAAAGAATCCATGTAGCCTACCCTATTTAATGTGGGAAAAGGTTTTGTTGTTGTTGTGATCGGTATTCGTTTTACACACGTATCTGTTTTTAAGGATATGATAACATAATTTTTAATATCTGTTTATATCCATATCCGATCCGTATTCATATTTAAAATACGGATAAGGATATGGTAACACCTATATACGTATATGATGACCGTAGACTTTAACATAAATTAGTTAAGTTTTGAATATTTAAGTATTGGATTTGTTATGTTATGATGAACTTGTTTTGTGAGTGGGTGATGACTTACCGGATTAGTCACGTTTAAGTTCATTTATGTTTTGAATTTTTCAAGTACTTTAACATTCATTACTACTGGTTGATAACAAAGTTAGAAGTCATTATGTCATATTTTTACCCCAGATGTGGGGAAATGAAGTTTACAATGCTATATATAAAAACATATATTTAATATATAGTTTATATATCTTTAATATGTTATTTAGAATGGTGTGAAAGTTGTTTTCTCAGAGTCTAGTCTTATTTCCATAATATTAAAATAGTATATTTTTTTACTAAAAATTATATTATTTAATATTTTTCTGTATTATAGAGGCTTATGCCTTGACCGCATCGAGGCTTACACCTCACCTCGATGATGGGGAAACAACCTCGTTTTGCTTTGCGTTTTTTGAAGCCTTGTTTTACAGTGCATATGAGAAGGTTGACTATCGTTTTCAGAGGTCAAACTCATAGACACATCTTCAAGATAGACTGAATTTGTTGCAAGATCAGGATCTCCTATGTTCTCTGAACTACCATGAAAACATCTCGTCGGATTTTGATATATCACCATCGCCTCTCATTGGAACAACACTGCCAATACCCTGTTGGGTGACTCATAGAGGAGCGGTGGGGCCTAATGTGGAAGAATGGCGGGGAAAGATAAGATATATTGTGTTGAGGGTTGGGGTTATTGTTGTAAGGTTGCATTTTTCAGATGCAATGTATTTCTGATATTCGTTAGGATAACGTCCACACAGTGCAAAAGGTAATGCTAATTTCGGTTTCATCTTACGTATAGGAGATTGTTATCATATCAAAACTCAAAAGTACATGTATCAAGATAGAACCTTTGAAAAAGATTCGAGGCCTCTGTAATTTACTCAGACATATAACACAAGGAGCATGGTGGTCAGCTTGCTCGATGCGAAATTTTTAATGTTCAGAGAACCTATCGACACAATGACACATCTATACATCTGACCTACCATGTCTACTTTTACGTACTACATCTTTCAGGCAGTTGACAGCGGCCAAAATTTAATAACAGGTTTTTCTAATCAATGAACATGTTGATAATTCTGTATATTTTACTTTACAAAATTCTATATTATAGAATACTATACACTAGTTTTGCATCTCTTACTGCATTCAACCTTTTTATATTCCTATACGAAATGGTATCCCTTAGGTGAAATTTCTGACTCCACCACCGAATGAAATACTGGTTTCATCTATCCTGGTCTCAGTTGCCGGCGAGCAGTTTTTCTCTCAGAATTATTAACCATACAACCCACCTATTTCTGTTTTTCTAACCACCATCATCACATATTTTATTGAATGCCTTCTGTTGCATCATATGCAGGTACTGCTTTCTATCTGTTCCCTGCTGACAGACCCGAACCCCGACGATCCCTTGGTTCCGGAGATTGCTCACATGTACAAGACCGATCGGAACAAGTATGAGACAACTGCCCGGAGCTGGACCCAGAAGTACGCCATGGGTTAAATGTCAATGATCGGTGAAAATTCACTGATGTTATTCCGTTATCTAATACTTAGATGGTTGCCATTTCATTATATATATTACATGCCTTAGTTAATCCTAGTACCTGCATCCAATATTATCCATGTCTTTCTATCCCTGTGCAACTCGAAGGACTGGAAACAAGTTCTATTCATACCCTTCATAATGAAACAAACCGGTGCTTTGATTGTTTTCATGGCGTGCTCGAGTTCTCTTCTTCTAAGTTTTGTTTTAGATTGAGATTTGAATTGCGCGTTTTCCAGATATGCTGTTGGATGTCTGTTTTTTCATGATTTTGTTTTCCTTGGGTTACGTTGCTCAAGCTTCAGGCATGTATTTCGATCCTCTGAGGTCTCCAATATGCCTGCTAACTTCAGATGACATCTTTATCAAGCATGTTTTGATCCTCCAGTTATAGACTCAATGCGAGCTATATTGAGAATTGTGGTGGACGACATCGTCATTCTCATCTACATGGTTCGTCTCCTCATCGTGCAAAATCGATCTGTCTTGTATAATGATGTTTGTTGAATGCATGTTTAACATCTTTATTGATTGATTGTGTGCAGTTTTTGATTTTTTGGCTTGGCGATCATTACGTGATCTAGTTTTTCATCTTAATCATCCATATCGGTGCATGATTTTCCGAAATTGCATTATCAGCTATATCGGTCATTTTCCCATGTCGTTTGTTTATGTAGTTTGAACTTGGATTTTGTGTGTAATGTCTTGAGTAACAGTGGCTTTAAGAGACTGTTTTCGCGACGGTTTTTTTATCACATTTGGGTCTGAAAACCATGGTCTGATTTACTCGGGTAAAATCAGGTTAGTTGCATTGACATACCGTGAATGTCATTAATTTTTGGATCTCATCTACAAGATAACAAAGTATAAGCGAGCCAAATTTTAATGATATCAGATTTGTTGAAATCGGTCTCTTCGATGGACATTGTTATGATTGTCTTTGTTATTGTCTGTTTTACATTAAATTTGAAACAAAAGTTCTATTTAATATATCTAAGTAAATCCTTTAGGATCTATTTCAAAAAAAAAAAACAAAAAATTAAGAGGAAAAATGGCGGGTGTAGAAAAGTTACCTACATGGCTACACATGGGTATGCTACTTTTTATTTCAAATCCGTCCTTGTAAATTTTGTTTATGACCATTTGAATTTAGTCAACTAAGTAGTGCTACTTTCTTAACATCTAAACAGAATAATTATAATATATGCCTTAAACTTCCAAAAATCCACGCGAGGAGATATTTCCAAAGGTTTCGATTCTGAGGTACACCATCTTGAAGAAGGAAGTACAGTACGATAGATTGGACTTAGATACCGATGCTAGGCTTTCATGGTGAGGCTAGCTGAGCAGAAAAGTCGAGTGGATTGGCTTAAGCTTAGGGATCATAACACTCACTTCTTTCGCCTCACGGACAAAGGTTGTATTGAGAGTAACTCCATCCCCTCACTTATTGATTGTAATGGGTGGATGGTGGAAAAACAGTTGGAGGTGGCCTGTGCATTATGAGGCTTTACTTGGCCCAGTGCTCCCACATCCGGAAAGAACATATCCTTCTGCTCCTAGATTCCTACTTTCGGCCGTGGCTTGAGAGTGGCTCATTCGGCCTTTTGGGGAGTAGGAAATCTGGAGTGCACTTCGCTCCATATCATCTTTCAAGGCTTCCGGGCCTGATGGGCTCAATGCTGGTTTCTTTAAGAGGTAGTGGAAGTTAATAAAGGCAGACATTTGTTCAGCGACGTCCATCCTCCACCGGGGTGGCAACATGGTGCACAAGGTCAACCACACCTTCCTGACCTTTGTGCCTAAAGTTTCCACTCCTACGAGCTTGAGGGATTTTAGCCCATTTCGTGCTGCAATGTTTCCTACAAGATCTTTGCCGAGCTCTTGGTCTTGTGCCTAGCCACTGTTTTACCGCACCTCGTTTCCCTAAACCAATATGCTTTTATTAAGGGGAGATCCATTGCTGATAGCCTACGGTTGGCACGGGAGCTTGCATGAGGCTTTGAACGGAGTGCCAGCCTCCCCCGAGCTTGCTTGAAGATTGACCTTACCAAGGCATTTAACTCCATTGAACACTCTTTCATCTTGAGGAGCTTAGAGTTAATGGGTTTTGGTCCGATTTGAATTGACTGGATCTCCAACTTCATTGCCACTACTTCCTTCTCTGTCTTGGTGAATGGCTCCCTGACCGATCTATTCAGAGGCACGCGTGGGCTAAGGTAGAGGGATCCTCTTAGCCCCCTACTGTTTGCAATTGGCATGGAATCCCTATCATCACTTGTCGATATCTCTATTGCTAGGGGTGATCTCAAGCCTTTGGGGTGTGGGCGTCGTGCTGCTCCCACCCACCTGATCTATGCAGGTGATCTCCTATTCTTCTGTAGAGGCTCCTTGGCTTCTTTGCTGGCTATCGAGAAAATCCTTAGCTAATTTGACACTATCTTTGGCTTGAAAAAGAATGTTCGCAAAAGCAAGTTATTTAGACCAAGGCTCTCCCTCAATGATTTGGCGTGACTTTATAGTTAGGTATGTTAAGTCACTCACTGCCTACAACATACTTGGGGCTGCCTCTTGCTTCATCCTACAATTTGGTGCATTCGTTGGCGGATAGGGGGAGAGCCTTGCTTGGTGGCTGGAAAGAAAATACCCTATCCTTAGCCGTCCGTCTCTAACGTTTAAAGATTATCATTGTGGGCGTGCTTCTTTACTGTACAACTGGGACCCTCATCCTGCTTGGCACTACACGACGTGTGGACTCGCTGTGTGCCGATTTCCTTTGGTGTTACGGGCATCATGAAGTGAGTTGGCACAATGTTTGCCTTCCTATCGACGAGGGTGGCATGGGTTTAAAATCTATGATGGCAATATGGGGCGCCATGCTTGTGGCTTGATCTTGGAGGTTCTTACCTTTGAGACCTCTATTTAGGCCCTCTTCATGCAAAAGAAATACTTGCATGCTCGCTTTCTTTGAGAGGCGTCACCTTCGAGAAATGATTCCTTTCTTTGGAAGGCGGTGTTGACTAGACACGCCACCCTTCGTGGCGTGGTTTCTTCATCTGGTGCACACCATCTTTGGACCCGTTCTCCCAAGGGTTTCTCATTTAGGGAAGCCCTTGACTTGTATGACCTCATACATGTGCGGTGCCCTGGGCAGGTGGTGTGGAACAAGTACTCAGCCCCGGAGCACTCATGTATGCTATACCATGCTACTCTCAACCGTCTTCCGACCACCGATAGGCTTGCGAAGCATGACATTTGCCAGCCTAGTCCCTGTTATCTTTGTGCGAGTGCGAATGAGTCTCGCGATCATATCTTCTTTGAGTGTGCCTTCTCCTCTGCCACATGGCATTGGTGTGTGTGGATATGAGTTTTCAACAACTGTCTTACAACTCCCTGATTGAAATTTTGGAGTGGACCACACGCATTGCTGACGGTGACTCACTTTGACTTTATTGCATCGTAATTGCTGCTACTTGGGAGATTTGGAGAGAAAGAAATCAAAGATGGATCTCCAGTTGCTCCTCCATGCCACAAAAGGAGGCCCGTTCTATAGTGTCCGCAGTACAATATCTGGAGAACTAATATCAGATCCGGATTTTTGCGTCCTCCGGTTCCGGATATAACTCAAGTGCTATTCACTTAGTTAAACATGCAACCTCTCTCCTTTTGAAAGGCAACCCTTGTACATAATCTGCCCTTGTATACTCTTATTTTACATTAATACAATGGAATTCTTACTCATAAAAAATCTCACTTAAAATCTAAAGGTAAAATAAAAATGCAAAATTTTGGTTCCTTGCACTTTACCATGAGGAAAAAAAAAGGAAGGGCTTTCCTGGGAATCTCGATCTTTATAAAGATGGAAGGGAAAGGAGAGGAAGAGAACAAAGTAGAAAGGGCAGTGGCAGTAGTAGAGTAGTAGAGAGGCATTGAAAGTGCAGGTATGTCTGCTGTCAATGTTGCACCAGTAGTCGTTGGTGGGCCATTAATGGATCACGCAGAGATTTCCGTAGGCCCATTCTGAGGTTTCCTTTGCCTCCCCCACTTGGCCTTTTTAGCATCAGGAGGACGCAGTCAAAAGTAACTCACCCCCTATGGATGCCTCTCCTATTTTTTTTTACTGTGAAAGCAAACACGAGAAAAGAAAAAGGCAAAAAAAAAAATAACTTTGTTTAAATTATATTTCAAAACATTGTGATAGGAGACGGGTAATAAACTGCATCGCTAGTTCTTTTTGGATTGCAAAACAAATCCTTCTAAACACTGCATCCATAAACTTAGGAACCGTAATATTACTGCTCAGGACTTTTTGGACCTTCTTCAAAAGTTCAACAGCTTCTGGTGCTAGGAATCCAAAAGTATCAAAAATGAAAGAGATGAAGACATGTTGATTCTCCGAGCATTCGTGCTTCACCACTTTTGCTGAAGCAACTTTGAGGGCAGCATGCTCCGCTGTAATTGTAAATATCCCACTCTTCGATCCCATCAACGGAGAAGCTCCTGTCAAATCTACACATGCATGTTTCCCTTCAACCCATCCGAAAATCAGAATATCAGCAGGTCTAAGAGTGGATCTTCCCTCCCGTGGATCAGTTAAAAAGTTCATAGGCGCCTCTTTCTTAGAAGCAACATCAGCACGCCAAGTACATCAAATAAAACATCTCTAATAAACTCCCTGCAATGAATTGCATGATCCCCGAAAGTGTCTAAGCATGCCTTACGACAAACCGGGCATAACTCATCATCTGGAAGTAAAGGAATCATGAGACGATATCTGAGGATACTGAGATACTCTACTGGTGACATGTGCAGACCAAATCCGTCAATAGGAATAACAAGGAGAGAACCTTTGGGCATGATCAATTTGAAGACATCGGAAAATGACCTTTTGTCTAACAGTCATGTCCAATTTCACCTCCATGTCATAAATTATTTTGCTAAAAAAACACTTGCCAAAGCATTTTGGATTTTTGGAGGATCGGTGTCCTTTCTAGAAAAGCAACTGAGGTCGAATGAGAGAATTATTACACGAAGTCGATAAAGAGCAGAATCAAAGACGGAATCCACGTTGTGAATCTCACTGTGCTGCAACAAAAGAAAAAGTACAACACATCCCCTCTCATGCTTGAGGCCATCAGTAAAAAAAATACTAGGTTAGTACACATACCTGTATCCTGCACTCGTCATTAAATAGGAAAAATTACTCGCCATTAGAGCAGTGGTAGTGGGAGTGCAGTGCTCCATCTCCAACTTGCAATCCTTTTCCACCGTTCAAAATCACCAGGAATCTAAGGGCGCACATCTCTGCCCTCCATTAATTTCCAGTTGACCACAGTCTGGAAACCCTAACCCTAATCACGTATATCTATTTAATCCCCCACCTCCTCCTTATTCTCATCTCCAACACCCACATGCACTCGTCAGAAATGGATTCCCCACATCCATCCTAATTACTTTACTTCTCTTTTCAAACTAATGACATGCATTACTTAATTAGCTGCTAATCAACTGCATGGCACGTACCATGTAATCGAGATTATGCCTTGGACATGTTTGCATGCTTTTTCTAATCATCTCTCTCACATATAATAATATATCTCTCAGGTTTTGAACTCATCCACTGGTTTATTATCTCTTCTGCATCTCTTTTATTATTGCAGACTTTGTATCCTTCTCAGCAGCTCTTTATTGCATGGTTTCATATTTCTGTTTGATATGGTTTTGTGTTAATATTGGGTGATTAAGCACTGAAACATAATGACTATGTCAAAGCTTATCTGGACTTGGGGACTAGTACTTTAATTAACAGTTTGATTAGTTAATATTTCCCATCAGAGACAGCTTGCTGGTTGCTGCTAAAATATCAGATGGAACTCATCTGAGGATCTATCTTAGTTAGACTATAAACCAATTTAAATCTTAAAAAACATGGGAGAATCTTACTTAGAGTTAGACCCTATATTCAAACACTATTATATATTATATATGTATATTTTAAATACCAAGTTTGTTCAAAAATAATAAATGCACACGAGTGGGGGACCTAAACAATGTCGTATTATATATGTATACACTTTTCCACTACACATTTGATTATCTTTATCGTAGTTTGGTCTTGTATTGGAATAGAGACAAAACCAAAAGCCATGAATTATTTACGGTAATCGACTCCACTTGTGGGATTCAAATTTGTTTTTGTTGTGGGGTTTTAGGTTATTTGCATGTAACTAAAATTATTGGTCCCATATTTTTTGTATTCAATGCATATTTTAGCTTTTCCTACGCTAATATTTATTTATTTAGGTCCATTTTTTATCACTTTTTTATGGTCTCTATAACTCTTACATTAATCTCAAATTGCACAGGCAATCCCTTTGTAAAGAGGTCCACAGCTTGATCTTTAGTCCTCATGTAAGAAAGGCAAAGTAACCCAACATCAATCTTCTTGCGGATGAAATGACGATCAATCTCCGTATGTTTTGTTATGTCGTGCATCACGAGTTATTTGCTATCTTCATTGGCATAGCAAATCAATTGTCCAGCTCCTCCAAGAGAAATTTTAGCCAAGAGACCTCAACAACATAATTAACAAGAGCACGGTATTCCGCTTCAGCACTCGATCTTGAGATCACACTTTTCTTCTTGCTCCTCCAAACAACTAATTTACTGCAAAGATACACAACATACCCTGAAGTAAACGTCCTGTCATCAATGGAACCGCCTCAATCTACCTCGATATAGACTTCGATATGCATCGAGCTATGCTTTCTAAACACGAGTCCCCAACTAGGAAACCTTTTTCAGATAACAAAGATATTTTTCACAACATGGGCATCATTATTCTTTGGAGCATGCTTAAACTGATTGACAACATTCACTGCATATGTGATATCAAGCCTAATGAGAGTAAGAAAAATCAGTTTTCCAGCCGTTCTTTCATATCTTCCCATGTTTTCATCATCAAGAGATTCTCCACCCATTTTTCTTAGTTTACGATTCATCTTTGTAGGGGTGGAGGTCGGTTTGCATCCGAGCATGCCAATGTCCTTTAGTAGATTAAGAACATTCTGATTTGGTTCAAACACATTCCATTAGGAGACTTAGCCACTTCAACGCGAAGAAAGTAGTGCAGGTGTCCCAAATCCTTTAACTCAAATTATGTTGCTAAATCTCTTCTTATGTTGCATATTTCCTCCTCCTCATTACCTGTTAGAATCATGCCATCAACGTAAACCAGGATGATTACCTATGTACCTAATATTTGCTTTACTAAGAGAGTGTGATACCCATTTATCTTGGTGTACCCACTCTTGATAATCACAACACATAGTATTTAAAACCAGGCTCGAGGAGACTGTTTCAAACAATACAAGAATTTCTTTAACTTACAGCACTTACCTTGTTCTTCGTGTCAGAAGGCATCCTCATATAGACTTCTTCATGAAGATTTCCATTCAAAAAAATTATTTTTAATATCAAGTTGATGCATTTTCCAGGAGAATTGAACCTCCAGGCAAACAAGACCATGGTAGCGTCCATCTTCACCTTAAGAGCAAAGGTCTCCAGATGGTCAACCCCATACTTTTGGGTATACCCTTTTTCACTATTTTCATGTTTATTTGTGGACTCACACGAGATGACCTTGTAATGGGAGGTTGCCATCTTCTTATAAATTTTATGTCATGGCAAAGATAGTGTGAGATCTCCTGCTAAAAAATGATGCTTTGAACATCAAAGGTGATTAGTATACATCTAAAGACTTCTATAGAGAGGTGTTTGATATCATCCTCCTTTTATATACAAGGATCTTAGGATCTCTACAAGGTTGTCCTTAGAAGAAGGGTGATGTTAGTCGAGCTTTCCTTCCATCGGTCTATGGACACGAGAAGAGCTTGTTATTAGTTAGGGTATTTGGTATTACTCTTTCGAGGGATCTAAACGACTATGTTACCTTGAATAGAGGTTTGAGGACTTCTATAGCATTTCCCTTGACTAAGTTGAAAGGTTTAGTTGATCATCATGAGGATCAATGAACATTTAAGGATCATTTGGCCCTTAAAAGGCTCACATTGGATTGTACACATAAGGGTTCGAAGACCTCTGCCGAATTTCCTCCATTGCGGTCTCCTTTAACGGCTTGTCCATGCAAAGGGGATACGATATATATACATTGAGAGATTTCACGAAGAGGACCATACACCACCAAAATATTCAGATAAGACAATGATTTACGTGGAAAATCCTTATCAGCAGAAAGGGCACGATGCGCTAGCGCTCGTAAACATCTATGATTTTGTTTCACAATCCAAGATAATTCGTCGCAAATGTATGTACACCAATATCATGTACCAGTGGTGAGCACTACCTGATGTTTTAAGCACACAAACACATCAAACAAAGGCACACACATGAGGCCACAAACTCCCCTTGTTTTTGGCTGACAAATATATTATTTAATTCCCAAGCGCCCACTATAATCTCTCCCCTAAGCCCCATCATATATAATGCTAATCGGTTCTTATTAAATTAGAGCCACTTGGGATCATATGCCACCACACATAGGGCACCACTCATTTCCCAATACATATTATACCAACACTAGAGATAATGGTGACCAACTAATCCAAAATTAGCTGTCCCTAGTGTCATTAAGAAAACCTTAATATAATCATTTGGAACTACATGCTTCAATTCCTAATTGTCTTCCTACCCATCAAAATATTCGACCCTAGCTTAGTTAAGTCCAAATTAAAGTTTTAATGTGCTCCTTAATTTGTCAAATTTAACACCATATTTTTAAGGCCATTCGTTAGAGTTTTTTTATGTATAAGATCATACCTGATTACATTAAAAGGTCAACTAAGATTCAGTTCGAAAATAAAAGATTCGAAACCTTTAGCGTGAGCTACAATGAGGATAAAACAAACACCATTCGACTATCAGTATCCTCAAGAAACTCGAAACTCTAGTAATTGAATAAGATTTTGTCGAGTTATAAGTAATTTAAATATTTGTTGCTATACGTGATGTTAAATTTATAATAACATATATTATTTGTTATATTATTATTTTCTATTAATGTCACATTAATTGCTAACATTTTATAATAATGAATGTCCAAAAAGCTAAATGGGTAACTGTTATTATATGATTTTTGCCTACTAATATAACAATGAAAACGATATATATTTCTAATGTAAAAAATTAACAAGTAATATTAGTTCTTATAAATTGAGGAAAGGGAGTTTACTTTATTAAGCATGTAACTTTACATGCATCATGCACATTTTGACCATTTTTTATTTCTTTTGAAAAACACCACCATATATTTTCATCAATATATACCCTTATATGCCATTCTAATTTCGTTAGAAATAGAGACTTCTATGCCCTCCATTTGGAACCGATAATTTTAATGGTGTTAGAATTGCTGTAATTGACCTGTTCTGGATGTGGAGCCTAAGAGCTTCTGTTTCTGAAGAAATTAGAATGACATATTAAAGGGATATAGTTATGAAAATATATGGTAGTATTTTTTTAAAAATAATAAAAAAGTTGGCCAAAATTACTATGAAGTGGGTAATGTTACATATTTAATGAAGTCGGCATCCTTACATAATTCATGCCCGTTTTAGCTATTTTTTTATTTTTGTGAAAAATACCATTATGGATTTTCATTGCTACCTCTAATACACCATTCCAATTTCATCGGAAATAGAGGCTCATATGCCCTCCATCAAGAACAGGTAATTTTAACAATCTTAGAATTGCTATAATCAACCTGATCTGGACGAAGAGTCTAAGAGACTCTGTTTCTGAAAAAATTGGAATGACATATTAGAGAGATATAGTCACGAAAATCTATAATAGTATTTTATCAAAAACAATAAAAAAAATTGGTCAAAATTGATATGAAATAGGTCCAATAATCTATTTCATGGAGTAGACCCCCTTTCTTTTTATAAATTTAACAGCAGAAAACATTACCAAAATTTTTGAAGCCCTTATTATTATTTATTATTTATTTACTGAAGTAATCATCCTCTCGTCGAATCGGACCAACTAATCCCTAAATTATGCAAAATGACGTCATCTGATGATTTTGAGGGAGAATTTGCGGCCAGACACCCACAATTATCGGAAATTGCATTTGGACATAGGGAGGAGGGGAGAGATGGTGGGCCGAAGGTGCTCTGTCCGTACGCTTCCCGATGATTGCCTTCTGCATAATTTTAATTAATGCTCACATTTAATGCCTATAATCAATTGCCTCGTGGAAGTAGTCAGATCACGACCCTCCCACGTCCACGTACATATGTCTGAATAAATGCAAAGATTTTCCAATCAGCATTTTTTAAAACCATGTTTTTAAGTGACACCATACACCATCCCGATCAATCTCGGGATGGATAGATGAAACCTCGCACCCGGATCCCAAGCATCCGGTGCGAGCTAAGCCAAGTCCGCTTGGTATCAAGGTCGAATATGTTCTTGTATTCGGCCATATCTTGTCCTTCGTCGAAGGACACATACGTGTGAGTTGCGGAAATGGTTATGACTTACGATCCTAGGGTAGGTGTTAATCCGATCCGTTTAAAGTAGTGGACCGCACGATCCGTTTATTTAATAAACGGGATCCGCCTTTTTCTTCTTTCGGGCGGGCACGGAAACCGAGAAGAGAGGCACGTGAGAGAGTGACGTGGACCGTATGGGCTCTGTATGGTCGTGTGGGATAGTGCTGTGTGGTAATATAATATAGATTTATAAATGCGATTTATACTAATAAATAAATAAATAAATAAAATATAATCACCTGTGAGTTCGGATTAAACGATTGTTGGTTTTGGATCTAACGATTGTTTGCAGTCGAGGAGTTTGGCTTCGGAACGTGTATGGTGAATTTATTATTATCCAGGGATATCTAATCCCATGACCATGAGGTATGTCTTGGATAACGCAAATGTCGTGATGCCGTTCTTCAGATTTAATATAGTCTAATAATAATAATGATGATGGTGTGATTGCTTTATTAGAGATGTCTAATCCTTAATTATTACGCCTAATTAATTTCCCACGCTTGGACGTGTATCCCAACAACAGTGATTTTTAACCATATCCATCATCATGTCGGTCATCATGTCGATTAAGGGTTCGTTTGGTTGCAGGAGCTGGGTACATCGATGTACCTCTCCTTTTAACCTTCTCAACCCTCCTCACAGTTTATTATTCACAGAGGTACTCCAACTCAACTCAACTCAGCAACCAAACAGACCCTAAAGATGTAAAGGAGTTGAATTTGAATTGAACCAACCCTTGTTCGGTTCAGTTCGTTTAGCATACTTTAAGGTTTTGGTTCGGTTCGACTCGATAAAATGAAAACTATAATTAGTTTCATTTCAGCTCGTGTAAGGTTCGAAAAGATTCGGTTAGACTCGTTAAATGTTCGTTTAAGAGTAAATGTTGTGTAGACGTTTCTGTTCAAAGGGAAAACCGCATCCGTAGGGGATGCTTTTGTTGGGTTTCGAGAATAGGGAATATGGACTTAGGGAGTGGATGACTGGATAGTTTTGTGAAAATAAGTGAATAGCCTTATCTAATATGGAATGTATTGTTTTCTTATATATACAATATGTATGTATGTATATATACTTTTATGCATGTATGTGTATATAATCAAACATTTAACGAACCAAACCAAGAATCGACCTGAGCGAATCCATGTTTTGAGGTTCTGTTCGTTTATTTAATCGAGCACAAACTCATTTTCAGGTTCGGTTCATTTATTTTTGAATCGAATCCGAATCGAACTTTTAGTGAGTCGAATCTGAGCGAATGTCGAACCTGAGAATTTTCTGACAACCCTACTGTCGATAATTAATTTTCGAGAAAATAACAGTAATAGAAATTCGATTTATTTTGTGTAAGCCACTGTGTGTTTTTTCTATCTTGAAACGTTTATTGGTAATATAAATGCATGGAAATATATGTAATGACCACCCCTTAGCAAAGGAGATGATTTTTTGGGGATACAAAATTTTTACCCAAGAAGATAAAATTTTGCCTCTACTTTTACCTCATCGGAAGGGTAAAATTTTGAATTGTGCAAGAAGTTAAATGCGACTGATATTGTAAAAAAAGAAGGGACACAACTGATATTGCAGAAGTTTTGAAGGACACAAGTGATAAAAATCTTTTTTTTATAAGAACGAGAAGAAATTCCACCGGTGATTAATTTGGAGGACATATCAAGAACGTCCAAACTAATCAATGTTAGATACATATTATTGAGAAAATATTCTTTTCTAATCATGGGAAATTAAGACTGATTATATAACATCTTATAAAATTGTTGTTAGGCTGTTTTCCATTTTTAAAAGGTTAATCTCGTGAGAGCCTTATATTGTGAGAGCATGAGAGCACTCCCTCTGGACCATTATATTTTAAGCATGAGAGCACTGCTTCTGGACCATTAGATTTTGAGCGGTGGAAATGAGATGTTGTTGCCACTCAAAATCTAATAGTTCAGAAGCAGTGCTCTCATGCTCTCACAATGTGAAACTCTCATGTGACCGATCAGCCCTCTCCCAACTTATCTTATTACCCATATAAAAAAATATTACTTACTCAAATAAATAGATTTACTCCTCTCTTTCTGTGAAGAGAGTAAAGTAAGAGTAATCCGTCCACAGTTTTTAACCTTTCACTCCTTCCCAAAAAGGACAAAGAGGTTAAAAATCTATATCCTAAAGAGGAAAGGCCAGAGGAGAGGATAAAACAATTTCTAGGAATCATAAAGGCTCAACTTTTCACACTCAAAGCAATAACAATACTTTCATAAGAGTTGCCATCAATGGAAATTAATACCAACAAGGATATAATTAATTATATACATCAGGAAAGATTTTTGTTCAATTCTCACCATCATGTCTCAATAAATCTCAAAGTTAGAACAATTCAAGAATATTTATTTAAATTGCGATAAAAATAAGGAAAGGTCGTTTAGCGACGGTCACCTATAGAAGGAGTATAGCAAGTATTTCCTAATGGGTTCATCTCCTTCCTTCTTTCATCGCTCTTTGCAGCTATCGTCTCCACCATCTTCACCTTCAATGTTGATATATCACTTGTAAGCTTATAATGATTTACAAACAAATCGTTGTTCATATCAAAGTAATACCTAGTTGTCATTCCTAATCCCTTTAGTAACCAAGAGGTCATTCCATCATCATTCTTCCTCGTGGCATTGTGCTCATAGGTAGTGGTAGAACTATAAGATTTTCTGGAGATGATGAGGCTATGCGTCATCAACGAGATGGAGCTTTAGATGTCGATGTCATACTTGAGATCCTCCCACATGACTTCTAATGGAGGAGGTTGTAATGACCTACCATTGCGACCATTGATTGGGCATGATGCCAAACCTACAATCTAACTTGTTTGTGATCTATGATACTCAGCAACCAACATACATATGGTATATTAACATTTCAAATGTATAGTCACAAGAGAAGTGAAAATAAAATGTAGAATCTATAATCATTCTCATTAATAAATATTCATATCAGCTAGAATTGAAATACACAAGTATGATTAAAAAGTACAGAAAAATACTCTTAAAATATCTCACCATAATTCTTTCAAGGAAAACATAAAATTGTATGGAAGTGTTCAAAAGACTATATACAATATATGAAGTGTATGTATGCAAAAATATCTAATTCGTCTTGATTGCTTGTGGTGCCATTTTTGCCCAACTACTCCTATTGAGTCCATACAAAGGTATCTGTCATGACCCGTCCCACTAGTCGAAAGTAGTGCAATAAAAATCCAATATTCTCTTCTAACTTATAACAAAGTTTGCATAAAATTTAAACATAAATTCTTGGGATTTTTACCCATCAGATCTTATAATCTTTGCCAATTACCTCTACGACCTTTGAAACATCGTAATTCCTCCCTGCACCCCATAAAATTGCTCCGTCTTACCCCACGAACTCTGCCGTTAAATTGACATATCTTGACCTAACTTGAGTGGGTTAAAATTGAGTTAACTAAACCATATAAAATCTAACGGTTGGAATTCTTCTTGTCTTCCCCCTTCTTATATCTTCTTCTTCTTCATCTTCCCTTCCCTTCCCCAATCCACTGACGATGGAGCCTTACAACACAACAATGTCGAGGGAACTTTAACATGAGGTGGAGGAATCGAAGCCACGGGGGAGCAGGAAGCAACACGCTTGGCCGTCGGCAGTAGAGCAGAGGAAGATGTTGGTGGTAAGGTTGAGGGAGTAGCCAATGCGGGCCCAGCTGTAGGGGGAGAGAAGTGCATGAGGGGAGCTAGAATCCAGGGGGGCTTTCGAGCAAGGGGAGGCGGGGGGGTTGGGGGGGGGGCTCCGAGCGCACTGCTTGCATTTGCAATCTGGAGGGAGCAGGGAGTAGTGGACCTGGTCTGCCGGGGTGTTGCGATGCCCCACCGCAACTGGAGGGTGAGAGGAACTTGAGGGTGAGGTCGGGGAGGAGGGCGGAGGTCAGGGAGGTGGAGGGCAAAGACGAGGGCGGAGATCAAATAACTATTTTGATCTCATCTAATTTTAGTATTTTTTGATAATATCTTGTTTTATTTATATCCAATTTCATTTTCATCTAACATTATTTGAAACAAATAGTTTGTGCACTCCAACATTTTTTTTATAAATTTATAATTTCTTTTGCAAATTTTGCATGCTTTTCTCAAAAATGGAAGTTCAATTAATAATATATCAATTGCATTTATGTTTCCAACCAACATCATTTGATGCCTTCGTCTATATTCGCCATCTTTATGTATAGTTCGTATTATTCTTTGTAATTGAATTGCATATTATAAATACAATAGACATTTTTAATATTATTTATTTAAAAATATCTATCTTTGAAATGGTTACATGGCGTTCAGTGAATTAAGAAGTCCAGTTCATCTCATAAACGATCAACTAATAGATAGCAACAATTATTAACTGCGTAAGAATGTATCGGCAAATATGGGGCATGATTACACAAGTTTTTGCAAAGTTTAGAGGGAGACAAATGCAACAATTCCTTTTATAAATGTTAGAGTAACATTATTTTGTAGTATTTATTTGTCCTCTTTATGTAAATTACCCATAGAGCTTTTCTCCTATATAAGAGAGCTCTAGGGTTAATGGTAAGACATCTTATTCGTTCCCTTCAACATGGTATCAGAGCGACGGTCCTAGGCCGGAGTTCTTGAACCCTAACCCTACCCCATCCGCCGCCCTTTCTCTCTCTTCGTCTATCTCGAGAGTGGCGCCGCCCTCGTTTGCGCCATCGCCCTCCTGAGACATCGCCATCGCCTCCTGTGCGCAAGCCCATCGCGTGTCTGGCCATCGCCATCGCCTGAGCCTGGCGCCATCGCCATCGCCTGAGCCTATACCTCCCAACAGAATGGGGTGGCTGAACGGAAGCATCGTCATTTGTTGGATATGACCAGAACCCTTTTGATTCAGAGCCGTGCCCCGCACTCCTATTGGGGGGATGCGGTTCTAACTGCCTGTTATCTTCTTAACCGTATGCCTTCGACAGTGTTAGGGGAGAAGATTACTTCTTGACTGCGTTTCCCGAGAAGGATCTTTTTTCCCTAACACCACGAGTTTTTGGGTCTGTTGCTTTTGTTCATTGTTTTTCTCCTGGTCTTGACAAGCTCTCTCCTAGAGCTGTCAAATGTGTGTTTGTGGGTTATTCAAAAACCCAGAAGGGATGTCGGTGTTTTGATCCAGTTAAACGAAGGTACTACGTCAGTGCAGATGTCACCTTCTTTGAGTCCATTATGTATTTCTCTCCTACAGGTGACAGACTCACTCACTCAGAGGAAGGAGACGACATCTATGTGCCGCCTCCACCTCCATCTATTCCTTTCTCTCATCTACCATCACAACCTACTCTACCACCACCACAGCCTACACCACCACCACCACCACCAGCTACTGTTCATTATCCTAAGGTCTATTAGCGACGACCCTCTTCTCATGTGCCTCTTCCATCATCCAGCACGCCCGAGGTATGTACTGATCATTTGAGTTTTACTGATTTCACAGGTGATTTGAATGTGCAGATGGATGTACAGGGTACTGATGTACAGGCTATTGATGATACTATTATTCCTTCTGTCGATGACCTACATATACCTATTGCTCATAGACGGCCGAAGCGTGCTCGGACGGTGAATCCCAAATATGGGATGGATTTTTGCTCTCAGGCATCATTGGAGCGGTTGTCCCCGGACTTTCGCAACTTCGTTGTTGGTCTATCGGCAGTACACATTCCACGGTCTTATCAGGAGGCCCTACAGAGCAGCCCGTGGCGTTTAGCTATGGAAGATGAAATGGCGGCGTTGCAATCACGTGGTACGTGGAGTGTTGTGCATCCTCCACCAGGTGCGTCCATTGTTGGAAGCAAATGGGTTTTTACTGTTAAGCATCGGGCAGATGGTACGGTTGATAGATACAAAGCCAGATTGGTTGCTCGTGGGTTCACCCAAACATATGGGGTGGACTATCAGGAGACGTTTTCTCCAGTAGCCCGTCATGTTACCTTACGGATTCTCATTGCAGTTGCTGTTGTCCGAGACTGGCCCCTATTTCAGCTTGATGTCACGAACGCCTTCTTGTATGGCGACTTGCAGGAAGAGGTCTATATGCAGCAGCCGCCAGGGTTTGCGGCTGAGGGGGAGTCTAGTATGGTGTGTCGTCTCCATAAGGCCATATATGGCCTGAAGCAGAGTCCACGGGCTTGGTTTCAGAAGCTCTCGGAGTTGATTGAACAGAAGGGCTTCGTCAGATCCACAACAGATCATACTCTCTTTGTAAAGAGAGATCAGCGAGGTACTGTGATCATCTTAGTATATGTTGATGATATTGTTATTACAGGCAGTAATGAGCAGGGCATTCAAGCAGTCAAGAAGTTTCTTGGCGAGCAGTTTGTTATGAAGGATTTGGGTACACTTCGTTATTTTTTGGGGCTGGAGTTTGCACGGAACAAGCAAGGAATGGTAATAACACAAAAGAAATATGTTACGGATCTCTTATCTGAGACAGGTATGGAAGGGTGTAGACCAGCTGCTACACCTATGGATTCTAATGTCAAACTCTATGATGATGACTCTGAGGAGGTAGACAAGAGACGATATAGAGAGCTAGTGGGAAAGCTCTTGTATGTCACTATTACCCGACCGGATATAGCCTTTGCGGTTAATAGGGTAAGTCAATTCATGGAGCAACCCAGGCAGGCTCACATGAATGCTGTTTTTATGATCTTGAGATATCTGAAGTCGTCTCCAGGTACTGGTCTTCTGTATAGAAGAGATACCTCTATATCCATCACAGGTTATGCTGATGCAGACTATGCTGGGTGTCCTAATGATAGAAAGTCAACTTCAGGCTTTATTGTATTTGTTGGCACCTCTCCAGTAGCTTGGAAAAGTAAGAAGCAAAATGTGGTGGCTCGATCAAGTGCATAGTCAGAATATAGGGCAATGGCCCAAGGTAGTGCAGAGATGATGTGGGTTAAATCCGTTTTGACTGATTTAACCACTGATGTTCCTCTTCCCATGCATCTAAAATGTGACAATCAAGCAGCCCTGTTCATAGCCAATAATCCAGCCTTCCATGAGAAGACGAAGCACATTGAAGTGGATTGCCATTTTACACGAGACTTAATTAAAAAAGGACTTATTTCAACTTCTCATGTATCATCAGGAGAACAGGTTGCAGACATGTTCACCAAGGCCCTTGCTAGGGGTCCATTTCATCTTTGTTGTTCCAAGCTGAGCATGTTGGATATATATGCTCCAGCTTGAGGGGGAGTGTTAGAGTAACATTATTTTGTAGTATTTATTTGTCCTCTTTATGTAAATTACCCATAGAGCTTTTCTCCTATATAAGAGAGCTCTAGGGTTAATGGTAAGGCATCTTATTCGTTCCCTTCAACAATAAACATGTGCTCGGACAATACCAACTTCAAACCAAGCATCACCATAGTCTTTATGGATTTATAATAATATTATGTATTAGAATCAAACATCTAATACTATTTTCCATAAATCTAGCAATTCCTTTTTTTCAAGAAAAGAGTTAGCATTATTCATCATAAAGAAAAGAACCACCAGAAGTCGGTTTTACTTTTGGAAATGTGTGCTTTTAACTTGGAGTTCTTTTTAGAGAAGGAAGGTGGAGTCCCAACTTGGGATCCGTGAAGTCAATGAGTGGCCAATATCAAGTAGAGGAAGTTCGATTTCTATTCTAGCTAGCAAAGATTAAGATAGTCTTCTGAATTATTAGCAATGGGAGCATGTATATAAAGTCTATCTACGACTTGTGGGTCTAGTCTTTCTTTCCAGAATAACTAGGAAAGACGGGCCGCCCGTCGTCTGCCCTTCGTACAACCTCTGACTTGCTTGCCCTATTAACCTGCAGTCACCTCCTGTAGTTAACATTCTATTCTTCTTCCTCGCAGCTTCGCAATCATAAATCAGCCTTTCCCGCGGGATCGTCCCACCTTTCATCTTTGAAGCCTTCCCCTTCTTCACTCCTATCTCCAACCCTTTGACAATACCGCATTCATCACACATGCCCGTGATATACTAAACTATAGCTGCAGGGCAGTTCTCTAATCCACTAGTTCAAGCGGAGGTCAACCTTCATGCATAGCCGCACCCGCTGAGTGGAAGTACTTTTCCTACTCCTGCGCCAAGAAATGGTCCTTCCTCTGACAAATGCCCCCTGCACAAGCCTCGGGGCCAATAAGGGCGAAACTCAACTGGGCAGACCTCACGATAAAGTTGAGTTCTCTCTTCGCTCTGCTTTGTCTCCCACCACCTGTCCTCTTTCACCGGCCCGCTCCCACACTACCGAGAGCTAATTTCTTGCAGTCTATGAGGTTGGCCGTATAGAACTCGATCTAAATCACCAACTAAGAAAGGCTGTAGTTACAAAGGGTATATGGACCTAGGAAGTTGCTTGCTTAAGCACAGGAGAACATGTAGACTATTGATAAGGGGTCAAGTTCTTTCAGATAATGATATTTATCCCGATATTCTGAATGTATTAAGCAATCTTTCTGAGGGTCAATCAAAATCATGTAATAGCCTGAAGAGCAGACAAAGAGTAGTCTGTAGGAGCTCTACCCCAGTAGGGGGGAAATCCCCTCCAGCCTTTTCCACTTTGGAAGTTGTCAAGAGATAGCCGCTGCGATCAAAGGCTCCGCCTGTACGGCTCACACCAGCCTTTTCCTCTTAGTCGGCTGATATACCACCATCTGTAAGTCTGGAGATGGTGGTGACTGGTAAGAGGGCTGCTGCTGCTGGTACGGCTCCGCCTGTACAAGGTGAACTTGTCTAGGCTGCTGCAAGGAGCTGGAGCGCTGGGACGAGCTGCGGCTGCCGCCGGAATCACCTCGCGACAGAAGACGGGGCTGAGGAGCCGTCTGTGCCTCCTGAAGACACAAGAGCTGGGTCTTCATGTCGCTCAGAGTTTGTGCCATTTGCTCCATCTGAGTTATGCCCTGGCACTGCTTCTTCTCTATGATTTCCATGCGGTCCAAGTTCTCGCTGATAATCCCCATGTCCGCAGCGGCCGACTCTGCCTGTGCGGCTGCAACTGTGGACGAACTGGATGGACCTGCATCAACCCGTGCTATCCGCTGATACTGCACGGGTCCTGGCGGCTGCTGAGATCTCTGTGTGTACAACCGAGTCTGGGACATCACCATGTAATTTTCTGCCATCTCTTCGTAGATGGCCCAGACTTGGTTGTGGTCCTTGGCAAAGTAGGACCCGCCGCAAGAAGCATTCACCAGACCCTGAAGCTCTGGCGTCATCCCACTAAAGAAGCTTTGAACTAGGTTCGGCTTCGAAATGTCGTGGTGTGGGCATCTATCCAGAAGCTCTCTGAACCTCTCCCATGCCTCGTGAAACTGCTCGTTAGGGAGCATGGAGAAGTTGTTGATCAGGGCCCTCGCTGCATTCGTCCGCCCGAGTGGATAGTACTTGTTCAAGTACTCGGTGCGGAGTTGCTCCCAAGTGTAGACAAACTTCCCTAAATGTTTCAGCCAGGCGGCTGCTCTATCTGCCAGTGAAAAAGGGAAGGCCATCATCCGAATCGTATCTTGGTCCACATGACGGTCGTGGACAGTGCTGCAGATCATCAAAAACTCCTGGAGATGGAGATGGGGCTCCTCAGTGGCAAGTCCGTGAAAGTGAGGAAGCATCTGCAGGGTGTTCGGAGGGAACTTGAAATCCCCCACGATAGCAGGTACCACCACCCAATGGTGCATCAGTGTAGATCCGGGGTTGTGTAACTCCCGCATCGGTCTCGGTGGTCCTGCTCCGGCGGCGGCTGCTGCTGCGGCAGCCGCTGCTGCTGCGGCTGCTGCTTCTGCATCAGCGTCAGGAATGTCCTCAGGCTCGCTCGGCTCGTCTCGCTCTCTTCGGAGTCGCTCCATCTCCCTTCTCATTTCAATCATAAAAGCCCCCTGATCGCGTAACTGCTGCTGAACTGTCTCTAATGATGCGATAAGGGTGGAGTTGATCGCCCCCTGGTCAAATACGACATGCTGCTCTCCTTGCTGACCTCCGGGGTAATCTTCTGATCTGGCGGCCATACCGACGTCTGCAAAATCAGATGAGCCCAACTCAGGTTCTGTCAAATCAATTCGTCTTTCCTCGGGCTCATGTCTCTCAGTGGCAAAAGAAAGGGGGTCGAGGGGGAACAGGGTGGAATCGTACTCGGACCCGGAGAGCTGGTCTTGACTCTCACGGGCCAACCTAGATGATGAAGTAGACGCGCCTGAAAGCGGTGCAGCCAGAGGCTGCCTAAGAGATCGTCTACCCATCATCTTGATCTTGGCGAGTTGGGCGGATGGGATCTGGAGAAAATATGATCGCAAAGCAAACCCCCGGTTCACCAACGCAACACAATCTGAAGACCGTGAAAGCTCGGTCAATTTATCTTGTCAATTTTATTTGGTGAACATACAAAATATCAGAGCGCTTACGTGACCTGTTAGGATACCCGATGCTACTCCAACCGACTGGCCCGCACGGAAGAGTCGGTAGTCAGCTAGAAATAACACCGGAGGGTTCTACCTAGGGTGCGGGTCACTCTCTCGCGCATCCAAACCATACAAGGAGGGGGTTGCTCTCCCCAAGACAAATTTTTAATGTGAGTGTCTTTTAGGGTCAATAATGTTATCCAGTCCCAATTTTTTTTTGTTTTTTCTTTTTAATTTTTTTTTTCAAAATAAATACAAGCGGCCTAACGGTTTTTCCGATTCTCCTGATGATTAAGCCAAAAACAGAGGGAGAAGACGAAAAAGCCGATGCGCGAAGAAATCAATGATGCATGCAGAGAAAGAAATGTGTACCTTGTCTCCAGCACTCTACATGCAAGTGATCCGCGCAGAATTTAAAGACAGAATAAAACTACCTAAATGGTGCAACGGGAAAAACCGGCCTTAGACAAGCAACTTCTATTGATCGTGAAGAACAATAGTTAGCTAACCGAATCGAGTCCGGAATCCGATCTTGGGAGTCACTCGGTGCCCGCCACAACGGGTCCTGCCAGCGCTGTATGTGACTCCTCACGGCACGTGGTCTCAAATCCAATTAAACTAACTTTTTCAGTGAATTTTATTAAGGTCCAATTACGTTCTATAGGAACAGATATTCTATTAGGTGTTGGGCCTTAGAAATTTACGTCACAAGCAAGAGAAATTCCTAAATCTAGGGGCTCGAGAAAAACCGCGTAAACACCGGAAAAGGCAGCTAGCTATAAAAACCACGATAAAAGCCGCGAAAATCCAAATGGGTCCCCCGAGCACACCGGTGCTCGGCGAAACAGACCCGCTAAGTTACAAGTGTCCACAAATGTCCAAGTCCTAAATTATTACAAAAATATTGTTCTCTCAAATAAATGACATTCTTCTTCTTCTCCCTGCTCTTCTTCCCGTGCGGGTCCTCAAAAAGTGTACTCCAAGTTCTCCACGCAGTACCTCGCACAAAAATTAGAAAGAGAGAGTGTCAGAAAACAGTTATAATGTAGAGAGACAATATGGAAAAATGACTACAAAGCCGTGCTCCCCGGCAACGGCGCCATTCTGACGACGCAAAATCCCGAACAACTGAGGTAAAGGTATGAAATGAGGTCGTTGTGACCTCAGTCACTCGAATGCGTCAATCAAGAAGAAATCAATCACTCAAATCAGATAAAATCAAGCAAGCACAAAATAGAGCGATCTAGCTATAGGATTAACCTGGTATAGCTCGCAGGGTCGAACACAAGGAGCACAGATTGGCCTTGCGGCCTACGATGTAGTCAGAAATCCGAGGGAATCTTTTTTAGTGGTTTTTATTTGTTTTTATATTTTTTAGATTTTTTAAAAGATAAAGAAAATAAAAGAAAGTAAATACAAGGGAACTTCAACAATTTATTAAACACACCAAAAATGATGCAAAAATTAAGGAAAAATTGTTTTTAAGTTTTTTAAGTTTTTTACTGTTTTTGGTGAATTTTTGGAATTTTTCTAATGGATAAATTATTTATTAAAAATCAAACAATGCGAAAAACAGAGGGTGCTGTCCAGCAAGGCTTAAGACCCAAAAATAAAATACTCTTGGATCTCAAAAAGCCCTAAAGGTAATTTTCCTATAATCTAGAAAGAATAAGGAAAATTTAGGCACCCTAATTATTGTTTTTGAATTTTTAATTTATTTATTATAATTTTTATGAGTTTTTAGGGGTTTTTCAATTTTTAGAGTTTTTAAGCGATGAAAAATAGCCAAAATTGGCTAGAACATCAAACAACAAGCAAGAAACAGTAACTAATTTTTTTAGAATTTTTGGTGGGGTTTTTATATTTTTTTGATATTTTTAAAGTTAAACAGTAGCAAAAATAGGGGTTTTTGAATTTTTAAAAATAGCAAATGAAATCAAAAATGTCCTCAAAAATCAAAGAAATTCCTACACCATGGCAGGAGCCATGTGTCAAAATCTCATTGGATTTGGAGGTCGTTTGATATTTTATTCAAAAATAACAAGGGGGCACTGTGCACAGGGACCTAAGTGCAAATACCCAAAAGTTCTGGGGTCCTGGTGCAAAATACCCAGCAAAACACGTGCCAAGCACGTGCCTGGGGCACACAGGGACCAAATGGTAATAAAAATAAGTTCCGAGGGCTTATTGGTAACAAGTACCAAAAGTCCAGGGGCTTATCTGCAAATAACCCAAAATAAAACGCACATGTGCAAATAAAACATTCACAGGGGTATATATGCAAATAAACAAAACATTTTATTCAATGAATAACATCCAGAACTACAGGGCATCTTATGCAAATATCCCAACAAAACACGTGACGAAGCACGTGGCTCACAACTAGCAGGGGTATAAGTGCAAATAAAATAAGTACGAGGTCCTTGGTGCAAATATCCCAGAAAATAAACAACTTGAATTAAAAATTACAGGACTAAAATGAAATGGAACAAACAGAGGGGTTTAGGAGAAATTTACCCCTTTTATTATTATCGACGATCTGATGTGTGACGCGTGGCAGATCGGACGGTGGAGAACAAACGCGCCTTTAACTATGGAAGTGCTGGCCTGATCCGACGGCTGGTGTGAGTCCACGTGGATGATCGGATGGTTGAGATGCAACGTGGTTCTTCGAAGGAGGCCAGGCTCAGATCGGATGGTCGAGGTGCAACCACGTGGATGATCGGACGGCTGGGAGACGTCGTGGCTTAACCTCGCTGCTCAACGGTGAAGATCGATCCTCGGGATGATCGGACGGTGGCAAGACTCCGCAGATGGACGGTGAGGATCTGATCTGGAACGAAGAAGGCGATCTGACGGCTCTGGAGGATAGTGGAAGAACTGATGGCCGGCGAACTTCGCCGGCCTCGTGAAGGTGTCTCCGCTCTCCTCTGATGCGCCTGAAGGTCGGAGAAGATCCGGCGTGAAGTTGCGCAGCTGCTGCGGGTCTCCGATGCGCCGGCCGAGCCCTGGAAGGATCCGGCGAGGTCGGCGGAGGAGAAGCTCCTGGGAAGATGTCGGGAAGCCTCAGACGACCTCCTCTTGTCCTGCAAAATAGTTCAGAAGCTTCGCGGGTCGAGGGCAAAGTGCCTCGACCCGGTTAGGCGGCGTGAAGGTGAAGGGTGAGTCGAAATGGCGAGCTCCGGCGAGGGTGATCGGCGGAGGAGCTCGGTTCCCAGATCCTGTGCGATCTGGGTTGAGTGAAAGGGCGTAGAAGGTGCGTGAGAGAATAGCGAAGGTGATGATCGGGTCGGATGGTCGAGAGATTACGTGAGATGGCCGGAATCAGGGAAATGCGTCGGAGATACGAATTGGGCGAAATCGGAAATTGGAAGAAATGGAAGAGCTAATCGACTACCTGGGTGGAGCGGAAGACTGTGCTGGAGTGTGGCTAACTCCTGGTCGTAGCCTCGAAGGGCGTCAAGGCCTGAGGCTCGATGCTCGACGCTGGTGGCGGAGCAGCGGCGGCGAAGATCGCCGGATCAATGGATTCGCCTCCTCGCCTCACTGCAACAATGGCGAACGCTTGCTGTCACTCTCGCGGTGCCTATGGAGGTCACTGGGAAGAAGGAGAAGGTCCAAAGATCGGGCGCGGAGGCGGCGGAGGTGAGAATATATAAAGCGTCAGGGGCGATTAGGGTTGAGGGGCGACGGCTAAGGAAGGCGTTGATTTCATGGCGAAAGATCGGGCGAGGATGAGGGATGATCGGCGAAGAATCCGGGCATGGGGTTTGCGTGGGAGACAGCCTGGAGATGCGTGGAAAAATCGGCGAAGGCGGGGCGGCACGCATCTTCCAGAAAAGGAAGGAGTCCGCGGGGGAGTTGACCGGGGTCAACAATCCCCCGTGGACCAATCAGAAGCTGCCACGTGTATTCGATTTTTGTTTATTTATTTTAGGGTAGAAATAGGCCGAATTAGAGAAAACTCAAAACATGAAATGTTTTTCTTTTATTTTTTTCTATTTTTTGGTGATTTTTAATTAATTTTTGGAAATAAAAATAGGGTAGCTATGTATATAGGTATATGTACACTATATGGATTTTTATTTTTGATTTTTTTATTTGTTATTTTTATGTATTTTTATGCTCATTTTGTATTTTCTTTATTTACATCATAAAATATGGAATAAAATGGTATTTTTATTTTATTTTAATTATTTATACACAAGGGTGAAATAAATAGTTGTATACATTTATACACATGGTATATATACAATGTATTTTGGTATTTTTGATTTTGTGATTTTTATTTGATTTTTGTTTTGTTTCTTCTTATTTATTTTATTTACAAAATGTAACATAGAATATGTACAAAAAGTTTTGAAAATAAATACATTTATCTATAGGGTTAGATAAATACATGAGTGATGGTCTATGCACATGGGAAAAAGGGTATTTTTGAATTTTTGATTTTTATTTTGTTTTTAATAACTTTTACAAAATATATACAAATATTTACAACATATTTTTGGGTGAGGAAAATATATAGTTTTATTTATTTGCAAATATATACATATGTGAGCCCCTATCTCCCTCTACTTGGCTTTTATGCGGTCAGGCCCATGCTGAGCCCTCCCTTGGGTTAGGTTGCTCAATATTTATTCTAAACATTTCCCTCTTTTTCTTTTTGCTCTTTATTCTTTTATTTTGTGCACAAAAACATGCTAATTATAGGTTTTTACACAATGCATGCTTTTGGTAATTATTTGTATTTACATATATCTACATGTATTTGCAAAGGTTTTTGTAGCTAAAATAGAAGAATAAAGAGTGATGAATGGGTATTCATCAGAGCTCTACCCCAGTAGGGGGGAAATCCCCTCCAGCCTTTTCCACTTTGGAAGTTGTCAAGAGATAGCCGCTGCGATCAAAGGCCTAGTATTGACTCCAATGGAGTGGGAATGTCCCGACAGAATTCCATCTTCAACCCCCTACGTACTATTTGAATATTTAATAAGAGAGGGGCCTCACTCACAGATGCTGACTGGGAAGTTCGATGCTGTGTGACTGAGTTATATGCTTTGCTTATCGCACCATCATTTCGCTAGTTCATGCTCCATTTCGGAACTTGAACTATATATTCAGGAGCTGGAACTTGTCTACGCAAGCGAGGATATCTCGTTTATGGTCGGAACTACGAGGTCCGAGGACTTGGTTGGGCCAAACCCTAGCGCACCAGGCCCATTGCTAACTGAAAAGCATATGGTACGGGAGAAGCTCGGACCTGGTCGATGATCCGAACAAGGACTTCGCACTCCCCCCCTTTGATCCCCCTCCTTCCCCCCTGATCTCCCCATGCTTGCAGTTGGGCTTCTTTCGAACAGGCTTTTTCCATCATCTCCCTCGCTATCAGCGACTTATTATATAGAAAGTTCAGACAGGTTGGTTCGAGGCCCCGTTAGTAGGGATGAGCAAAATGACAGGCCGACCCGACCCAACCCATTACCCGGCCCGAAAAAACCCGCCCACGACCCGAGCCCGCAAAGTAATGGGCGGGCCTGAGCCAAAAAAGAGGCCCGATTGGGTTAACGGGCTGGGTTCGAGCATAGTCGGACCCGAGCCCGAAGCCCGCGGGCTAGCCCGACTAACGGCCCGGGCTTCGGCCCGACATACCCGGCCCGACTCTAAGTCCGGCCCGACCCCAAATATAGCCCTAAAGGCTGCGGCCCCGTCCCCCCATTGCCCCTGGTCCCCCGACGCCCCAAACCCCTGATGCCCCAACCCCCGACTCCCCAAACCCCCGATGCCACGCCCCCAGTCCCGCACGTCCCCGCCCACTGCCGACCTCTGACCTCCCCCGCCCCTCCAACCTCCGACCTCCCTCCAACCGCGACCCCTTCTCCTCCAACCTCCAACCGCCGACCTCCATCCTCCCTCCAACCGTGACCCCACCTCCTCTGCCCCAGCCCATACCCGCCCGCCACTCCCCGCGACGCCACCCAGGCCCGCCGTGACGTCGCGCAGGCCCGCCGCGATGCTGCACAGGCCCGCCGCGACGCCGCACAGACCTGCGCGCCCCAGCCCGACCGTCTCCTCTACTTTGACCGCCCATACGGCCATACCCGGAGGTATACCTTTCTATTTCTCCTCTTTGATATATATTTTTTGGATTTCTATTGTTGAATAGTATATGTATTGGATGTATTGAATATATTGATGTTTATCGGAATTTTTCCAATAAAATTCAGTCATTAGATTAGGAATTAGATTGTATGATTGTATGATTGTATGATTTGTATGATTGCATGATTTGTATGATTGTATGATTTATATTGAATGAGACATTGTGCTTGTCATTGACTCGTGGTTGTGATGTTATTATCAATGTTAGTAGATGTCGAATACACAAAATGAGCATGATGTCCCCCCTCCTGCAATAGAGGATGAATTTGTGAGAGGAGAAGAACAAGAGAAAGATGACTTGGTTGAACAGAAGGGCAGAACAAACGTCCACGACAATCTCAGTTATGGGTTTGGAATCATTTGACAAAGATAGGTACCGTTAATGGAAAGGAAATGTGTCGTTGTAATCACTGCAAGAAACCATTATCATGCCAAACGAAAAGTGGGACAAGTCATCTAATACGACATTTAGAGAATAAATGTCTCTACTACAGGAGGGATGGGAAAGGTCAAACTTTGTTGAATGTGCTTACATCTGATGAAGGGAGTACAATTTCTTCTTGGAAATTTAATCCAAAACATAGCCGCTCTGAACTTATTGAGATTATATCAGGAGATATCTCTGACATCCGTTACCTGCAAAAAGAAAATCCTACATGCATATTATCTGCAATTGATATAATAGATACTCCTGACTATAATTGGTGACAGAAAAGAATATTCATACATTTCAAAGTAATCAAGTTTTCTCCTTTGTAGATTGCCGAGATACTATCCTGCAACTAAACAAAGTATTAGTTTATACATTGAGATTATATCAACAAAACAAAATCTTACAGATCTGGCTAACTTGACCATGGTCTGACCAGCAGCAAGTAGCGGGCCGGCTCGACCTGACCCGGCCCATAGAGGTGCGGGCCGGGCTCGGGCTTGGGCACCAATATCAAAAAAAAAAAAAACCGGCCAGGCCTGGCCCGCCAACCCGCCAATATGAACCGAGCTCGGGTAGGGCTAGGTTTGGCCCGGCCCGGCCCGGCCCGATACTCATGCCTACCCGTTAGGGGTGTCGAACTTGGGACCCACCACATCAATTTTAATTATATAAGAATGGATGGAATTTACAATATATTACTCTACACCACAATATTCCAAGAATTACATAGTGCCCCTGCAATGCTCAATAACATTCTCTGAATAGGACATCACTCCCCTAAATAGTGTATCATATCTACGACACCAGATCACCCAAAGGTTGACGAAAGGATAAGACGCCTAAGCATGCCCACTCCCGCATTCCGATATGATACAGTTCCAGAAACTGGAGCCATTTTCCACCCTAATCCAAGGAATATCAGCAACAAACCAAACCTGTGAGAGTGCGAACATGAGAAGAAGAGATGGTCCAAATCTTTCACCCCCTGCCCGCATCTGTTACATTGGCAATCATCCACCCCTAATAACTGGTTACGACGACTCTTAGTAAGAAGCCTCCCAAGACTGAACAACCACTTGAATACCTTGACTCTGCTGGGCACCTTGCTCCTCCAAATGATGTTGGCATCCAATTTGGTATCTCTATCCCCCCAGTCCCTCCTCGTCTGTAAAGAAACGATAGGCCTTTTTCACCGTGAATCTGTCATCACCCACACCCAATGGTCTTAACCAGTCGACCGCCCCTCTATTTCTACCATCTCCCTCTGCAATCTAAGGAGTTCCCCCACCCTTCGGACCGTGAGCATCGCAGTGAATTGAAAGTTCCAGTCGTTCTGCACCCACATGCCGTTGACCACCTCCGCTCTTCCGTGAGTCAAGCTGAACAAACTAGGGAATCTCTCTCTCAGCACCCCTTCTCCCATCCAATCATCAAACCAAAATCTAAACTTCACCATTCCCCAATACTGAGCGCATTTTGGCGGTCATCTCTGGAAGGATCTTCGTGATTGCCTGCCACAACAATGAGGGTGCCCTAGTTCGAGCAACCTCTAAGGAATGAGAAACACCATAGACCTTCCTCATGAACCGGCACACAAAATCCTCCGACTGCCCCCATAACCAAGTCACCCACTTCGCCACAAGCGCCTTGTTCATCTCTCCCAATCTTACAACCCCCAAACCTATCAACTTCTTCACTATTGTGACCTTACCCTAATCAGCCAAATGCAAGCCTTTCTTCATTTGCCGCTCATCCGATCAAAGAAACCACCTCATCAGAACCTCCATCCTCTTAAGAATCTTAGCAAGCAATATTGTGGTGGAGCAAAAAAAGAGCTAAATATAATGATGAGTTCTTTTTTGAAAAAACTAAATATAATAAGTTGGGGAGTAAATATAGGGAATCAGGGCATCATCGAGCATTGGGGAAGAGAGGGAATCTACGATGATGTTTAAGATCAGATCTTGATCCGACAATCGGCATTGATAATCAATGAAGATAAACAACAGTTGTGCATTAATGCTCATCAACTCTCCAGTATTTGCGTCCCACAGTGATTCTTTCTATTATATTATTTAGCATTAATGGCTGCTCGACATATATGTTATCTTCACGTACCCACTTGACTTGGTGTATACACATTTGGCAATGTGAATGTCGAGATACGAAGACATTAAGTGTACTTTACATATATTTACACCCATTCCAAAGATACCTTCTCTTCTGTGTCAATCATTCCGTGATGGTTATGTGCTGAGGAGCATTGTTAATTGGAAATTGCAACTAAACTTAATCTATTTTTATGAACAGATAATGAGTGAATCTTTATTCTGAAAGAAAAAGGTATACGTTGAACTTCCATGTTATATAGATTATACAATCTAAGTACTTTTTTTATGCGTCTCAACTCAAGGTAAAATGCTATTAAAATTCAGGCTTCTACGCTTGCCTAGAACATACAAACTTTCGATCGATTGGAAATCACTGTTATATCCGTTTCTACGAGTTTGTCTGTCTTAGGGTTTCTACACTACAAGGAAAACAAGTTGTGGCTACAGAATTATGGCCACGGATATGAGATTTGTGGCCACGGAATTGGGCTCTGGCCACGACACGTCGTGGCCAGTAGCCGTAGCTACAAGTCTCGTCGCGAGAGTTCTCTAACCACGAATATGCCGTGACCACTACAAGTGGCCACAGAACTTATCGTGGCCACATCTATTATATGAAGACTCTGGCCACGGATTGTAGCTACGAGAAACTAGTGGCCACGGAATTACCGTGGCCACAAGTTTCTGTAGCCACGTTCCGTGGCCACAACTCATTTTTCTTGTAGTGCTACTTGAGTCTTAGGGTTACTCGAGAAATAGAATTTCTTCTGTTAGACTGGCCTTGTCGTCATTGGATGCAAAAAAATAACTGGTTCGAACAATTGGTAAATAGATTACCAGTTGTCTTCCTAAGCAACATGAAAGACTTGAAGAAAAGTATCGATTATATTTACAAAAAATTGGTTGTGATGGGGGTGGATATGCGTGTCTTCCCGACTTCTGAAACTCGAGGTAAATCAAGAATAATCCGATGTTTGTATGGTCTGACGATAGATGGAGGATGACGACCGACATTTCATAGCATGCTGTGGTGTAAACATTTCGATCCCAGAGTTACATACTTTCTTTAGCTATTAGCTCATAAAAAACACTTAACTCAAGATTTATTACATAAAATCAATATTGCGTCGGTTTGAAGATGCCATTTATGTCACAAGTATGATGAAGATTATTTTCACTAAAGGCTGCTCCTTTACTCAACAAATCTTCCTTTGTTGTGGCCTAAACACATCTTCCATTGAATTCAAAGAGTTTTTTTTGTTCGATAGTCAATTTCGGAGCCTATTCTTACCCTTGGAGAATGATATCTCTGAAGGGATCGATCTGGTGGTCGATTTGAAAGGCTCGCTGCCAAAACACTTTTCAGAACTTTCCGATCTCAGAGGACAAAATAATTATGGACGCATCACAAATCCATGCGGTGCGTTTGGGCGTAAATTTGCCATTTCATGGAACCTTATCGATAGAATGCGGGATCTAAATTTTCCATTACATGGAACCTTATCGTCTGGCTGAGAACACCCGCTGCCTGTAATTGAACTTAACTATTGTGCTTATGTGCTAATGATGAAAGACCTGATGATCATTTTCTAAAAAAAAGTTGGAGTGTATGTGAATATATACAGGTCCTTAATTAAAGGTGATTGTTTTCGACATTTGTTCTCGTCATTAACAAAGGAGTCAAAACCTATCTTCAACTTCCAAGCTCTAGCTACCTCTTTGTGCTGCTATCCTAGAAGCTTGATGCATGTTGCAAACTAATCGAAGCCGATATCCATTGTCGAATAAACCAGTTAAATTTCTCGAGTAAATTTACTGAAACTGAAAGTACTAATAAGTACAAATAATTATGCACTCGACCCGATATATGCGACGACTTCTCTCCGTCATAACTGCAACCGGAACCCTAAATGCTGTTCTCAAAGTTTCATCTCCTTAATCACACAGGCAGATGAATTCACAGCTTCCCATTAAGTAGAAACCTCGAGCTCCACCACAGTGCATATAATACTAATGGCACTCTCTCTCTCTCTCTCTCTCTCTGTTCTGATTAGTTACTGCAACAGCACAGTGTCTGTGTCTGTTGTTGGGTTTGTGATAATATTGTAATTTGGTCTAGAGGGTACTTTACCCGAGATCTCTCTCATCTATATGTGAATTATTGATGTCTCACTTCAATGCCCAGTTTATTTCTTGAAACTTGATCACGTTAGACTATAGTGTGTGTAGGATCATTAATGGCCTTCCTGCATTATTACCTTTTCTTTTTACCTACACATGTGACAGGGACTGCATGACTTATCTGCAGAGAGATGGATTTGTCAAAATATCTAAGGAACATAGGCAAGTGATAAATCTCGGATTTATCAGCATAATATCTGTTTATCATCTTTCTAGTTTAAGTAATTTATTATTAACTATAAACAATTAAGTAATTTAACAATTAACATGTTGTAAATAATTAATATCAGTTATCTGTATATAAATAATTACATTATTTTGCACCTTATTTTTTTATTTGGTTCTTTATTAAATAAAAAATAATTTAGTAATGTACATAAATAATATAACATTATTCATAAATTATAAATTAAAATAAAAAATAACAAGGGAAGATAAAATAAATATTTTTAATACTTTAAAAATATTTGTAAAAATATCTATATGTATATATGATGCAATCTCACTTTGAATTCTACATGAAAATTGTAGATCTCGTCGAGATCTACAACTTTCATGTTGAACACTTTCTCTAATTTTAATCTTAACTATTTTATTTGAATTTATCTATGATTTATTCATTTCCCTATTTTTTGATGGGACCACGTGGCCCAATCCCAATCCTCTACCTCACTCGCCCCTTTATATAAAGGCACTTTTATTTGGACCATCTCATCATTTTGATTAGACGCCTGCGATCTTTTCTGGGCTGCTCCTCTTCATTGCCGCTTGATCGTGTTGTCAATCCATCAGAACCATCCCCTTGCACCCAATCTAGGGTCTTTGGATCTCAATCCAATGTTCTTTGTACCTTCTTCCCCCTCACAATCCTTCAGCCATGCCCTCACCAACTGCACAACCACACATTTTCTTCCACTTAATCTCGTTGATTCACGAGACACAACCATTTATCTTTGACACCATTCTCTCCCTCATTTCATCCTCATCCACGCATAACCTCCAAACTCATCTCTTGCCTCATGTGCTTCTAATTCAGAGCGGTTGAAACTACCCTGACAATCACCTATACCCTAACCTCCTTCTTATTAAAACCCCTCTTCGGCCGTCTTCGATTGCTATCCTACCACATAGGCGTGTTACCCCTAGCATTCATCACCTCTAAGTTATAGTTAGGGCTGTGATTTGAGTGTGACGATGAAGGTTGACATAGGTGAGATCCACGATCTTCTTCCTCATGCCGTAGCCATATTAAAAGCTGCTCGAGCTTTGTCTTTTAGCCAAGGACACTAAGGGACGACGGGAGCTCCCTTGTACCGAGGACATTATAAGTTTCACGTTGAATATTTTATTATTTGAAGTACCTAAAATGAAGAAAAAAATCAAGGAAAATTGTGTATTCAAGAAGTAGAAATTAGGATTTCTATTATACAATGTATGCCCTTATCTCCCCCTACTTTATTCCTTATCGACCAAGTTAATATTGACTCAGTCTCGGAGTTTAGGATCATTTAATATTCTCTGATACTTCATATTTATTCTTTTATTTTGTATTATAGAGTATATTTATACAAGTAATGATTGTGTTAATTTGAACATTTTTTGTATTTACATGTATTTTAATAAGGATTTGAATGTAAAATATAAAATTAAAGGTAGATGAATGGCTATTCATCAAAGTACATGTGTTTAACTCTTTGTTATTTTGGATTTTTATTGATTTTATTTCTTGAATGCTTGTATATATATGTTCCTTTAGATCACTTATTAGTATTTAAGTGATCTTTGTAGTTGGTTATTGAAGAACCTACGATTCTCATTCTTTGTTCTTTTATTTTAGAACTTCTTTTTAGCAAATACACCTAGAACCACTTGTAAATATAATAACTTAGTATTATGCATGCCCTTGTTAATAATGCATAATTAGCGTGTATTTTTGTGTAAAATAAAAGAATAAATAGAAAAGAAAAAGAATGATGCATTTAGAATAAATACAAAGTGACCTAAATCCCAAGAGAAGGACAAGCCTTGACCTGATCGCAAAATAAAATATGTAGAGAGATATAGGGTCTACTATGTATTGTACACATCACCAATACTTATACATATTATTTATCCATTTATTTATTTTTGATAAAATAAATTATTTTACTCTGTTACACCCGTGTATAAAGCTCTAATAATATCATAAAAATAAAATAAAAATTAGAAAAAATAATAAAATCATTAAACCTTTGTACAAAATACCCCAGTACACACTACACTCGCTATTTGTTTTATATACCCTTAAATAACTTATGAAAATAAAATAAAAATTATTTTATATTGCTAAAATCATGTTGTAAATAAATATAATATAAAATAAATTTATTTTTATAAGAATAATAAATTAAAAATATATGTACATAATACATATGTATATTATACTTATATATAATACTATATATATTATATATATATATTATTTTATTTTTCTTAAAAATAATTAAAAATTATAGAAAAAGTTTGAAAAATAATAAATATTTTTCAATTTATACACTTTTAATTTAAATTCATTTGCTATTTTTAAATTTATTTTCTTCAAAATTTGTAAATTCTTGATTTTGATTGGTCTAGTAAGAATGTTGACCTGGGTCAACGTCCCCTTCCAGACCGTGTCGGGTTGAATCCTGTTCGCTAGAGCATTTTCTCCGAATTTTCCAGCTTGAACCTGACCTCATCCTGCCTTGATTCCTGTGTCCGATGGCACCTCCGACCTCCATGATCCTCGAGGATCCCTAGGCACAGCTGGATCTGCCTAGGGTTTCGAGTTTGCCTTCGAAGTTCTTGGACCATTGGCATCCTATAAATAATCTCCTCCAGCCTCCACAACGCAGCAGCTCGTTCCTCATGCCACAACAAACCTTTTATCCCCTTCAGGAAGGTGGCAGCTTCCCAAAGGTACCCTTCGAGCGTTGTTTAGTGATCTGCTTGAGCTCGTCACGATGCCAGAGAGCCATCGTGAGAAGCCTCTTCGGCCATCCACACTCGGGTTGAGGCTATAACCTCCTTCCTTCGCTTCGCATGGAGCTGCTGAGCTCATCTGAATCCTTAGGTAGCTCCTTCATTCCCTCAAATTTTTGTTTTGATTCCATTTCCCAATCTTGCTCTGCCACCGTCACCCTTGCTTCGACCAGTTGGTTGGAGCCTAGTCGCGTAGCCCCTTCCGTTCCGATCAACACATCGACTCACCCCTCATCTTCTCCCGCAACCCGATCACCCTCGATCGAGTCCATCACAACCAAATTGAGGTCTGGTCTCCACCCCAGCCTTCACTGGAGACCAAACACCCCATTCCCTTTTGCTTCACACGTTTTTATGCTCAAATAACCCTCGCACAGAGCTTTGCCCTGAGCTTAGGATACCTTGCAGGCACTTACGCGTGTCTGGAGAGCCATTGGTACTCTCATCTGCTCAGGCAGAGAAGCTCCAGGGGAATAGCCACCGCTATGCTCATCTGGCCATCTCGCCTCCATCGGAGCCCTGAGTTCAACACGCATCACCTCCACGAGTCTGTTGGAGCCTCCAGACCATTCATCGGGCTGATAGTTCTCTTTCTCTGCTCAATCGAAGTTCATTCGAGGCACGTTCTAGCAGACCCCTTCATAGCCGCCGTATCATCCATTCACTTCCAGATCTAATCCGAGCCACCTAACAAGAGCAGCCTTTGGGTCGTTAGACCAGGCCTTTTGACGCATCTGCCCGTATGTCCGCGACATCTTCTGCAATCATCGGATCTATCCTCTGCAACCATCATATCTGTCCTCAGCAGCGATCCTAACCATACGCTTGACCCACTTCCAGCGTGTGCCACGTACCCCTCAGGGTATATTGCATATTCTCCCTCACATGTTTTGTTATTTTGCTTTAGTCCATTAAATAATTGTTGTAGTTAAGAACTTTTATAGTTTGGACTTCGTAGTATTTAGTTTTTGCATTTTAGTCCATCCGAATCTAAAGCATGTGTATGCTAACATGATTTTTGGGTTATTTGCATGTTAATGAATGTTAAGTTTCTTGAATTTGGAGTTATACCCATGTGCGATGTTGGATAATGAGCATGTACGTGATTTGTTTGGTCTAATTACAGAATCGACCCTAAGTTTTCCAATTATGTCCTGTACACTGTGATTAAGTGCATGCTTTTAATTGGACTTAGTAAATACTAAATTAATTCGAAAAATTACAAAAAATTGCCATTGGCTCTTGTAAGTGAGTAATATTTACTATAATTTTTTGGGATGATTTATTTGCATTTTCTATTTTTAAAAATTCAAAAAAACTCTTAAAATATCCATATTTACCTTATAAAATTATAAAAATTTTAAAAATATTTTAAAAATCATATAAAAATTTCTTTACATGGCTTTTACTGTGTTTTAGTTTCTTTATAAATTTTGTTTGAAAATTCACTTTAAAAACCCTGAAAATTACAAAAACCCAAAATCTTATAAAAATCATATTATATCAAGTAAAAATTTTAAAAATATTATTTTGGCTTCTGTTTTTAACTTTATACCTCTATTTTGTCATAAAATTTCTAATTAGGCCATTGGGCATTTTAAGTATTTTTAATTTGCAATATAGTCATGACTGTGCACTGTTTAAAGTTTTCTACCGTGTTCGATTTTTATAAAATCACTAAAACATCTGAATAACCTACAAAAATTAACAAAAATACTTGAAAACCTTTAAAACCCAAAAAACTTTTTAGCTTAATTTTTTTGAGTATTTTTAGCCATAAAGAAAAAACCAAAAAGATTGTTGTGCTTGTTTTCTTTCATTCTTTTGCTTGTGTGTTTTATTAAAAATAAAAATCTAAAAATCACAAACCACTAAAAAATTAAAAAATGATTTCCTTTTGAAAATCGACTACTTTGTATTTTTCTCATGCTCCTTGTGTTCGACCCTGTTCGATATACCATGTAAATAAAAAATAGCAAACCAGTTGCAACCTTGATTGCTTGATTCTCCTAGAGTGGTTTTATTTTTCTTGATTGATCGTGCTTAGTGATTTGGGTCACAACGACCCTTGATTATTTGCATACTTAACCCGAGTCGCCAATCGTTTCATCGATTATTTTATCTGATTTTGGTGTTTTCTTACAATGGAAATAAGGTCTAACTTTTAATATAATGTAAATGAATCACATATTTATCATTGTTCGTCCTCACGCTTATGTTCTCCATTCCTTGGATGATCCACGTCCCTTTTATTTTTATATATTTTCATTGATTTAGTTACACTTTAATTATGCCTTTATTATATTTATTTTTGCAACTATGTTGAAGATTATAATCTTATTAATTATAGTTCGATCCATGTTCTTGCATTTAAATAGGTTGACTTATTCTATATTATTTCATTATGTATTTAATTCCCAATGTTAGATTTTTCTGGAAAATTTTATTCAATTAAATATTACGCAGTTTTACGAATCAATTTATTTTCTTTATTACCATGTATCTAAAAATACTTAATTATTATTTTCCTTCCCGCATAAATGAAGAAGGTAATAAAAATTATCAAAATAATCCTAAAAACAGGAAATATTACTTAATGCATAAATATCTAGCATACAACTTCTTTCTCCCTTTGGTATGAACTGTACTCGCCCCATACATTATTTCTACGTTTTGTTGGATGATTATTTATTATAGTAATTTACATGGTAATTTCCAATAAATTCAAATACTGACATATAGTGTTAAATTTCATAATTCACAATATGGAATTTGGTTACATCAATTGCACCTTAAAGAGATTCGTTTTTTTTACCTATGGAACATGAAACCTATATAACAAGCGTAAATATGTGGAATTATTCACAAATCAATAACAATAAATATAATATAATATAAATATAATATAATATGATGAATTCCACTTTCATTTTTTTCCATTTTTTATTTTTTTGAAAAATATTTTCATGGATTTTCATAACTATATCCCTCTAATATATTAATCAAGTTTCGTCAGAAACAGAGACTCGTGCGACCTCCATCCAAAACATGAAAAATACAACAAAACTGTGACCGTTAAAATATCAGAGAAATATAGTTATAAAACTCCGTGGAAGATTTTTTCAAAAAAATAAATAAATTTTGGAAAAAAATAATGTAGGTAAGTTACCTATTCGATGGAGTAGGATCATTTTTCTCAAATAATATAATATATTTTGTCAAATATATGGGTATTATCCCATCCATCCATCTCCGAAAGGCGCATTACCCCCACCACCTCAGCACCCAGAAACAGCACGCTCGTGCCGCACGTTAAACATCGCAGCCGCCAGTTCCCGCCAATATTCCGTACCCGCCCACCCGAGTTAGTTACGTCCTCCCGCCATCGTGTCCACCGCCAGCTGTTGCGCCCGTATGCTCTGGGGCCCACCACCCCCACTCTCCGCGGACCCCACCATATCCTCCCCCCACCCTGCCATGATCACCATCAAACAGTGCATCGAACGGACACGATCGCGTTGCAACACCGCTCCTCGATTACCGTCGCGGCCAATCCGGATCTCGGATCCGGACGTCACATCCGCTGCCCGGTTACCGGATCCGAGTGGAAAAAATTGCACGAGACGCCCGTGTGGATTCTTTGTTTTGTGGGTTTTATCCAAAGCACGTGAGAGGTGGAAGCGACACGAAAACGGGGTAAGTGGGAACGACGTGTGGCTGCTCCGTCCGTACCCCCATAAGCGGCACGTGAGTCCGCACGTTCTGTATGACCATCCGGTCGATTTGTTCTCTCCTTTTATCACTGTAACATGTTCTTAAAAAAGTAGAAATTTCCAGCTTCCATTTGCAGCTGGGAGCAAATCCAGACCCATCCCAATGGAGTCCACATTCGAAACTAAGCTAATGACGAACATAGGCAAAGCTACAGACAGTTAAATACAAACGGCGAAGCTCCTCTAATAGCGGTCAAAACAGCTCCGACCCCAATGATTTGACCACATTTTAATCGCCCCCCTCTCTCGTGACCCCCCGGCTCAAACCCGTTTTGTTCGGATGCGGCGGGTCGCGCCTCGCCGTTACGGTGGAGCCCGAAGCGCGTTCCCGGCAGGCGAGGGGTAAATACGGAAACTTGCAGTGAAGAACGTGGCTGCGTCAAGGGCGATAAATAAGGAAAATAACATAAAGAAATGGAGAGACTTCTGAGGGATTTAAATTGTTACTGAGAGCTCCATAAGAAACCAGAACCCATCTCGCATCTCCCTTCGCCCCCAAAGGATTCGCAGTAGAGAAGAGGAAGCGAGGAAGTGAAGTGCCCTGCGAGGTACCCATAGCATAGCCCTTCACTGTTTGCGCTTTACTGGAAATTTCCCACCTTATCTCGTCTGGTTGCTTTTAGCTTATTCCTGTTCCTCCTTTAGAACTCGCTTGCCGTTACATGGTGGTGTGGTAATATTTACAGGGAACCCATTTCACCTTTCCCTTTACACCGCTATTTATCCCGACCTTTACACCAGGGGAATGCCCAGAACGACGTAGACCCATTTGAGAGAAGGAATCCGAGAGCGACCCATCTTCTTGAAACCTATGGACTCGTGCTTCTTCAGCTTCCCGGTCAAGCACACCGTGCACCACATGGAGACTACAAAGTACGCCTCCGAGGCGGCGACCACCTCGGCTACCAGGACTTTACGGGTCACCGTGACGGACCCCGACGCGACGGACTCGTCCAGCGACGAGGAAGAGCACCTCTTTTTCTTCCCGCGGAAGAGGGTCAAGTGCTACTCCCACAAGATTACCCTCCATCCCTCCGCGCTCCGACAGACACGACCCCCGGCGGCCAAGAAGTGTCATGCTTCCGGGGAGCCACTGGAGGAGGGGAAGGTGAGGAAGTTCCGCGGCGTCCGGCAGAGGCCGTGGGGGAAGTGGGCCGCGGAGATACGCGACCCGGCGCGTCGCGTCCGGCTGTGGCTCGGGACGTACGACACCGCCGAGGAGGCGGCGAAGGTCTACGACTCCGCCGCTCGCCAGCTCCGTGGTCCCGGAGCGACCACCAACTTCGCCGCCGCTCCCCCTCCCACCTCTACCGCCGACTCAAACTCCGCCGGGTACGAGTCCGGCGACGAGTCGCATCCCAACGTGGTGTCGTCGCCGACGTCTGTTCTCCGGTTCAAGGACGACCCATCAACAGTCGCCGCCTGCCAAGCAAAGGAAGAGCTTCCGGAGCCTTCTCCGCCCATCCCGGAGGCTTTTCCGGGTACCGGACTCGGTGAACTCGGTGGGAACTCGTTCCCCTTCGACGACGTGCCCCTCTTCGACGGCGAGTTAATGGACATGGACTTTGGGATCCTGGAGCTCGACCACATATTCCTGGAGCCCACCTTGATGGAGGAATTGGGTGCACCTTCATCGTTATCGGCATTCGACGATTACTTCCAAGAGATCGGCGACCTCTTCCCGGCCAACCCCCTCCCCACCGCGTAGCAGCGAGTGCTAACAATAATTACTCGGTCACCCACCGCGCCGGCTGCCGAGTTAACTCGGCAGATTTTGTTAAATGCGGAGGAATATTTTTTTATCCGTGTCCTTTTGCGGTTTTTGTCCGGTAACTTCATATTTATTGTAAAAGAGTCCATAAAGTTTGTGCTTTTGTCATCTCACCCTTTGGGTTTGTTTTAGTGCTCGTGGCTTGGGCTCTGATGTTCAACAAGTGTACTGAGGGTTTCTTGGGGGGAGCGGGTTCTCTGCTGTGGTGTTGCAGTACTGTAACACACCACAGCCGTTCGATCAAGCTTAGCAGTCGACGAGGAATGACTGCGGTTACCGATTACGAAGAACGAGCACTTGGCGGTGATGCCGGCCTAATGGGCTTGAGGCAAGTGGTCGAAGCAAGAGGGGGAGGGGGGCACATGGGGTATTGGGTGTGTGTTGGAAGGGTGTAAGGGTGTGAAGGGACAAAAGCTGTTGTTGTTTAGGGCGAAGGGGTCTTTATAGGGTAATTAATTGGGTGGTGTGTGCAGGTAAACACTTGAATGGCAAATAAAAAGTTTGCTTAATAGTGTTGAGATCACAGAACAGTGTTGAGACGATTAATCCGATATCAATGGAGGAATGTGATAATGGGTTTTGTATCAACGTGGGGAGTCAGAGCTTTGTTCCACAATCCACACCATGATCCAGTGAGGGGGGGCCCTTGATGTGTGCTCTAGTTTATGATGGGTCTGATTTGATGTAGCAGAGTACGCGAAAGCAACGTTTGATTTGATGAAGCTCCTGAAAGGGAGGTCTCCTCGTTATGTAAATCGTGATGGGTGTAATAATTGGGGTGCATTTCCACGTAGTTTGGTCTGCATGGAAAGTTTCCGTTCCAAGCAGAAGAGAGCGGGAGTGAGTATGTATAAGGATTTAAAAAATCCCACCACTCGGTGGGATTAGAACCGGCTCCGATTGTGTCGGTTTGATCAATTTTTATGTAATTAATTTTAAAAAATAAAAATAAAAAGAGGATTTTGCTTCCGATCGAGTTGACCCGAATTGACACACAAATTAATTATCTCATATATTTTCAAAAAATAAAAATTGAAAATCGATGCGATCGGTCAGATCGATAAATAAGGCTCGAGTCGATTTTTTTTCGGAATTGATAGGAATGCTGATGTCATTCTGACATTACCTTTGGTCCAATCGGTTTAGACTGATGATGTGATCTGGTTGGACCAAATCGAATACTGACCGGTCTAACATCTGGTTCGATTTTTAAAACGTTAGTATCCATCCCTCTCGTTTTAATGGATTAGAAGAGTATTGTGCTAAGTTGTTTTTTTGGAGAAACTTTTTTTCCCTGCTTCCTTTTTCATGCAGGATTAGCTTTTCCATTATGTTGGAGGGACTATGGTGTCATCTTGATTCCTTCAAATGCCAAATTATAATTTTGAAGTGAAATGTTTGGAGGATCATAAGTGAAAAAATAAGTTGAGAAATGAAACAGTCAAGCAAGAATCAGTGATAAGAAGTTCTAAAAAAATTTAATTTGAAATAAAACTAACTGAATAGGAATTTCATTCGTCGATTCGATTTTCAAATGAATCCAATTAAAACTAATATGTATTCATAAGATAATAATTCGATTCCACTTTATATTTATACATAAACAAATACAGATTTATATATCCGTATATACACATGATATTCATGCATATACGTATATTTTATAAATGTAAGTGTATTGATCCTATCAAATTCAAACCTAAGTATCCAAATACTAAAAGATATTAAATAGAAAGGAAAGTACATATGCAAAATAATTTATACATATCCATACACACTTGAATTAAATGGGGTTGCCCCTAGGGAGCTAACTTAGCTCCACCGTCCCATTTTCTTAATTTTTTAAAAATTCATCGCTATATCCGTATATTATGTCATTCAAATTTCGTGCAAAACATAGACTCCTACGACCTTGAAACAGAGGGATTGCACGAGGGCCTAGAAATCTCACAAGGCGAGATGTCCAATCGGTGCGATGACCGCTCACTAAACCCGATCTAGTTCAACAATCAACCCACAACTAAATATAAAGCAATAAAGACAATGTGAGCCAAAATTTATTATGAAACCTATAATAAAAATATGTATAGTGACAATCAGAGTAGGGGGTCGAATACATGGAACACTCGATGTAGCACTCGATATTATTTACAAATAAATAATATAAGTAGATGTGTATATATAACTATGCACTATATTAATCAAATAATGTGGGTTTTTAAGTTAATTAATTTTTAAGTTTTTCTTATTTTATTTTGCTTTGCATTTTTGTATTTTGATTTTTAATTTCCTATTTTTATTTTGTTTTTATATTTTTTTTATGTTTTTTTAAATTAATTTTCCTTTTAAAGTAGATAATATAGCTCTATATACAATATATTTACAAAGTAGGCTAAGGTAGTTATAAATATTAATAAAAATATTCAAAATCAAGAAAACAAAATATTTTTGGATTTAATATAATTTTTTATTTTATGATTTTCTAGAGAATTTTAATATTTTTTGTATTTTTAATTAAAAAGTACCCTAAATCAGGGTTTAAGTAAATAGGCGAAATAAAAGTGAAAAATATAGCAAACAAAATAGAAATTTTCCCAAAATAATTTTAATATATAAATAATAATATAGAAATAATTCAGAAACATAAAATAATATTATTGGATTTTTTAGAATTTTATAAATTTTATAAGATTTTTGGGTCTTTTTATTTTTTAGGACTTTTCTTTTGTAATTTTTAGTCATTTTTGGTCTGAAGATTAATAATACCTAAATAAGCATAATATTTTTTTGGGAATTCGTCGAAGTGATTTTATATTTTTTTGGCTTTTTAAGGCAAACATGGGTTGATCGTGCACTATTTGTTTTTTAGAAAATAAGAAAAGGGCGTAAAATGCAAATATAAATTTATAGCGTGATCAAGCATGCACCAGGTACCTACTCCTATTTTTTTGGTAATTTTTGTGGGTATGAGAGCTATTTTTAATGAATTAGAAAAAAGTACAAAAATAGTTGGCTTGGTAGGGGTATAGTTGTAGATAAAATAAAATGCGAGGGTTATAGTGTAATTATACCCAAACATTAACACTATTTTAAAACTTTATATACAAAAAGACAATTAGAAAAACCCATGAGGATTTGCATGTAATTTTTACAAGATATACGTGCTCCTACACGTGACGCTGATAGGGACTAAATTGTAATACACGAAATGCTCGAGGGGTTACATGCAATTTATCCAAAAGTTTTTAAACTACATAAAATATTTACAAGATCATTTAGTAAATCCAAAGGTGGAGGAAGGATATGAAAATTACCCACTTAAGTGCCGAGATCTAGCCGTCCTGGGCTCGCCACGTGGCCGATCGTGTAGCTCTCCTCACGTACCCCTTTGCCGGAAGTCAACGGTCCGGATTGGATTCAGACCGTTGTTCTTGAAAGAACGACAGAGAGGGGTGCTGGAAGAACACCCCTCCGACGAACTTCGATTCTTTATTTCTTGGGTCTCCGATGGACTTTGTCTCCTTCGATGAGCCCAACTAGGTAGTTAGGCTCCCTCCGCATGCGCCTGCAGGGTCTGGGTGAGGTGAGGCAGCGTAGGATGCTCCGGCGAGGTTGTACCGCCTGGAGAAGCTCTAGGTGGTCGTTGAAGCTCCACGTACATCCTCATACTTGCATAATTGCACCAAAAGTTCCCCATGTGCGAGGGCTATCTCCTCGACTCGGGGTTTACGCGAAATGGCATGGGGAATGGAATGGATGGGGAGTTCCGGGGGAAGCGACAGAGGGAACTCGTATCCTAGATCGATGATGGATTTTGGTTAGATGAAATGAGTGAACGATGGAGAAGGCGGAGAGGAACGAGATGGCATGGAAATCAGATGGATTGGCAGCTAGATTACGGTGAATTAGACATGGAATCTAAGATCTATGATTTAGGAATTTTTTTATTTGAACGTTAATCACTTGATAGAAATGCAAATTAAAGATGCTAAATGAAAATTAGACAAGAGAATTACCTAAAGATGACGCGAAAGATGGCTCAACTGGCCTGAGCGACCAAGAACAGAACCGATCGGTGGTACTCCAGTGGTGGGTTGGATAAACCTTCTCCGCTCGCTCTCCTCGCTGCAAATCAGGAGCTTCACCTTGCTGTCAACATGGAGAAACTTAAGGAAGAGATCCGAGGGACTAAAGCTTGAAGAAAAGGGATGAAAAAGTCAAAATGAGTGAGAGGGATATATTTATAGGCAATTTTGAGCAAGTTTCAACGGGCAATGGCATGCGATCGAGCGGGGGTAGGTGGAGATGCGAGGATGGGTGTGGATAAGGGACGAATGAGCTACATGATTGTGGTGGTCTCAAGGGAAATCAGTGAAGGAAGATATGTGGAGAAAATGGTGAAAAGGGAGGCCTCGTGAGTTCTAACAGATGTTTGAGGGAGGCCAGATAGTTGACCTACGATCAACAAAAGAATGTGCCCGGTTGGTCTACGTGGACCAACCAGGAGATTCCAAGGCAAAAAAATCTTGGAGAATGAATATGAAATAGAATATGATATTATTATTTTTATGTTATAAAATAAAAAGTGTTTCTAATTTTCTTTAGGATTTTATGCGCATATTTATTTATTTTTTAGAGATGTTTATTTAGAAGTTATTTTTTAGGGTACATATATAGGTATATTTACAAATGTTTCAGGTATTTTATTTTTATTTTATATTTTTAATTTTATTACATTATTCTGTTATTTTATAAAATTATAGCTTTATATACTCCATTATATTTTTATTATATTTTTCTGGTAGAATATATACCCTTAAATAAATAGGTATATTTATTATATAGGTATGGTTATTGTATATTCATCTTTATAATTTATAAAAATTATAAAAATATAAAATTATAAAAATAATAAAGAATGAATAAAATGATTATTTTAATAAGGTATATTATACAATATGAGTCCAAAACCTAACTTTCACACCTTAACTCCAAAAAATACTAAACTACCATCATTAAATAGTTTATTAAAAGTTATATACAATTAAAGGTGATTTTTATATATTTTGAGTTTTTATTTCGAAGATATGGGTATGTGAAGTTTGACTTTTAGAATTTTATTTCGTGTATAAAACATACACTGAATATTATTTTTGTGTGAATAAATTTTGTATTTTTCTACTATTATCTTCAACTTTCATGTATAGAGTTCTATTATTTGAGGTGTAAATAAAAAAATATATAAAATAGGTCTCAAAATGCAATTATTGGGCTATTATGTAAAGTGATTCGTTCTGCATTTTATGTACAATCAGCCGCCCTATCTCTCTCTACTTTATTCATTGTTGACTAAGTTATCATGACGATTGAGTATCGGGGACTAGGGTTTTGACACTTAGCCCCTTTTCTTTTATTTCTTTTATTATTTTATTTTGGCAATAAATACAGTAAACATACAGTATTTTATACAATATTTTGTACAAATTAATGATCATTTATTTAGATATATTAAAGATACATCCATGCATTTAGCTAGGGTTTAAAGGTCAAAATGAAGAATAAAGGTAACAACATGGAGATTCATCAGGACTCCACCCAGACAATCATTTTTTAACGATCGAAAAATAGTTAAAATTGACACTGTCTGGATGGAGACCATATGAGTCTCTGATTCACGTGAAATTTGAATGACATAATAAAATGATATATTTATGAAAATTCACAGAAGCATTTAAAAAAAATAAAAAATTGAAAAAAATTGGGGCGAGGGGAACAAAGTTAGCTCCCCTAGGGGCAACCACATTTTCCCCTATATATATGGAAATTATCTAATGACTCATGTACTCATTAGAGTTGGAATAAACACAATCATTTTTTTCGAATATTTTATATTATTTTATGCATAATACTTATTGACTAACAACTATTATATCATATTCTTATTATTAATAACCATTTTCAAGAAAAATCTTATATTCATGAAATTATTGAATCTTTATTTGTATTACTGATGTCTTTTCTTTTATTACTAATGACCATTTCTTTTAGTTTAATGTTTTTGTTTTGTGAAAATGATTACTAGTATAAGAATATGATATAATAGCTATAAATCAATATGCATTGAACTTAAAATGAAAGAAAATATTAATAATAAATGAATGTGTTCAATACAACTCTCTCTTCTCTATAAATACACACACACACAAACAAGTAAAAGGAAGAGACTCCAAGGAGTAGCTAAGCTGAATATTTTTCGTTGTTTTCCTTTGTGGGAAATCACCATAGTGTATTTTCATCACTATATCTATCTAATATGTCATCCAATTTCGTCAAAAATCAAAACTCCTATGCCCTCCATCCAAAATAGATCGATCACTACAATTTCAAGACCATTAAAATTACTGATGAATGCCCATTCATCACTCTTTATTCTTATATTTTAGCTACAAAAACCTTTGCAAATACATGTAGATATATGTAAATAGGAATAATTACCAAAAGCATGCATTGTGTAAAAACCTGTAATTAGCATGTTTTTGTGCAAAAATAAAAGAATAAAGAGTAAAAAGAAAAAGAGGGAAATATTTAGAATAAATATTGAGCAACCTAACCCAAGGGAGGGCTCAGCATGGGCCTGACCGCATAAAAGCCAAAGTAGAGGGAGATAGGGGCTCATGTGCAAATATTTGTGTAAATAAATAAAACTATATTTTCCTCACCCAAAAATATGCTTGTAAATACTTGTATATATTTATCAAAGATAAAAACAAAATAAAAAGTTAAAAAATCAAAAAGATCAAAAATACCCCTTTCATCATGTACATAAACCACACCTATATATATATTTATTTAGCTTTGTAAATACACAAAAGTAATTTTTATAATTTTTGTAAATAGTCTATATTATATATTGTAAATAAATAAAATAAAAACAATTAAAATCAAAACAAAATAAAAATAGAAAATCAAAAATACAAAAATACATTGTACATATACTATGTATATAAGTGTACATATCTATTTATTTTACCTATGTATGTAAATAATAAAAATAAAATAAAAATACCTTTTTATTCCTTATTTTATTCTATAAATAAATAAAATATAAAATAAGGATAAAATGGTATAAAAATAACATATAAAAAATTAAAAATAAAAAACCCACATATTGTATATATACCTATATATAGCTATATAATGTAAATACCTTATTTTTATTTCCAAAAATTAATTAAAAATCACCAAAAAATAGAAAAAAATAAAATAAAAATATTTCATGTTTTAAGTTTTTGTAAATTCGGTCATTTTCTAGCCTAAAATAAAGAAATAAAAATTCAATATTTGGTGGCTCCTGATTGGTCCACGGGGGTTTGTTGACCCCGGTCAACTTTCCCCCGCGGACCCTTTTCCCCTCGGATCTGGTGGATGTCCCGACTTCTCCATTCATTTCCCACCTGACCCGACTGCCTAACACCCTAACCCCGGGCTCCGATTGATCCTTGAACATCCATAACCCACGCCGGGGGTGGATCTTAGGGATCCGAGTCGCATGCAGCTCGCCCGACCCCTTCCTTCTCGGACCCCTGATCATATAAAGCCTCGTCTCCGGCGATCTTTTCCCGCATCTTTGGCTAATCCGCTCCACCCCCAGTGACCTCCAGTGCTCGAGCGTGAGTGACAGCTCGCTCCAGGTGCTGTCGCAGCGAGGAGAGGGGCCGGATACCACTGATCCGGCGAGTCAGCACCGCCGTGCTCCGCCCAGAGCAGGAGCTCGAGCCTCGGGCCGAGACGACCCTTGAGGCCACGACCGGGAGCACCACCAGCTCTAGCACAGTCTATTCACCCACGCAGGTAACCTTTTAGCTTAGCCATTTAGCCTAATTTCCATTTTCCCCCAATTCGCGCTGCCGTCGATTTTCGTTGATTTCGACCACCTCACACCTCCATTCGATCATCGGAATCCTTCATCATCTCCGCCCTCCTCCCGCGCACGTTCTCCGCACCTCCGTTCAACCCAGCTCGCACAGGAGCTGGGGATTCGAGCTCCTCCGTCCATCGCATCGCCGGAGCTCGACCACTTCGCCTCCCCGATCACCTTCACCACGCCTAACGGGGTCGAGGCACTTTGCCCTCGACCCGCGAGTTTGCTGGGATACTTTGCAGGTTCATCCAAGCCCATCTGAGGGCTTGGACCATTTGGTCCAGCTGCTCCGCCTCCGCCGACCTCGCCGGAGTTCCCCAGGACTCGGTTGGGTCATCGGAGGCCTCCATTAGACGCAGAGGGCCCGCAGCTTCCTTCTCCGACCTTCAGCGAGCTTCCAGGAGGAGACCAGTGCCGTCACGAGTCCGGCGAAGTTCGCCGGAGCCCTGTTCGTCCACCATCCTTCTCCGCCGTCCGATCGACCCCGAGCTCCAGATTCGATCACGATCGTCCATTCGAGGAGCAGCTTTAACCGCCAGATCCATTCGAGGGTCGATCTCCACCGTCGATCCAGCGAGGCTCAACCACTACTCCCGTCCACCGTTCAATCTGCAACGTGGCAGCGCCTGGACCGTCTGATCAAAGCCGAGGATCCAGCCCTGGGCGCCAACCATTCCCAGCCGTCCATCTATCCACGTGGCGCCCATCCATCGGCTCGACTTAATAAAGGGTAAGTTACCCTTAGGCCCGTCCTTATCTTTTATTTCGCATTAGTCCTGTAAATATTTAGAGATGTTGTTTAGTTTTAGGGTAATTTGCACTTTGGTCCCGGAGCTTTAGTTTATTTGCACTTATACCCCTGCCTGATGTGAGCCATGTGCATCGTCACGTGTTTTATTGGGATATTTGCAGTCTGTGCCCTTATTGTTCTGGTTGTTAATGAATGAATGAATCTTTCTGAGTAATTGCATTTATACCCCTGTGCGTGGTTTTATTCCGCATGTGCGTTTATTGTTGGGTTATTTGCAGCAGAGGTCCTCGGACTTTTGGTACGTGTTACCAATGAGTCCCCGGACCTTAGTTTCTTTATATATAGGTCCCTGAGTGCCCCAGGCACGCGCTTGGCGCGTGACTTCTTGGGTTAATTGCACCAGGACCTCCAGAACTTTGGGTATTTGCACTTTGGTCCTTGTGCACAGTGCCCTCTTGTGATTTTTGAATAAAATATCAATTCATCTCCAAATTCGATAAAAATTTGACACATGGCTCCTGCCATGTTGTAGGATTTTTGAGAATTTTGGAGGACATTTCTGAGTTTATTTGTTATTTTTAAAAATTCAAAAACCATCATTTTAGCCACTGTCTAGTTCTAAAAACCCCAAAAAAATATAAAAACCCCCTCAAAAATTTTATAAAAATTAGGTACTATTCAGCGTGTGTTCCTTGTTTTTCTAGCCAATTTTGGCTATTTTTCACTGCTTAAAAAACCATAAAAACTTAAAAACACCTAAAACCTCATAAAATTTCCAATAAATAATCTAAAAACTCAAAAACAATAATTTTGGTACTCAAATTTTCCTTGTTTTATCTAGTTTACAGGAAAAATACTTCCAGGCCCTTTTGAGGTCCCTAGATGTTTTATCTAGGGCTTTTGGGCCTGGCTGGACAGTACCTTGCATTTTAGTTACTGTTTGATTTTTAGAAAATAAAATACACACCATAAAAATTCCAAAAATTCACCAAAAACATTAAAAAAAATAAAAAAACATAAAAATATTTTTGTCTGAATTTTTGCTGGATTTTTGATGCATTAAATAATTTGTCAAAGTTTGCTTGTTTTGCTTTTCTTATTTTCTTCACATATTAAAAATCCCAAAAAAATTATAAAAATCATTAAAAACCACTAAAAAATATTTTGTCTTTTATTTTATTCATTTTTGGACTACTTCGTAGGCCTTCGGCCAATCCGTGCTCCTTGAGTTCGACCCTGGGTGCTATACCAGGTTAATCTCATAGCAGGACCACTTCCTCGCTTCGATTGATTTTATTGCTATTAGTGGTTCGATTTTTCTTGATTTAGCGCATCTGAGCGACTGAGGTCGCAACGACCATTTTTGTACCTTTACCTTAGTCGTTCGGAGCGCTTATCAGAATGACGCCGTTGCCGGGGAGCACGGCTTAGTAGTCGTTTTTTTTTTTGAGTTTTCCGCGGCTTTTTGATTTTCGCGGCTTTTTGTATAGATTTGTGTAGATATTTTTCTGATAATTTTTGATAATAACCTGGACTGACCACTTCTCTCTGTTTCTTACGAGGGCCCGAGGATCGAGGCGGCTGATTTCGAGAAGCCGACGCAACCGCGAAAATCGGAGGCGGCTCCTTTCTGCACGGAGCCGCAGGAGAGAGCGAGAGCGAGAGTTGAGTGGGTGAGGATAGTTTAGAACTATTTAATTATTGTTGTAATAATACAGGAACTGGACTTGAACTGTGCTTGACACTTAGCGGGTTTGTTTCGCCGAGCACCGGTGTGCTCGGGGGACCCTTAGGAGATTTTCGCGGTTTTTGACACGGTTTTCTTCTTCTTTTTACTGCCTTTTCCGGTGTTTACGCGGTTTTTGCTCGAGCCCCTAGACTTAGGAATTTCTGGTGCTTGTGACGTAATTAGTAGGATCCACACACCTAATTGATTATCTGTTCCCATAGAACGTTAATTGGACCTACTAATAAATAAATAATAAAAATAACTTAGTCACTTTCCTGAGAGCCTACGCGCCGCGAGCCTGCCCCGTCAAGCGCTACTCCTGAACTCGACCTGTCGAGAAGAGGAGGGGTGGGTCTAGACCGGACTCTTTGGATCGAGGGCAAGTGACTGAGTTAGACGGTTCTTCGCTAGAAATTGCTCGTTTAGGGCCTCGGTTTTCCGCTTGCATCATTTAGGTAGTTTATTTCCTGTCTTTACATTTATGCGCGAATCATATTGCATGTAGAGTGCTGGAGTCAGGTACGCCTTCCTTACTTTGCATGCATCATTGATTTCATCGTGCATCGGCTTTTTCGTCTTCTCCCCCCTGTTTTCGGACTTAATAATCAGAAGAACCGAAAAATTCGTTAGGCCTTTTGTTTGATTTAAAAATATTAAAAAAAGAAAAATAATAAAATCGGGACTGCTAATCATACTTGACCTAAAAGACACTTCACGAAAAATCTGTCTTGGGGAGAGTAACCCCCTCCTTGTCTGGTTTGGATGAGCGAGAGAGTGATCCGCACATTAGGATAGAGCCTCCGATCTTTTCTTGACTGATTACCGGCTTTCAGTACGGGACAGTCGGTTGAGAAAGATTTGGATACCTATTTACCTCACGTAATCGCTCTGATAGACTGGATGATCACCTAAAATAAAATCGACAAGATAATTGACCGATCCCTTCGGTCTTCAGCTTTGTGTGCGTAGGTGAATTGGGGGGTTTGCGTGTTCATCTTGTTTGGTTGCCAGATCCCTTCGATCCTTTCTCATCTATTCCCCTCCCTCACCTCCCTTCATTTCTCTTCTCCCTGATCCCTGGATGATGGATTCCGATCACTTTGAGCCGACTCTTACGGCTTCTTCTCCATCCTATGACCATCACTCCAGTCCACCTTCTAGGGAGGTCGGATCTCCAACCAACCTCCCGCTCCCTCCCTCCCTTTCATCTCATCACTCTGGGCATGCTGTGCTAGACGTCCGAGGATATCAGACAGAGCAGATGCGAGACCCGGACGATGCTGTTGCTGAGTTGAGAGCGCACTCCGTTGGTGACCTGAGAGAGCAGTGGAGATCAGCAGATAGATCCCATTCCAGAGGGATGGAAGAGCAGATAACACATGAAGCTCAGTCAGCTTCTATATTAGGCCCATTCGTCTTGGATTTGGATTACATTCAGCGACTGCCGACATTTTCAGGAGAGGCGCACGAGGAGCCTTATCTTCACCTGTCCGCTTTCGAGGAATTTTGTAGAGCACAGAGATATTCAGATGTCACTGCAGAGGAGCTGATGAGCAGGACCTTCCCCTTCACGCTTCACGATAGAGCCATGAGATGGCACCGACGTTTGGGAAGGACATTTGAGACGTGGGGAGAGCTACGCCGAGAGTTCTTACAGAGATACTTTCCCCCACGTAGAGCAGAGTTTATGCGGTATTTGATCATGGACTTTTCAGTTGACCCCCAGGAGCCATTACACGAGGCATGGCCGAGGTTTCTTGACCTCCTGAGGAGATTTCCAGACCATGGGATTCTACTGACAGATTTGATTGAGATCTCCATGCGGGGGATGACCGCAGACCAGCTTGCACTGGTGATTACCACATGTGGCGGTTCACACTGCAGTGCCGACATTCACTTCCTGGATACCATCTCGAGGCTACTTTCACAGAGTTCTTCTTCACGAGATGCTGCGGTCGGCACCACACATGAGGACGATGCAGTACCAGTGTGGTGTGTCACTTCACATGGTGAGCCAGCTTCTACACACCAGCCCGAGGATTTGGATGATGCAGCACCACTGACAGAGGAGATGACTGTGATAGCAGAGGTTCGGACCCAGAGTCTACTTGAGTTCCCGTTGGCCTTCCAGTTGGAGCTCGAGTCAGCCCCAGAGTTCCCGGTTGACGAGTCTTGGCTATCAGATCTTCTGATACTCCAGGAGCCGGAGGAGCCCCAGCTTTTGCAGCCGTTGATTCAGACACACCAGATTCCAGTCCCGGAGGAGTCAGTTTCCTTCCTGCAGAGACACTTCTTGGATGCAGACAGTCACCAGGACTCAGTTCAGCAGCCACAGCTTGATGAGGGACACCACTTTGAGAGTACAAACACAGAGAGTCCCGTCTTCGAGCCTTTTGTCCTCCACTTTGTTGAGACAGATACACTTTCTGAGGACCAGCTGACAGCCAGCATAGCCGCAGAGCGAGGATCAGCCACAGACACTTTGCCAGCTTCTGCGATGTTGACTAGTACCTTCTCCTGCTTCCAGATTGCCGAGACATACACTTTTGATGATGATGTAGCCTGGTGCACTGAGTGGATACTTGATAGCAGCGCAGATGCCGATCCTGATCCTCTTCTTATCACTTCTGCTCTTGCATCTCTCCCCGAGGGTTATCTGCGGGAGGATGCCGCACGCAATGAGTACTCGGTTTCACCTGCTGAGAGTGTTTCCGATCTGGCGGAACACGAAACCGAGTCTTTAGATCATTCTGATTCTGAGTCTACTCACCTCGACGACCCTCGCGAGGATGAGCCCATTCTGGAGATATTCGATGATTTGCCTGATCTGATTCTATTACATGCATCGGATATCATTCTGCTTAGAGAGTCTCCTGATCCTGATTGCCAATACCTATTTGAGACACTGATTGACGTGGAGGATTCCATGACTGATCCATCCTTCTCCACGTTTGATTTCTTCGGCTCTATACTCTCACTCCAGTCTGATCCAGAGCCGCTGATTTCTTTTGTGCTACCGGATCCCGATTACTTATGCTCATATCATTGGCTGGTAGCAGACACCCGCCTGATTGCATACCTGGGTGTCTTACTTTATACTGTTGAGTTCGTCGTTGTTCTCACGCCGAGACTGCGACGACAGTACGGCATTCGACTTACCGATGCCGTCCTGAACCTTGATACTGCGTTGTCCTAACCTGTGCGCCCAGCTAGGGGCGTAAAATCTAGCGCTTGTTGAGAGGCACCTCAACATTGTACTCTTTTGTATATACGTGTTTCATCTTGTTTGATCTCTCTTTCTTCCGTTCTTGTTTTAACCCCAGGTCTCGCTTAGGATTATCTTTCCTCTACTTAGGATATTGCTCATCCTAAGTATAGGGGGGTGAAAACATCGGGTTGATTCATTCGTTCTGTTTCATCACTTCTGTTTTGTTGACTATACTTAAGGTTCTCCACCTTAAGTATAGGGGGAGTGATGTCCTCCTTCTTGTATATATTCGTGATTTTCTTCGTGTCTTTCTGCTCCTGTTTTGCTGCCTATACTTAGGGATATTTAACCCTAAGTATAGGGGGGGGCAGATTCTGTATCTTCTTCACTCGGATTTCCCTTCATGTACAGCCTGCTATACTTAGGATTAGTTAATCCTAAGTATAGGGGGAAACCACCGAGTTCCTCTCATTCTATTCATTTATTCGTTTCTGTACTTAGCCATTCCTTTTCACTTCCCTTTTACTAAGCACGAGCTATGTCTTCTTCATCGCTCTTGATCACTCTGAGGACATCGTTCGAGCTAAGTATAGGGGGGGTGTGTATATATTTCATATATACTTTAGCCATAACTCGTACTTTGTGTGAGTGTGTTAATAAATAAAATGGCTAAAAATCACAAAAATTAAAAAAAAAAAATTTTCATGTACATAAACTTCTTTTATCTTGCACATACATAGCTAGTGTACAAAGTATTTTTGTAAAAATGATTTCAAAAATCTTTTGTAAAGTTTGTGTACATATTTTTGTATCAAAATTATGTATATAGTACAAAATTTCTCCAAAATGTTTTGAAAATCAAAAGTTTGCAAAAATCTTGTGTAAATGCGTGTAAATATCTTTTTTGCAAAACTTGTACCTCATGCAGCATTCATCCATGATTTCAAAACATTTTTCAAAAATTTTGCATGATTGTAAAATATTTGTAAATAGCATCTTGTGTACATATATGCATATAGTTTTTCCTGGATGAGAGTTGACATTTAAACCAAGCCTGGAATTAAATTGAGAAATGGAGCTTGAATAAGATCTTAATCCACCTAACTTTAAGAGGAACCTTATAGGACTTAGGGTTAAGGCTTTTCAGGTCCATAAGGACTTAATTCTTTGAGTCCACTAGGCTATGAGCATATGTCACCTTGATGAGCCTAAGTAGAGCACTTAACAACACACGCATGACTCTTAGAGACAATGGCTTGACTTGCACCTGCACTTTACACATGGCTCTCCACGGATGAGGTGGTGAGGAGGCAGTTTCCTTTGGCTTGGGGTAGCATATGAGGGTAGTACTTCTAGGCGGAACCTCTCTTCTTCTTCTAGTGAAGGAAGTGCGTCTCAACTTGGTCTAGTGGTGATGAAGGCTAAAGACAGAAGCTGTGGGTTGCAATAAAGCTTCAAAAGAGGGATAGTCTACTGGCTCAAGAGGAAAACTTCTTGTATATATGCTGCACCATGTAGATATGTTGTATAGAAGTCCCTAAAAAAATGCAAAAATGCAAAAAGAACTCCAAAAAAGTGGTGGGTCGGATTGAAAATTTAATAACCCCACCGGAGTGTACTTAGTCAAATAAAGCAAAGCTTATGGTATCCATGTTACATCTCATGAAGCTTGCAGCGGGAGACTTAGCTACACTGGCTAAGCTTCCAAAAGTCTATACTTCTTCCCCCTCTTCTTGAGCCGGTTGCACTTGAACTTAGAAGGGAATACCCCGCTTCTCGAGGAAAGAGTTGCTAGACCGAGGCATTAGAGTTACCAGGTTGAGGGAGGTTGTTTCTTTGTTACCTCTGAGGTGGGGAGCCACATATCACTTACACTGCATGGAAAGATTCATGGTCATTAGAGTTTGTGTATGTAGACTTGTTCTGATCTGGTTTATTGAGGAGTCTTGTCCATAGATTGGTGGAACTTAGAGGCTGTTGGGTTTTAAGCTTAAGTCCAAATAAGGTTCCGACACATTAATAATCCAAAGATCTGATCGAGCTCCATATTTCAATTTAATAAAGGAAAGTTTAACAGTTCAACCCTGATCCATGTACATTCCCCTCTTTTTCTTTTTCTTTCTTTCTTTTTCACTTCTTTTTCAAATAAGTGTTTGCTAAGGGACTAACAAAGTTAAGTATAGGGGGGTGATGAATGCCCATTCATCACTCTTTATTCTTATATTTTAGCTACAAAAACCTTTGCAAATACATGTAGATATATGTAAATAGGAATAATTACCAAAAGCATGCATTGTGTAAAAACCTGTAATTAGCATGTTTTTGTGCAAAAATAAAAGAATAAAGAGTAAAAAGAAAAAGAGGGAAATATTTAGAATAAATATTGAGCAACCTAACCCAAGGGAGGGCTCAGCATGGGCCTGACCGCATAAAAGCCAAAGTAGAGGGAGATAGGGTCTCATGTGCAAATATTTGTGTAAATAAATAAAACTATATTTTCCTCACCCAAAAATATGCTTGTAAATACTTGTATATATTTATCAAAGATAAAAACAAAATAAAAAGTTAAAAAATCAAGAAGATCAAAAATACCCCTTTCATCATGTACATAAACCACACCTATATATATATTTATTTAGCTTTGTAAATACACAAAAGTAATTTTTATAATTTTTGTAAATAGTCTATATTATATATTGTAAATAAATAAAATAAAAACAATTAAAATCAAAACAAAATAAAAATAGAAAATCAAAAATACAAAAATACATTGTACATATACTATGTATATAAGTGTACATATCTATTTATTTTACCTATGTATGTAAATAATAAAAATAAAATAAAAATACCTTTTTATTCCTTATTTTATTCTATAAATAAATAAAATATAAAATAAGGATAAAATGGTATAAAAATAACATATAAAAAATTAAAAATAAAAAACCCACATATTGTATATATACCTATATATAGCTATATAATGTAAATACCTTATTTTTATTTCCAAAAATTAATTAAAAATCACCAAAAAAATAGAAAAAAATAAAATAAAAATATTTCATGTTTTAAGTTTTTGTAAATTCGGTCATTTTCTAGCCTAAAATAAAGAAATAAAAATTCAATATTTGGTGGCTCCTGATTGGTCCACGGGGGTTTGTTGACCCCGGTCAACTTTCCCCCGCGGACCCTTTTCCCCTCGGATCTGGTGGATGACCCGACTTCTCCATTCATTTCCCACCTGACCCGACTGCCTAACACCCTAACCTCGGGCTCCGATTGATCCTTGAACATCCATAACCCACGCCCGGGGTGGATCTTAGGGATCCGAGTCGCATGCAGCTCGCCCGACCCCTTCCTTCTCGGACCCCTGATCATATAAAGCCTCGTCTCCGGCGATCTTTTCCCGCATCTTTGGCTAATCCGCTCCACCCCCAGTGACCTCCAGTGCTCGAGCGTGAGTGACAGCTCGCTCCAGGTGCTGTCGCAGCGAGGAGAGGGGCCGGATACCACTGATCCGGCGAGTCAGCACCGCCGTGCTCCGCCCAGAGCAGGAGCTCGAGCCTCGGGCCGAGACGACCCTTGAGGCCACGACCGGGAGCACCACCAGCTCCAGCACAGTCTATTCACCCACGCAGGTAACCTTTTAGCTTAGCCATTTAGCCTAATTTCCATTTTGCCCCAATTCGCGCCGCCGTCGATTTTCGTTGATTCCGACCACCTCACACCTCCATTCGATCATCGGAATCCTTCATCATCTCTGCCCTCCTCCCGCGCACGTTCTCCGCACCTCCGTTCAACCCAGCTCGCACAGGAGCTGGGGATTCGAGCTCCTCCATCCATCGCATCGCCGGAGCTCGACCACTTCGCCTCCCCGATCACCTTCACCACGCCTAACGGGGTCGAGGCACTTTGCCCTCGACCCGCGAGTTTGCTGGGATACTTTGCAGGTTCATCCAAGCCCATCTGAGGGCTTGGACCATTTGGTCCAGCTGCTCCGCCTCCGCCGACCTCGTCGGAGTTCCCCAGGACTCGGTTGGGTCATCGGAGGCCTCCATTAGACGCGGAGGGCCCGCAGCTTCCTTCTCCGACCTTCAGCGAGCTTCCAGGAGGAGACCAGTGCCGTCACGAGTCCGGCGAAGTTCGCCGGAGCCCTGTTCGTCCACCATCCTTCTCCGCCGTCCGATCGACCCCGAGCTCCAGATTCGATCACGATCGTCCATTCGAGGAGCAGCTTTAACCGCCAGATCCATTCGAGGGTCGATCTCCACCGTCGATCCAGCGAGGCTCAGCCACTACTCCCGTCCACCGTTCGATCTGCAACGTGGCAGCGCCTGGACCGTCTGATCAAAGCCGAGGATCCAGCCCTGGGCGCCAACCATTCCCAGCCGTCCATCTATCCACGTGGCGCCCATCCATCGGCTCGACTTAATAAAGGGTAAGTTACCCTTAGGCCCGTCCTTATCTTTTATTTTGCATTAGTCCTGTAAATATTTAGAGACGTTGTTTAGTTTTAGGGTAATTTGCACTTTGGTCCCGGAGCTTTAGTTTATTTGCACTTATACCCCTGCCTGATGTGAGCCACGTGCATCGTCACGTGTTTTATTGGGATATTTGCAGTCTGTGCCCTTATTGTTCTGGTTGTTAATGAATGAATGAATCTTTCTGAGTAATTGCATTTATACCCCTGTGCGTGGTTTTGTTCTGCATGTGCGTTTATTGTTGGGTTATTTGCAGCTGAGGTCCTCGGACTTTTGGTACGTGTTACCAATGAGTCCCCGGACCTTAGTTTCTTTACATATAGGTCCCTGAGTTCCCCGCGTGACTTCTTGGGTTAATTGCACCAGGACCTCCAGAACTTTGGGTATTTGCACTTTGGTCCTTGTGCACAGTGCCCTCTTGTGATTTTTGAATAAAATATCAATTCATCTCCAAATTCGATAAAAATTTGACACATGGCTCCTGCCATGTTGTAGGATTTTTGAGAATTTTGGAGGACATTTCTGAGTTTATTTGTTATTTTTAAAAATTCAAAAACCATCATTTTAGCCACTGTCTAGTTTTAAAACCCCCCAAAAAAATATAAAAACCCCCTCAAAAATTCTATAAAAATTAGGTACTGTTCAGTGTGTGTTCCTTGATTTTCTAGCCAATTTTGGCTATTTTTCACTGCTTAAAAAACTATAAAAACTTAAAAACACCTAAAACCTCATAAAATTTCCAATAAATAATCTAAAAACCCAAAAATAATAATTTTGGTACTCAAATTTTCCTTGTTTTATCTAGTTTACAGGAAAAATACCTCCAGGCCCTTTTGAGGTCCTAGATATTTTATCTAGGGCTTTTGGGCCTGGCTGGACAATACCTTGCATTTTAGTTACTGTTTGATTTTTAGAAAATAAAATACACACCATAAAAATTCCAAAAATTCACCAAAAACATTAAAAAACATAAAAAACATAAAAATATTTTTGTTTGAATTTTTGCTGGATTTTTGATGCATTAAATAATTTGTCAAAGTTTGCTTGTTTTTGCTTTTCTTATTTTCTTCACATATTAAAAATCCCAAAAAAATTATAAAAATCATTAAAAACCACTAAAAAATATTTTGTCTTTTATTTTATTCATTTTTGGACTACTTCGTAGGCCTTCGGCCAATCCGTGCTCCTTGAGTTCGACCCTGGGTGCTATACCAGGTTAATCTCATAGCAGGACCACTTCCTCGCTTCGATTGATTTTATTGCTATTAGTGGTTCGATTTTTCTTGATTTAGCTCATCTGAGCGACCGAGGTCGCAACGACCATTTTTGTACCTTTACCTTAGTCGTTCGGAGCGCTTATCAATTACCTATTTTGGATGGAGGGTATAGAGGTATCTGAATCTGACGAAATGGGAACGACGTATTAGGTGGATATAGTGATGAAAATATATGGTGGTATTTTCACAAAAATTAAAAATAAAAATGATGAAAAATACTCATGGAGTAGATAAATTTAGCTACTCCATGGAGTGGCTCTCCTTTCTTCATATACATACCTACATACATACATGCATGCATACATACGTACATACATACATACATATATGTTTATATGCGGGTTGTTCCTGTGAGAGATAAAAATTGTAAGAGCGTGAAAGCAATGAGTCTGAACCATTAGATTCTGCTCATCACAAACTGGTAGATTGGACGAGAGAGATGAGCAGAATCTTATGGGTCCGACTCACTACTCTCATGTTCTCACAGTTTTGGCTGTCAAGGAACAATCCTCATGTTAATATTTACATGTACATATATAAGTATATACACACACATTACATCACATAGCCTTCCAATTATGAAATAAAATGAATCGGACTTGAAAATTTGAGACTCGAAATCAATCGGATTAGAATTAAACTTAGCTAATTCATATAAAATTCATTGAAGTTTGGATACAAGACTTTTGAAAAAAATTGAACACAAATTGTCGTGGGATACAAGGGTATTCAATTCGAGTAGCACCACTATCAACGAGCGACATTAGGTATCTATGGACATGAAAAGAAAAACCGTTTTTTCCCGAAAGATATGTTAAACTCAAATATAGGTCAATTATGAAAGTTCATCTTTTTTTTGAAAATTAACAATTACTAAGATTTTATTATACCTATGTGCATGTCTACCTCAATCAAAATGATCTAGGATGAAAGAAAACGAACGTAAGTATTTCAAATATTTTGTAAAGCAAAAGAAATGAGAAATAGTTGCTATTTTCATGTGTACATGGATATTAATGTGGTGGATTTTATAATTAGATGCAAGGGCGGAATTAGTATATATTATGAGGGGGCATGGCAACCCACGATTATTATATGTCAATTGTACAATGTATAGAGTTTTTAATACGTCTCGTTCTCAATTGCATTATAGTTTATGTTGTTAGAAAATAAATGTAGAATCATTAAATGGTCAAGTGGTACAGTGATATGGTTATTATTTTTTGGATCAAGGTTCGAATCTTATCTCTATCAATTTTACTTTCTTTTATATGGTTTATTAAATCACTTTCAAAGTATCAAAATAATTTGATATAAATTTGTATTCGAGTTTATTTATCTCTCCCATTATTTTTATTACTCCTTGTAAATAAAATAAATATTATTATTTCCTTTTGACCATGAATTTTTTTGTTTCAAAATTTCACTTGATAATTTAACCTTTTTTGTATGGATTTAGAGATGCTTAAATTATTATATTTATCAAATTTTAAAAATAGTCATTGGAAATACCAATCTATTTGAAATTCTAACTTTAATAATAGATATAAATTCTACTTTTATCAAGATTGAAAGAGGTTCTTTTTTAAATATTAATTCTATTTAAAAATATCGATGGAAAATACATAGATTTTTCCATTGTTGAGCATTCATAATAGTTATACTCGGTCCCTCCTTGATTAATTCCTGGTTCCACTCCTGATTAGATGAATCACACTTTTCGAATAATAACCTATAGAACTTGAGGAGTGGTCTGGTGGTAGAGCAGTGTGCCTAAACTTTAAAGGACTCGGGTTCGAATCCCAGTGGAGATGCTTGGGATCCTTGAAATTACCGAGCCTACTATTAAAAAAAGTATAACTTATTATGACGAACATGTTTTCACAGCTACCCGCAAAATGAGTGCATTGTGATGCATATTTTGAAATCTAACACTATGTTATCTATTATCATAAAAAATAAGGGTCCTTTCAAATAGGATGCAGTCCTTCCATAGTTAAGGAAGGCCAGCCCCTTTTTTGTATAAAACATGATGACTTTGGTAGAATACATACCCATAAAATAGTATGTAAATAAATGTTATCTATACTTGCATACTATTATTTTCGTAACTATTACCAAACTTTTGTACTAGTTATTGTTATTTTTAACAGTGACTATTACAAGATTTGATGATAAAGGCAACACATTGTGGTTGCTTTACAAATCCTAATAGGGACATTGCAAAGAAATGCCATGCTATGTTAATTTCAAGTACAAACCATGATTTTGCAGCAGAAACTGCAACAATAATTTATCTATGGTAACACAAAATTCATTATTATTTTAAAATATAAATGATAATTGATGAATACCCATTCATCACTCTTTATTCTTCTATTTTAGCTACAAAAACCTTTGCAAATACATGTAGATATGTGTAAATACCAATAAATACCAAAAGCATGCATTGTGTAAAAACCTATAATTAGCATGTTTTTGTGCACAAAATAAAAGAATAAAGAGCAAAAAGAAAAAGAGGGAAATATTTAGAATAAATATTGAGCAACCTAACCCAAGGGAGGGCTCAGCATGGGCCTGACCGCATAAAAGCCAAAGTAGAGGGAGATAAGGGCTCACACTTGTTTATATTTGTAAATAAATTAAACTATATATTTTCCTCACCCAAAAAGAAGTTTGTACATATTGTATATATTCTATTAAAAACAAAATAAAAAGATAAAAATCAAAAAGACAAAAATACCCCTTCACCATGTGTATAGACCACACTCTTGTATTTATTTAACCCTATAAATAAATTCATTTATTTTCTAAACTTTTTGTAAATATTCTATATTACCTTTTGTAAATAAAATAAATAAAAAGAAACAAAACAAAAATCAAATAAAAATCACAAAATCAAAAATACAAAAATACATTGTATTTATACCATGTATATAAATGTATATATTTATTTATTTCACCCTTGTATAAAAGTGATAAAAATAAAATAAAAATATTCTTTTATTCCATATTTTATCTTGTAAATAAATAAAATACAAAATGAGCATAAAAACACAAAAAAATAACAAATAAAAAAATCAAAAATAAAAATCCATGCAGTGTACATATACCTATATATAGAGCTAACCTATTTTTATTCCCAAAAATTAATTAAAAATCACCAAAAAATAGAAAAAAATAAAAGAAAAATATTTCATGTTTTAAGTTTTCTTTAATTCGACCTATTTTTGCCCTAAAATAAATGGTCAAAGTTCGGGCACACGTGGCCGCTCCTGACTGGGCCACGGGGGAATGTTGACCCCAGTCAACTCCCCCGCGCCTCCTTCCTTTTCTGGCCAACGCGCGCCGCGCCCTTCTTCCCCGATTTATCCACGCGCGTCCAGCCTGTCTTCAACTCAACCCCCGCGCCCATATTCTTCGCCGCACATCCCTCTCCCTCGCCGGATCTTCAGCCATCAAATCGACGCTTTCCTTAGCCGTCGAGCCTCAACCCTAGTCGCCCGGTCACGCTATATATCCTTCCCCTCCGCCGCCCTCGCGCCGCATCTTTGGCCCTTCTCTTCCTTCCCCGTGACCTCCATTGGCTCCGCCTGAGTGACAGTGAGCGTTAGCCCGTGTTGCAGTGAGGCGAGGGAGCGAAACCATCGATCCGGCGTAACCTCGCCGTCCTTGCTCCGCCGCCGCGTCGAGCATCGAGCTTCAGGCCTTGACGCCCTTCGAAGCTACGACCCGGAGATAGCCCATCTCCAGCACAGTCTCCAGCATCCATCAGGTAACTTTAGTTCCTTCTAGTTTAGCCTAATTTCCGATTACGCCCAAACCTCATCTCCGACGCATCTCTCCGATTCCGGCCACTCCGATAACCCATTGTCCAATCCGACCCGATCAGCACCTTCGCAACCTCCTCACGCACCTTCTTCACCCCTTCACTCAACCCAGATCGCACAGGATCTGGGATTCGAGCTCCCTCGCCGTCGCTTCGCCGGAGCTCGTTCGCCACGCACCACCGTCCACCTTCACGCCACCTAACCGGGTCGAGGCACTTTGCCCTCGACCCGCGAAGCTTCTTGACCATTTTGCAGGTCCAAAGGGGGCGTCTGAGCCTCCTTCACAGTTCAGCCAGGAGCTTCTTCTTCCCCGACTTCGCCGGAGCCTTCCAGGGCTCGGCCGAGGCCTTGGCCACCACCAGCAGCTGCGGGATCGTTCAGCGGAGCTTCTCCGACCTCCAGGCGCAGCTGAGGAGGGCGGATACACCTTCACGAGGCCGGCGAAGTTCGCCGGCCACCAGTTCTTCGAGGACCCTCCAGAGCCGTCCGATGCACCCTCTGCTCCAGATCTGATCGTGACCGTTCATCTGTGGAGGAGCAGCGACCGTTGATCCATTTGAGGATCGCATCTGGACCATCGATAGCAGAGGAGAGAGGTGCCAGCGTTTCATGCGTCCGATCATACACGTGGACCTCTCCCCACCGTTGATCAGAGCCGAAGAGGAGAAGAGAGAAGAGGCGCCGCCATCCAGACCGTTCGATCAACCACGTGGCGCCTATCCGACCGTCGGCTATTAATAAAGGGGTAAATATCATAGGGCCCCCTCAGTTTGTCGTATTTCATTTTAGTCCTGTAATTTCTAATTCACGTTGTTTATTTTGTGGGTTATTTGCATTAAGGACCTCGGACTTAATTTTATTTGCGATTATACCCCTGCCAGTAGAGATCCACGTGCCTTGGCACGTGTTTTGTTGGGTTATTTGCATAGAACCCCTTGTAGTTCTGGATGTTATTCAATGAATAAAATGTTTTGTGAAATTGCATTTATACCCCTGTGAGCATTGATTTTGAACATGTGCGAATTATTTTTGGGTAAATTGCATATAAGCCCCTGGACTTTTGATACGAGTTATCAATAGGTCCTTGGAACTTATTTTTCTTACATTTAGGTCCCTGTGTGCCTCAGACACGTGCTTGACACGTGACTTCTTGGGTATTTTGCACCAGGACCCCAGAACTTTTGGGTATTTGCACTTAGGTCCCTGTGCACAGTGCCCCATCTTTATTTTTGAATAAAATATCAAACGAACTCCAAATCCAATGAAATTTTGACACATGGCTCCTGCCATGGTGTAGGAATTTCTATGATTTTTGGGGACATTTCTGATTTCATTTATTATTTTTAAAAATTCAAAAACCCCTATTTTTGCTACTGTTTGACTTTAAAAATACCAAAAAAATATAAAAACTCCACTAAAAATTCCAAAAAAATTAGATATTGTTGTTTACTGGTTGTTTGATTTTCTAGCCAAGTTTGGCTATTTTTCATCACATAAAAACCATAAAAATTGAAAAACCCCTAAAAACTCATAAAAATTGTAGTAAATAAATTAAAAATCCAAAAACAATAATTAGGGTGCCTAATTTTTCCTTGTTCTTCATAGTTTATAGGAAAATTACCTTTAGGGCTTTTTGAGATCCAAGAGTATTTTATTTTTGGATCCTAAGCCTTGCTGGACAGTACCCTATTTTTGTCGCATTGTTTGATTTTTAATAATTAATTTACCCATTAGAAAAATTCCAAAAATTCACCAAAAACAGTAAAAAACCTAAAAAACCTAAAAACCAATTTTCTGGAATTTTTTTGCATCATTTTTGTGTGTTGTATAAATTGTTGAAGTCCCCTTGTATTTACATTCTCTCATTTTCTCACTCATTAAAAAATCTAAAAAAAATTCAAAAACAAATAAAAACCCTAAAAAAGACTTCCTTGGATACTTGACTACATCGTAGGCCGTAAGGCCAATCTGTGCTCCTTGTGTTCGACCCTGGGAGCTATACCAGGTTAAACCTAATAGCTAGACCGCTCTTTCTTGTGTTTTGATTGATTGATCTCTTTGTGAGTGGTTTATTTTCTTGATTTACTCAGCCCGAGTGATTGAGGTCGCAACGACCTAGCATTTATTTTACACCTTTACCTCTGTCATTTGGGCGGTGATCAGAATGGCGCCGTTGCCGGGGAGCACGGCTTTGTAGTCAGTTTTCCATTTTGTCTCTCTCTATATTATTGTTGTTTTCTGACCATTCTCTCTCTTTGATTTTTGTGCGAGGTACTACGTGGAGATCTTGGAGTATACTTTTTGAGGACCCGCACGGGAAGAGGAGCAGGAAGAGAGAGAGAGGAGCAGAGATTTTTAATTTCAGAGAGAGAGAGAGAACATTATTCTTGTTGTAATAATTTAGGACTTGAACTCTGGACACTTTTGGACATTTGTAACTTAGCGGGTCTGTTTCGCCGAGCACCGGTGTGCTCGGGGGACCCATCTGATTTTCGCGGCTTTTTATCGTGGTTTTCATAGCTAGCTGCCTTTTCCGGTGTTTACGCGGTTTTCCTCGAGCCCCTAGATTTAGGAATTTATGTTGATTGTGACGTATATTTTCAAGGCCCAACACCTAATAGAATATCTGTTCCTATAGAACGTAATTGGACCTTAATAAAATTCATTGAAAAAGTTAGTTCAATTGAATTTGAGACCACGTGCCGTGAGGAGTCACATACAACGCTGGCAGGACCCGTTGTGGCGGGCACCGAGTGACTCCCAAGATCGGACTCCGGACTCAATTCGATTAGCTAACTATTGTTCTTCACGATCAATAGAAGTTGCTCATCTAGGACTCGGCTTTTCCCGCTGCACCATTTAGGTAGTTTTATTTCTGTCTTTAAATTCTGCGCGGATCACTTGCATGTAGAGTGCTGGAGACAAGGTACGCATTTCTTTCTCTGCATGCATCATTGATTTCTCCGTGCATCGGCTTTTTCGTCTTCTCCCCTGTGTTTCGGCTTAATCATCAGGAGAATCGGAAAAACCGTTAGGCCGCTTGTATTTATTTTGAAAAAATTAAAAAGAAAAACAATAAAAATTGGGACTGGATAACACTATTGACCCTAAAAGACACTCACATTAAAAAATTTTGTCTTGGGGAGAGCAACCCCCTCATTGTTTGGTTTGATTGTGCGAGAGAGTGACCCGAACACTAGGTAAAGCCCTCCGGTACTCATCTCGACTGATTACCGACTCTTCTGTGCGGGACAGTCGGTTGAGAGAGTATCGGGTATCCTAACAGGTCACGTTAATCGCTCTGATATCTTGTATGTTCACCAAATAAAATTGACAAGATAAATTGACCGATCTTTCACGGTCTTCACATTGTGTGGAGTTGGTGAACAAGGGGTTTGCTTGCAATCATATTTTCTCCAGATCTCATCCGCCCAACTCGCCAAGATCAAGATGATGGGCAGACGATCTCTTAGGCAGCCTCTGGCTGCACCGCTTTCAGGCGCGTCTACTCCATCATCTAGGTTGGCCCGTGAGAGTCGAGACCCGCTCTCCGGGCCCGAGTTCGAATCCACCCTGTTCCCCCTCGATCCCCTTTCTTCTGTTCCTGAGAGACATGAGCCCGAGGAGAGACGAATTCATTTGACCGAACCTGAGTTGGGCTCTTCTGATTTTGCAGACATCCCTATGGCTGGAGCCGGTAGTTCAGACGATCGCCAGCCCGAGCACTTTGTCTTAGACCAGGGGGCGATCAACTCCACCCTGATCGCGTCGTTAGAGACAGTTCAGAACCAGTTACGCGATCAGGGGACATTCATGATAGAGATGAGGAGGGAGTTGGAGAGACTCCGAAGAGAGCGAGAAGAGCCGAGTGAGCCGGAGGACATCCCTGATGCTGATGCAGAGGCAGCAGCCGCAGCAGCAGCAGCCGCAGCAGCGGCAGCCGCCGCCGCAGCAAGACCGATGCGGGAACTACACAACCCTGGATCTACACTGATGCACCAATGGGTGGTGATTCCTGCTATCGTAGGGGATTTCAAGTTCCCTCCGAACACCCTGCAGATGCTTCCTCATTTTCACGGACTCGCCACTGAGGAACCCCACCTCCATCTCCAGGAGTTTCTGATGATCTGCAGCACTGTCCACGACCGTCGTGTGGACCAAGATACGATTCGAATGATGGCCTTCCCTTTTTCACTGGCAGATAGAGCAGCCGCCTGGCTGAAACATCTAGGGAAGTTTGTGTACACCTGGGATCAACTCCGCACCGAGTACTTGAACAAGTACTATCCACTCGGGCGGACGAATGCAGCGAGGGCCCTGATCAACAACTTCTCCATGCTCCCTAACGAGCAATTTCACGAGGCATGGGAGAGGTTCAGAGAGCTTCTGGATAGATGCCCACACCACGACATTTCGAAGCCGAACCTAGTTCAGAGCTTCTTTAGTGGGCTGACGCCAGAGCTTCAGGGTCTGGTGAATGCTTCTTGCGGCGGGTCCTACTTTGCCAAGGACCACAACCAAGTCTGGGCCATCTATGAGGAGATGTCCGAGAATTACATGGTGATGTCCCAGACTCGGTTGTACACACAGAGATCTCAGCAGCCGCCAGGACCCGTACAGTATCAGCGGATAGCACGGGTTGATGCAGGTCCATCCAGTTCGTCCACAGTTGCAGCCGCACAGGCAGAGTCGGCCGCTGCGGACATGGGGATTATTAGTGAAAAGTTGGACCGCATGGAAATCATCGAGAAGAAGCAGTGCCAGGGCATAACTCAGATGGAGGAAATGGCACAGACTCTGAGCGACATGAAGACCCAGCTCTTGTGTCTTCAGGAGGCACAGACGGCTCCTCAGCCCCGTCTTCTGTCGCGAGGCGATTCCGGTGGCAGCCGCAGCTCGTCCCAGCGCTCCAGCTCCTTGCAGCAGCCTAGACAAGTTCACCTTGTACAGGCGGAGCCGTACCAGCAGCAGCAGCCCTCTTACCAGGCACCACCATCTCCAGACTTACAGATGGTGGTATATCAGCCGGATCAGCCTCTGGATGTACTCCCACCCGCCCCATACGATGCAGAGCCGTTGATGGATGTCAACGGGATTTGGTATGACCGGCCCCAGCCTGGAATCCGACGAGACCATCCCGGATTCAGGTGGGGGAATGGGGGTAACCAACCCCAGCAGCAGCCAGCCGGTCAGGGAGGGCAGTACTCCCAGCAGAGGGATCACCAGCAGCACCCAGCACACCAGCCATCATCATTCGTATCTCGTCCCTATCAGCAGCAGGGACAGAGTTGGAGACGTGAGCAGCAGGCTCACCAGCAGCAGCATCATTCCTCTTACCCCTCTCAGTCACAGCAGCACCAGGTCCAGCAGCCTCATTACCAGAGAGGCAACCCGTCGGGCTCCCATGAGAGCCCCGCCATGGATGATATAGCCCGCCTCTTCACAGAGCAGCAGGCTACATTTAGACGGGAGATGGACGAGTTCCGCCAGGAGATGCGGGACCTGATGAGAGGGAAGGCCGCCATCCCTGCACAGATCGAACCGAACCCGAATAACTTGAAGAGGAAATCTGAGCAGGTAGTTCACACTGAGCCTACCACTTCTAGTGACTCATTTGATGTTATCTCGTCGGATTTATTTGATGCTGATTTTGTCACACTTAGGAGCGGTAGAAGACCAGCAGGAGGCGCCTCATCTGAGCGACAACATGAGGATCCATCTAGAGCGCCAGATGAGGAAGAGGGGAGCGGTACTGAAGCCGCACATCATGATGACGGTGGTACTGATGCCACCCGAGATGCTGATTCCACCGGCGGTACTGAGGCCGCCATTTCACCACATAGAGGAGGTGGTACTGATGCCACCAGGAGAGCCGAGCCAGCCCGCGGTACTGAGGCCGCAAGACGTTTGGTTGCAGAGCCAGCCAGAGGTGGTACTGAGGCCACCAATATTCATTTTGATAGAGATGTTGTCTTTCCTCGAATAAATGTATCTCAGAATTCTGATTTGAATAAAGGAAAAGGTTTAGTTTATTCTGATCCCACTGTGATGAATGATGTTTGTGAGGATCCAGTCATCGACTCATCTAGGCCTATTCCTAGTCCTTCATCTGAGAAGGACCCTGTGATCCCCTTTCCTAGAGCCCTTGAGTTGGGAAGGGGAAGAAAAAAGAAAAAGACCCAAAAAAGAGAGAGCAGGAGGAGTTCAGCCAGAGCATGATAGATCGATTTCACATTCAGCTGACCCTCAAGGAGGCTTTGAAGCACATCCCTCTTCTTCAGCGGTCCTTGAGAGACAGGACCACAGTCAGGAGGACGAAGAGGAACAAGACCGCAGAAATTCATGTGCTAACAAAAGCCACGTGTTACGCGATCCAGAACCATCTGCCGACTAAGAGGCCAGATTTAGGGGCCCCGTATGTCAGATGTCAGATTAGTGAGCAGAGGTTCGACCGCACTCTATTAGATAGCGGATCGTCTATCAACCTTCTTCCGGCAGCCCTTCTCGACCACTTAGAGTTGGGCACTCTTAGACAGAGCAGGACATACCTTCAGTTTGCTGATCGGTCTGTCAAGAGGCCAAAGGGGTTGTTGCGAGACGTTGTCGTCACGATTCAGGGTTTGCAATTCCCCGTGGACTTCGTAGTGCTGGACATGGAGACCCCTGACTCGTTGACCGATTCCCCCATCATCCTCGGTCGCCCATTCTTGGCCACAGCCAAGGCGGTGACTGATCATGATAGCGGGAAGGTGTACTTTCGCGTCCAGGGCGAGAGTATACAAATAGAGACGGTTAAGGACCACAGAGCCAGATCCAGATCCCGCTCACATGGCAGTACAGATTCAGAGGCAGCTGACAGACCCAGAGCCAGACATCCACCAGGACTGTGATTTTGTGATCACAGATGATGAGGCAGCTTGGCAGATCCTGTAGCACAGACCATCCTCTCATATTCAGATTCGGCTGATGCAGAGATGATAGCAGAGGATAGTCTGGAGAGCACAGCCCTGGTTCAGGATACTATTGAGTCAGCAGAGTCGGATCTTGATCGCGACACGATTTCCAGTGATGGTGGTACTGAGGCCACCCTGCTCTATGGTGGTGCTGATACCACCTTGTTCTCCAGTGGTACTGATGCCACTGAGTCTGATATAGATCCCTCGGATTCAGAGTCTGATTGGGCAGATTGTAATGATCAGATGCCAGATCTGGATCCACCTGAGCCTTTAGATGAGGAGGAGGTAGAGGCAGAGCAGAACAGAGACAATGTAGAGGACCCGCCTTCTCCAGATCCAGTTTGTGAGAGTTCATTATCATTTTCCCAGGCAAATTTGGCAGAATTATCCGCATACACACATCTTCTTCAGAAGCCAGATTTGCCAGCACCTAGCTGTCCAGAGCTAAAGCCGCTCCCTACTTCGCTGAAGTATCGATTCCTTGCGGGAGAGTCTGAGATGTACCCAGTCATCATCTCTGCAGATCTGACTGGAGAACAAGAATCCCGTCTGATGGAGGTTCTTGAAAAGAACCGCAAGGCAATTGGATGGAGCGTAGCAGATCTCCATGGGATTAGTCCCTCGTTGTGCTCCCACCATATCTATCTCGAGGAAGGGGCAAAGCCGTCGCGTGAGTTCCAGCGGCGACTGAACCCCAACCTAAGAGAGGTTGTTATGAAGGAAATATCAAAATGGTGGAGTGCAGATTTTATTTATCCCATTTCCGACTCCAAGTGGGTTAGCCCCTTGCATGTGGTGCCCAAGAAGACGGGCATCACGACTGTGATCAATGAGTCGGGAGAGGAGATTGCTACACGAGTACCCACCTCTTGGAGGGTTTGTGTTGACTACAGGAAACTCAACCAGGCCACCAAGAAGGACCATTTCCCCCTGCCTTTTATTGATCAGATCATAGAGAGACTGGCAGGGAAGAGCCATTACTGCTTCCTAGATGGGTACTCGGGCTACAACCAGGTGGCCATCGCTCCTGAGGATCAGGAGAAGACCACCTTTACCTGTCCCTTCGGTACTTACGCCTTTCGACGCATGCCATTCGGGCTATGTAACGCCCCTGCGACTTTTCAGAGATGCATGCTGTCAATCTTTTCGGACATGGTAGGGGAATGTTTGGAGGTCTTCATGGACGACTTCTCGGTTTACGGCGACGGTTTCGATTCCTGTCTTGATTGCCTAGACCGAGTGCTCCAGCGATGTATTGATACCCGCTTGGTTCTGTCTTGGGAAAGAGTCACTTCATGGTGACTCAAGGGACGGTGCTTGGCCACATCATCTCCAACAGAGGCATGGAGGTAGATCCGGCCAAGGTCGATGTCATTCGGAAACTCACACCACCGTCCAATCTGAAGCAGTTACGGTCATTTCTGGGGCACGTTGGTTTTTATAGAAGATTCATTCATGATTTTAGCAAGATTGCCCGACCGTTGACTGACCTCTTGACGAAAGACACCGAGTTCCTTGTCGATGACAAGTGTCTTTCGTCCTTTGAGACTCTCCAGCAGTGCGTAATTGAGGCTCCTGTCCTTCAGCCACCCGATTGGTCTCTCCCATTCGAGATCATGACGGACGCCTCTGATTTTGCCGTAGGGGCCGTGCTAGGACAGAGGAGGGATGGAATTCCGTTTGCCATACACTATGCTAGCCGCACATTGGATTCCGCCCAGCGGAATTATACGGTCACAGAGAAGGAGATGCTAGCAGTAGTGTTTGCCCTAGATAAATTCAGATCATATATCATTGGATCTAGAGTGACCTTATACACAGATCACACCGCCATCAGGTACCTCATGTCAAAGAAGGATGCCAAGGCCAGACTTACTAGATGGATCCTTCTACTCCAGGAGTTCGACATTGAGATCAAGGATAAGCCTGGAGTCAAGAATGTGGTGGCGGACCATTTATCCCGATTAGAGCAGCCTGAGGATTCTGAGCAGATTGATCCCATTTGTGATACCTTCCCAGATGAGGCGATCCTTGCTATCACCTCACTCCCGTGGTACGCCGATATTGTGAACTTTCTCGTTGCTGGGAAAGTCCCACAAGATTGGCCCAAGCAGAGGATTGAGACCTTCTTTGCGAAGGTCAAGTCTTACCACTGGGAGGATCCCATCCTTTACCACGAAGGAGGGGATAGCATCTGGCGTCGGTGTATTCCTCAGGAGGAACATCATAGTGTCCTCACTTACTGCCACAAGCTTGAGGCAGGAGGACATCATTCTGGGAGGAGAACGGCACAGAAAGTGCTCCAATCCGGCTTGTGGTGGCCTACACTCTTCAAGGACTCTGATGAGTTCGTGAGGAGGTGTACTGACTGTCAGAGGATGGGCACTTGTGGACAGCGTGATATGATGCCGATGCAGCCCATTCACTTCTGTGAGGTTTTTGACGCATGGGGCATCGATTTCATGGGTCCATTCCCTAAGAGTCAGGGATTTGAGTACATTCTGTTGGCCGTAGACTATGTTAGTCGTTGGGTTGAGGCTATCCCCGCCCGAGCCGCAGATGCGAAGACAGTTTGCAGATTTTTGAAGAAAAACATCATTATGCGGTTCGGGGTTCCACGAGTTCTGATTTCTGATGGGGGATCTCATTTCATCAACGACCAGGTGAAGGCACTTGCTACAGAGTTCGGCATAGACCATCGTGTTGCTACACCGTATCATCCACAGACGAATGGTCTAGCCGAAGTGTCGAATAGGGAGATCAAGAATATTTTGCAGAAAGTCGTCCGCCCTGACCGAAAGAATTGGTCACAACTGTTGGACTCGGTCTTGTGGGCATATCGGACGTCTTTCAAGACTCCATTGGGTACGTCTCCCTTTCGCCTCGTTTATGGCAAGCCATGCCATCTACCTGTTGAGCTGAGGCACAAGTCACTCTGGGCAGTCACAGATATTCTGATGGATCCAAATGGTATAGGAGACCAGAGGAGGGCAGAGTTAGCCGCCCTGGAAGAGCTTAGAGATGCAGCTTTCTCAAACAGCCTACATTATAAGGAGAAAGTCAAAGAGTGGCATGATTCTCATATCAGCCACAAGCATTTTGAGATTGGACAGAAAGTATGGCTGTTTGATGCAAGGCTTAGATTATTTCCAGGGAAGCTACAGAGCAAATGGAAAGGACCCTATTTGGTCAGAAAGGTACACGAAAACGGTAGCATTGATATATCTGAGTTATCTTCTGAGAGTACCTTCCGAGTGAACGGCCAGCGGCTCAAACCATTTCTAGATCATGAGCCGCGGGACGTTATTATTGCTGCTATTCATTTTGCGTGAGATGTAGTCTCTTGACTCACATCTTTTACATCTCACGCCTGATTTTCACTGTTCCTCCGCCTGTATAGATCCAGTTGTCCATATCATTCTATTCTTTAGTCCCACATCCCATTTCTCATCTTATGATTATGCTATACTTAGGGTGTACTTTACCCTAAGTATAGGGGGATGTCGGACCTGTGAGTATTCTTTTCATTCTTTCTGCTCTTGTTTTTGCTGCCTATACTTAGGGATATTTTACCCTAAGTATAGGGGGAGCAGATTCTGTATATTCTTCACTCGGATTTCCCTTCATGTACAGCTTTCTATACTTAGGATTAGTTAATCCTAAGTATAGGGGGAAACCACCGAGTTCCTCTCATTCTATTCATTTATTCGTTCCTGTACTTAGTCATTCCTTTTCACTTCCCTTTTACTAAGCACGAGTTATGTCTTCTTCATCGCTCTTGATCACTCTGAGGACATCGTTCGAGCTAAGTATAGGGGGGGTGTGTATATATTTCATATATACTTTAGCCATAACTCGTACTTTGTGTGAGTGTGTTAATAAATAAAATGGCTAAAAATCAAAAAAAATTAAAAATTTTTCATAAACCTCTTTTATTCTTGCACATACATAGCTAGTGTACAAAGTATTTTTGTAAAAATGATTTCAAAAATCTTTTGTGTAAAGCTTGTGTAAAATATTTTGTATCAAAATTATGTATATAGTACAAAATTTTTCCAAAATGTTTTGAAAATCAAAAGTTTGCAAAAATCTTGTATAAATGTGTGTAAATATCTTTTTGCAAAACTTGCACTTCATGCATCATTCATTCATGATTTCAAAACATTTTTCAAAAATTTTTTTTTGCATGATTGTAAAATATTTGTAAATAGCATCTTGTGTACATATGTGTATATAGTTTCTCCTGGATAAGAGTTGACATTTAAACTAAGCCTGGAATTAAATTGAGAAATGGAGCTTGAATAAGATCTTAATTCACTTAACTTCAAGAGGAACCTTGTAGGACTTAGGGTTAAGGCTTTTCAGGTCCATAAGGACTTAATTCTTTGAGTCCACTAGGCTATGAGCATATGTCATCTTGATGAGCCTAAGTAGAGCACTTAACAACACACGCATGACTCTCAGAGACAATGGCTTCACTTGCACCTGCACTTTACACATGGCTCTCCATGGATGAGGTGATGAGGAGGCAGTTTCCTTTGGCTTGGGGTAGCATATGAGGGTAGTACTTCTAGGCGGAACCTCTCTTCTTCTTATAGTGAAGGAAGTGCACCTCAACTTGGTCTAGTGGTGTTGAAAGCTAAAGACAGAAGCTGTGGGTTGCAATAAAGCTTCAAAAGAGGGATAGTCTACTGGCTCAAGGGGAAATTTCTTATATATGCTGCACCATGTAGACATGTGTACAGAAGTCTTGAAAAAAAAAATGCAAAAATGCAAAAAGAACTCCAAAAAAGTGGTGGGTCGGATTGAAAATTTAATAACCCCACCGGAGTGTAAAGATCTCATGAAGCTTGCAGCGGGAGACTTAGCTACACTGGCTAAGCTTCCAAAACTCTATACTTCTACCCCCTCTTCTTGAGCCGGTTGCACTTGAACTTAGAAGGGAATACCCCGCTTCTCGAGGAAAGAGTTGCTAGACTGAGGCATTAGAGTTACCAGGTTGAGGGAGGTTGTTTCTTTGTCACTTCTGAGGTGGGGAGCCACATATCACTTACACCGCAAGGAAAAGATTCATGGTCATTAGAGTTTGTGTATGTAGACTTGTTCTGATCTGGTTTATTGAGGAGTCTTGCCTATAGATTGGTGGAACTTGGAGGCTGTTGAGTTTTAAGCTTAAGTCCAAACAAGGTTCCGACACATTAATAATCCAAAGATCTGATCGAGCTCCATATTTCAATTTAATGAAGGCAAATTTAATAAGTCAACCTTGATCCATGTACATCCTCTTTTTCTTTTTCTTTTTCTTTCTTTTTCACTTCTTTTTCAAATAAGTGTTAGCTAAGGGACTAGCAAAGTTAAGCATAGGGGGGTGATGAATACCCATTCATCACTCTTTATTCTTCTATTTTAGCTACAAAAACCTTTGCAAATACATGTAGATATGTGTAAATACCAATAAATACCAAAAGCATGCATTGTGTAAAAACCTATAATTAGCATGTTTTTGTGCACAAAATAAAAGAATAAAGAGCAAAAAGAAAAAGAGGGAAATATTTAGAATAAATATTGAGCAACCTAACCCAAGGGAGGGCTCAGCATGGGCCTGACCGCATAAAAGCCAAAGTAGAGGGAGATAAGGGCTCACACTTGTTTATATTTGTAAATAAATTAAACTATATATTTTCCTCACCCAAAAAGAAGTTTGTACATATTGTATATATTCTATTAAAAACAAAATAAAAAGATAAAAATCAAAAAGACAAAAATACCCCTTCACCATGTGTATAGACCACACTCTTGTATTTATTTAACCCTATAAATAAATTCATTTATTTTCTAAACTTTTTGTAAATATTCTATATTACCTTTTGTAAATAAAATAAATAAAAAGAAACAAAACAAAAATCAAATAAAAATCACAAAATCAAAAATACAAAAATACATTGTATTTATACCATGTATATAAATGTATATATTTATTTATTTCACCCTTGTATAAAAGTGATAAAAATAAAATAAAAATATTCTTTTATTCCATATTTTATCTTGTAAATAAATAAAATACAAAATGAGCATAAAAACACAAAAAAATAACAAATAAAAAAATCAAAAATAAAAATCCATGCAGTGTACATATACCTATATATAGAGCTAACCTATTTTTATTCCCAAAAATTAATTAAAAATCACCAAAAAATAGAAAAAAATAAAAGAAAAATATTTCATGTTTTAAGTTTTCTTTAATTCGACCTATTTTTGCCCTAAAATAAATGGTCAAAGTTCGGGCACACGTGGCCGCTCCTGACTGGGCCACGGGGGAATGTTGACCCCAGTCAACTCCCCCGCGCCTCCTTCCTTTTCTGGCCAACGCGCGCCGCGCCCTTCTTCCCCAATTTATCCACGCGCGTCCAGCCTGTCTTCAACTCAACCCCCGCGCCCATATTCTTCGCCGCACATCCCTCTCCCTCGCCGGATCTTCAGCCATCAAATCGACGCTTTCCTTAGCCGTCGAGCCTCAACCCTAGTCGCCCGGTCACGCTATATATCCTTCCCCTCCGCCGCCCTCGCGCCGCATCTTTGGCCCTTCTCTTCCTTCCCCGTGACCTCCATTGGCTCCGCCTGAGTGACAGTGAGCGTTAGCCCGTGTTGCAGTGAGGCGAGGGAGCGAAACCATCGATCCGGCGTAACCTCGCCGTCCTTGCTCCGCCGCCGCGTCGAGCATCGAGCTTCAGGCCTTGACGCCCTTCGAAGCTACGACCCGGAGATAGCCCATCTCCAGCACAGTCTCCAGCATCCATCAGGTAACTTTAGTTCCTTCTAGTTTAGCCTAATTTCCGATTACGCCCAAACCTCATCTCCGACGCATCTCTCCGATTCCGGCCACTCCGATAACCCATTGTCCAATCCGACCCGATCAGCACCTTCGCAACCTCCTCACGCACCTTCTTCACCCCTTCACTCAACCCAGATCGCACAGGATCTGGGATTCGAGCTCCCTCGCCGTCGCTTCGCCGGAGCTCGTTCGCCACGCACCACCGTCCACCTTCACGCCACCTAACCGGGTCGAGGCACTTTGCCCTCGACCCGCGAAGCTTCTTGACCATTTTGCAGGTCCAAAGGGGGCGTCTGAGCCTCCTTCACAGTTCAGCCAGGAGCTTCTTCTTCCCCGACTTCGCCGGAGCCTTCCAGGGCTCGGCCGAGGCCTTGGCCACCACCAGCAGCTGCGGGATCGTTCAGCGGAGCTTCTCCGACCTCCAGGCGCAGCTGAGGAGGGCGGATACACCTTCACGAGGCCGGCGAAGTTCGCCGGCCACCAGTTCTTCGAGGACCCTCCAGAGCCGTCCGATGCACCCTCTGCTCCAGATCTGATCGTGACCGTTCATCTGTGGAGGAGCAGCGACCGTTGATCCATTTGAGGATCGCATCTGGACCATCGATAGCAGAGGAGAGAGGTGCCAGCGTTTCATGCGTCCGATCATACACGTGGACCTCTCCCCACCGTTGATCAGAGCCGAAGAGGAGAAGAGAGAAGAGGCGCCGCCATCCAGACCGTTCGATCAACCACGTGGCGCCTATCCGACCGTCGGCTATTAATAAAGGGGTAAATATCATAGGGCCCCCTCAGTTTGTCGTATTTCATTTTAGTCCTGTAATTTCTAATTCACGTTGTTTATTTTGTGGGTTATTTGCATTAAGGACCTCGGACTTAATTTTATTTGCGATTATACCCCTGCCAGTAGAGATCCACGTGCCTTGGCACGTGTTTTGTTGGGTTATTTGCATAGAACCCCTTGTAGTTCTGGATGTTATTCAATGAATAAAATGTTTTGTGAAATTGCATTTATACCCCTGTGAGCATTGATTTTGAACATGTGCGAATTATTTTTGGGTAAATTGCATATAAGCCCCTGGACTTTTGATACGAGTTATCAATAGGTCCTTGGAACTTATTTTTCTTACATTTAGGTCCCTGTGTGCCTCAGACACGTGCTTGACACGTGACTTCTTGGGTATTTTGCACCAGGACCCCAGAACTTTTGGGTATTTGCACTTAGGTCCCTGTGCACAGTGCCCCGTCTTTATTTTTGAATAAAATATCAAACGAACTCCAAATCCAATGAAATTTTGACACATGGCTCCTGCCATGGTGTAGGAATTTCTATGATTTTTGGGGACATTTCTGATTTCATTTATTATTTTTAAAAATTCAAAAACCCCTATTTTTGCTACTGTTTGACTTTAAAAATACCAAAAAAATATAAAAACTCCACTAAAAATTCCAAAAAAATTAGATATTGTTGTTTACTGGTTGTTTGATTTTCTAGCCAAGTTTGGCTATTTTTCATCACATAAAAACCATAAAAATTGAAAAACCCCTAAAAACTCATAAAAATTGTAGTAAATAAATTAAAAATCCAAAAACAATAATTAGGGTGCCTAATTTTTCCTTGTTCTTCATAGTTTATAGGAAAATTACCTTTAGGGCTTTTTGAGATCCAAGAGTATTTTATTTTTGGATCCTAAGCCTTGCTGGACAGTACCCTATTTTTGTCGCATTGTTTGATTTTTAATAATTAATTTACCCATTAGAAAAATTCCAAAAATTCACCAAAAACAGTAAAAAACCTAAAAAACCTAAAAACCAATTTTCTGGAATTTTTTTGCATCATTTTTGTGTGTTGTATAAATTGTTGAAGTCCCCTTGTATTTACATTCTCTCATTTTCTCACTCATTAAAAAATCTAAAAAAAATTCAAAAACAAATAAAAACCCTAAAAAAGACTTCCTTGGATACTTGACTACATCGTAGGCCGTAAGGCCAATCTGTGCTCCTTGTGTTCGACCCTGGGAGCTATACCAGGTTAAACCTAATAGCTAGACCGCTCTTTCTTGTGTTTTGATTGATTGATCTCTTTGTGAGTGGTTTATTTTCTTGATTTACTCAGCCCGAGTGATTGAGGTCGCAACGACCTAGCATTTATTTTACACCTTTACCTCTGTCATTTGGGCGGTGATCAATAATAAAATAAAAAATATAAACATTTAGAAAGTTAGATTTTGGAAGAATTTTGTAGAAAAATAGGGATCACAATACCATTGCTGTAACATGTGTTACATCATAGGATCTCTTCTCACAATAGATTGTTTGTGTTGCGTGTGTATAATTAATGAATATTATTCGTTGTAAAATTATCTATATATTCTAGAATATGTTAGAAGTATAATACCCGCGGTTATATTACTATCCATTATTTGTTACCATTATGTATAAAATTTATGCAAATTAATATCGATTGTTATAGACACGAGAATGAATTTTTTTATTCTCTGTATACGTACTTTTGAAAATATAGCTCTTCAAATTATTTGTTTCACTACAATGAAATTGACCCAAGGTAACGAATAATTTAATATTCGTTGTCATATCTTCCATAGTTAAATATATAACAACGGATATTATTTGTTGCTTACTTCTTTAAATTCACAACGAATAATGGTATTCGTTACTATATTCCTCGCAACCACTACAAGAAAAATAAATTGTGGCTACAGAACTATGCCCACGGATATGGGGTTTGTGGTCACAGAATTGAGCTCTGACCACAACACGTCATGGCCAGTAGCCGTAGCTACAAGTCTCGACGCGAGAGTTCTCTAACCACGAATATACCGTGGCCACTACAAGTGACCACAGAACTTGTCGTGGCCACAACTCTTCTATGAAGACTTTGGCCATGGATTATAGCTACAAGAAACTAGTGGTCACGGAATTATTGTGGCCACAAGTTTCCGTAACTACATTCCGTGGCCACAACTCATTTTTCTTGTAGTGAACGAATCATATAACAACGATTATTCGTCGTCGTTTTCTTCTAATTGTTACTAAATATGGCAACGATTAGCGTGAATTTTAACGAATAATTCAACGAAAAAATCATCGTTGTATGGAACTTTAATTATAAGTACAAAAGATCATTTGGCAACGAATAATATTCATTGTTATATCTTTAACATCGGAAGATATAGCAACGAATATTCAAATTATTCATTGCCTTTGGTCTAATTTCTTGCAGTGTTGGTTTGTGCCAGTCCTGCGTAAAGATTTCCAAATATTTTTGGGACGCTTACCGAACCCAAATTTTCACCGCAGATGCATATTTTTGCCGTCCATGTGGTGTGACAAACGATTGCCACACGTAGTAAACTATTTGTCGCTGGCGACATAGCAAACAGTAAACGGTTTGCTGATATATGTCAATTGTGAAAATATTTTCGAATTGTAACTATTTTAAGCAATATTTTACAAAAAAAAAAAGTTATACCTCGTACGAAAATAACTCAATATATTCAAAGAAACGCACATCTAAATAATTAAGTTACTGACATTCTCGAGGTAATTTAACTCTTGATTAACACACCAACAATAGAAAACGAGGTACCATAGGAGTTTCTCGAATTCCAACCATCTCAACAGTAATGTAGTTTTTCTGCACATCATCATCAAATCTAAAGGAAGAGGATCCTCTGTTGTAGAGAGTATTGCAGTAGAGGTGTTAAATCTCAATAATTTTTTTTGTGATTTAGATTCTAAAATCCAAACTTATAGATCGAATCTCAGGTTAACGCTCTATAAATCCTTCAAATTTAGCTTAAATCCGACATTATTTGCTATTTTATCTTAATAGTTTAAGATTCGGATCTTTTTGAAATGGAGTTCAAGTTGCCTTTATCTTGACCGATTGTTTGATCATTAAGATAAAATAGCAAATAATGTCGGATTTAATCAAAATTTGAAGGATATATAGAGCATTAATCTAATATTCAATCTATAAGGTTGGATTTTAGAATCTAAATCATAAAAAAAATTATTAGAATTTACAGCATATCTGCTGCAATACCCTCTACAGCAGAGGATCTTCTCCCAAACCTAAAAGCGAGAAGCAGTTAATATTTCATGAATTCAACAGTCGCTTCCATTAAATACTATATATTCAGCAGTCGTCCAACTTATGCATGAAGACCTATATATAAACAGACGTTATATAGTCTATTTACATCAGGAGTAAATCCACTGAAAGTTACATTTCTCCAGTAACATTAGATTTACTCCACAACTCACAAAGCCAGATGTTACTGTAGAACTTTTGTAGCCCACCATAGAACGTACGAGCTACGAGTAGATTTCCAAGTTGATCAGACTTTAGATAAGCACTGTTCTAATACTTAAATCAATGTTACTGCTAATGGTACCAGGCCTGCTCAGCCTAAGCTTAAAGTGGGGGCTTCGCTTAACCCTAAAAAGGCTTTCATCCTTCGATGTTGACGTCACCTGTACACAGTCTATACCTGTAGGTAATTAACATTAGTCAACCTGTTCTTCTAGAGAAAGACGCAGGACATGGAAACGAGGACATGGGCACTGTTGGATCTAGGGTTTCCAGGGAGAAGGGCATTGGGCAGAAGAGACAGCAATGGGTGCCCTAGAAGTGGATGTGCTCCCATGTATAGATGCAGTACCTAAGATCTAATATGAACTACACATCAAGATGGCTTTTGTATTTGTACGCCTCGGTTTGTCTGGGAGCACAAAAGGTGTACGTGAGCTGCAGATTACGAGGTGTTGTGCACCATCTCCCATGGGACATGCATCATGCATGTGTTCTTGCATTGCAGCCTAAGTCCCCCCTTCCCTGTAAATTTTCCGTATTAATGCAGTGCATGTGATCCAGATTTCGATCAGCAACGATTTATTATGCCAAATGAGCACTGGTATCTAAAAAATCTTTGTTTCTTAATTTGGTGGTTTTGCAGCACAGGTGAAAATCCAATCTCAAAATAAAGTAGTTTATTTCACAAAGGCATGTCAACATATTATGGTGAACTATTTGGGTTTGATCACTCTGGTGAGTATGTGATCCTAGAGATATAAATCTCATGTGTATAGTGTTTTTGGTCTTCTCGAGGAGGTTTGAAATTTTTTATAGGAATATTAATAGCAAATTGTTTTATATTTCCATATGATGTATTTTCTTTTTATTTTTTATTTATAACTATATAATTTCGTTTTTAATATTTATACTTCTGATTGATTTTTTTACTTTTTATGTTAGGATATATATACGTGCTTTTATGTTTTTCTTGTTTTTTTAAAGGTTGCATAATATAGGTAGTGGAGGAAATAAAATATCGGCGAATCACGGTCTCCATCTATGAGTCCAATCTCAGAATAAGTCTCCATTTTAAATTGTAACGATTCGGGTCTTAGGGATGTCAGTATAATGAACTTTTTGAAGATTATGATGAATATGTCCTTGTTTATAAGATGGAAGTTCTAGGGCTGCTAATTGAATTGAATCATTCGAATTCGGTTAGGATTCGTTTGATAAAAATTCGAAAAAAGTTCAATTCGATATCTAACGAACTGAATTTGAATTTAACTTGTGGATTCGATTCCCAAATGAATTGAATCTGAATTCACTTGGATTCGTTCGATAACAATTCGATTCGATTCGATACACACACATATATAATATGGTATGAAGCATTATATATATATGTGTGTGTGTGTGTGTGTGTGTGTGTGTGTGTGTGTGTGTGTGTGTGAATAAATGTAGTATTGTATTTTGTAAAATCCCCACAAATGATACACAACTTAATATAATAAATAAAAATTTCCATTATCTTATTCTAAACATCCCAATTTTATGATGCCTATTACATACACCATGCCCCTCTTTACTCTCCCAAATTCTCTCTCTCCCCTCGTCACTCATGAGAAAAAAACCCTAACATTTGCTTCTACTCTCCAACACCGCCAGCTCCAACCTCCCGCTTTTGCTCGCTCTCTCCAGCATTTCTAGCTCCAATCTCCCGCTTTTGCTCGCTCTCTCCAGCATTTCTAGCTCCAATCTCCCGCTATTGCTCGCTCTCTCCAACATCGTAGGCTCTGGCCTCCCGCTTCTTCTCGCTCTCTCCAATGTCATCAGTTCTAGTCTCCTGCTCCTAGTCGCTCCCACCACTGACAACACCACCCTCTCAATCACCAACCTCACCACTAGCTCCCATTCTTCCCCGTCGTCGACAACGACACCGGTTCTAGACTCACTAATGCCATCATCATCTCTCCATCACCCCTGCAACTACTAGTATTACCACACACCCCCTTTTACCCTAAAAACTTACGATTTAGGTCCTATCCAAAATAATTTATGCTATTCTAAAATACATCATCTGCAAATAAATGCATACTAAATTTTTAAAACCCATCTCAATGTCATAGGTTTCAAATTTCTAATAATATTTTCCTTAATCACACTCTTAATCCTCCCATCTATCATAATATCCAGATCTTATGATAAGGACAACCAAGCATTTGAATACAAATAATATCTTAGAGACAATTAAGGTATGAACATATTTCATGGATTTCGAGCTTTGCCTAAATGACTAAATGTGCAAAAGATCATAATTGCAACTAAATTCCATTTCTCATCAAGATTACAAGGAGAGTAGGTTATCAAGAAGAAAATATCATCATAATCTTTGATAAGCCCAACTATGCCCTCATAAGAATGCATTGAAATGAGATAAGCAAGAACTGTTCATGATTGATGTAGAAAAAATGTTACATAATAGAAAATTGAAGATCAGAGCCATACCAACTAAGTTTTTAGTCAGGTCTGCTAGTTTTTATACACCTTACATGCGGGATTCAGATCCATAAGTTAGTTCACATCGATCTTTTTATGATTCTGATGGAATTTAGTGATTCTTTTTCTTAGATAACATGGAGATAAGTCACAATGGGGGGCAATATATGGAAGATTCTTCAGAGAAACGTGGAACACAATCTTCTGGTTATTGTTTTGGACATGTATATCTATTAATCTATATTGTGTATTTCTGTATTGGTATGGAATTTAAAATATAGTTGAATATGTGTTTTCATTTTATTTTTAGAAGTCTAATTCAACATATCATCTTCTCAAGATAGTGTCCATGAGAGGGTCATTAGGCATGATGATGATATTGATGAAAAAGTTGAAGAAGAGGTGAAGAAATAGAAAAATTGATTCCTGAAATAATTAACAAGATTGATATAAAGAAAATATCAATGGTTTATGAATAATTTACCAAAGAGAACGAGAAAGTTGGTGGAGTGTTTTTTAAAATGTGGAGATGCATCGATTGAATTTCCATCATATGTACAAAAAGAAAAGATCGATGGTCTATCAAGATGTCAATAATTATTTTTCTTTATATATTCAATTCACCATAGGTACAAAAAAAGCAAATGAGGATTGCAAGAGACATACCCGAACGACAAAAGTTAGGTACTTTAATGCAATTTATATTATCTATTGAATTTTACCATTTATGTTTAAAGTTTTTACTTATCTTAATTATTTTTTTCACAAATTAGTATCACAAAGTCTATTCAATTCTTTGAAATTTAGAATATTGTTAATATAAAATTTTTATTATTAGTTATATTATTAAATAAAATTCTAATTCGATATAAAATGAATCGAATTTGAATATTCGAAACTCCAAATGAATTGAATTTGAATCTAAATTAGAAGTTCGTTTAATATTCGATTCGAATTCGGATTCGAAAATTTTATAATGAATTGAATCTGAATCTTGGTGGATTCGAATGTATTCGATTCGATTAGTACCCCTAGATGGAACCCAACCCCCATTCCCTTCCCGACAAAGGACATATTCAGCATGAAACCCAAAAACTCTGTGTTCTACACGGTCCTGGGACCTGAATCGTTACAATTTAAAGATGGTGACTCATTCTGGGATTGGATCCATATATGGGGATCCAAATTGTAATTTTCTCTAAAATATTTTTTATGCATTTATATTTTAATATATATTTTTGAAAAGGATTTTTCAATTTTTTGATTTTTATTTATCTTCAAACACAATTTAAATAATAGAACTTGATGATAGAAAATATATGAGATAATTCGTAAATGATGATAAATAGGTATAGATGGGTTTTTTAAGATAATAGGTGGAACATGCTGTGGATAGCGGGTCTTTGTAGTTTTTCCAGTTTCATTGATTTTTTTAATATTTTTGAATTTTAAAGTTATGATCAAGGAATTATGAAATGACATTCGGAGGGTTTTGACTCCTTAAAAAGGGAAATATATCTGTTCGGGATTTTTTTTCTAAAAGAAGGTACACATTTTATGACTTTCTTGGCATGTTTTGCACTTTTTTAAGTTTTTCAATTTTGTACCAAAATCTGCAGTAATATAGATAGGGGATAGCATATTAAAACATTTTCCTTATAAAGTAATTTTATGTTTTGAGGTTTTTACGAATTTTCTAACTTAGTCCTTAGATATTCATATTTTGAACGCAAGTTGATATCTTCAAAAAGCCATCACTACAATAAAATTGAGTTGTAGTGACGTTTTTTTTTCAAAATCCATTACTAAATTTGCCATTGTTAAATTAATAACGACGATATTATTCATTGCGAAATGAGGTTTCGTACTCGAATTTAGTGACGAATATAATATCCGTCGTTATATCAATTAGCAAGGGTCTATATAGCAATGCTTATCCGTTGCTATTTTTAAAAAATATCAACAAATCGTCGCTAATTTTTTAATTTAAAATTTAACAATGATTAATTAAAAGTTCAAAAAATAACAACAGATAAGTGCCACTACGTGGATCATTGCTAATGATATAATGCTATAATATGATATTCATCGCTAATTTCAAGTACAAAAAATCATTTCACAATGAATAATATCGTCATTACATATTTAACAGCGGTTAATTTAGTAACGGATTTGAAAAAACCATCATTATAACTTTATTTTGTTGTAGTGGATTGATTCGTGCTTCATCTAATGCGGCACAAGTTGTAATTTTCGAGCAACCTTGCTCACGGTAAATCAATCTCACTGAATTTTAGAACACCATAAATATTAAAAATAAAATGCATATAAAAAAATAAGGAAGCCACATAAAACGAGGCTATTTGAATAGAGGTCTCAGCCAAAAAATTGAAAATGAGCAAGTTGTGAAAATGTCAAATTTCAGGGAGTAAATAGAAAATAAAACAGGGATTAAAAAATCGTAAGCTAACTCCATTTTCGTGTTTATTGTTGTCTAAAACAGGGTTTAAAAAATCGGACCGATCGGTAGGACGGCTGGATCGAGAATCGACCCGACCGTCGGTTCCACCAATTTTATGTAATTATTTTTTTTAAAAAAAGGAAATAAAAATCATATCCGATCGGTGGTCGGACCGGTTGACCCGGATGGTTGGACCGAGTTGACCCGGATTGACTCGGTTTTGATGGTTTAGTATATTTTCAAAAAATAAAGATTTAAATAATAAAATAGAAAATAGGGTTTTTATCACATGTGCCCTTCTTAACTTCTACAATTTCACTTATGTCCCTCTCTTTTTTAGAACATAACTTGTCCCACTACTTTTTTATAGTAATTTTTCAGAAGTAACTATAAATAAATTATTATAATATTATATTCATATCTAATGTTCGAAAATGTGACTACCGTTTGTAAAATTTTATTCGAAATGGACAATCATGTAATTCTAATGAAAGATTTAACATTTTTAACAATTATTTCATTGATATATAAATAAATATTTACGTATATGTGTCCGGTTTTATCGGTTCAAAAAATCGGTTCGACCGGTAAATTTAGGCTTGTACGGTTTTTTCCGAGTCGATAGGAATGATATCGTCATGATAACATCATCACCGGTTCGACTATTTCGGACCAACAGTCCGACTCGATGAGACCAAACCGAAGACTGATCGATTCAATATCCTATCCGATTTTTACATTGATCTCAACCCACATTAAAAATATTTACATTTTCGAAAGGTACACATGAAGTTTCACTACGAAGGTTTGAAACATCTGCATGCGAAGTCCATCTGCATACGAAGGTTTGTGGCAACATCACAACATCTTAAGAAGTCCATCACAGATATGTCTGTACGCTTGAAAGTTCTGCAAAAGTAGAGAGAGAGAGAACCCTTTGACCTCCGTAGTTGAGAGTCAAGACGGTCTGATGGGACGTTATTAAGGGCAAAAACCTGCACGCTTTGGAGCTCTCAGGTACAATATTAACATGCTAAGAAAGGAAAGGGAGAGAGAGAGAGAGAGAGCATAGGGCAGTAGAGCACCTTTGAAGGCGTGCATGGCAAATGGCAGTGGACACCATCTCAGCTCCCCTTGTTTTTACCAAACTACATCGGCTGCCGTTTCTGATATGGTCGTATCATACGCTGCTGTCCGCGAGCACTGCGCAGCAGCCGCTGCTCTGCTGCCACCACCACCTCCCCTCCAATCCATTTGCTTTGCCCCATTAATGGGCACCTTTCACAGAAAAGGAGCACCAAGTGATGTATCCTTCTCCAATGCTGGAGGCCTTCCCGAGTTCCAACTGTTTTTATGCTGTTGGATGTTCTGATGTTCTAGTTATTATACACATATATCCTCCCTCGAGCATATATTTGCAGACCCGTTGCTGATCCATCTCTTGCAGAAAGTATATAAGCCACTTGATCTTTCATCTATGTTATGCCAAAGCATCCAGATGTATCGGTTTTAGGTGCCATTAGGGATGCAAATGGATACCGATATATCCGTATCCGATCCGTCACCGTATCCGTTTTATATCGATTTTGACATCCGTATCCGTATCCGTTTTAAAATGGATACGGATATGGATATCATTTTGATATCCGCAAACATTCGTATCCGTATCCGTATATCCGTTTTTGTATATAAATATAGTTATAAATTTATTTTTAACCATATATAACATAATTCTCTACCTTCTTTTACCATATTTATATAATTTTTTTAATACAAACACATTTAGTAAATTAATATCATGTGTTTGTCATACAATTCTTATATATTTAAGTCGATTATATAGAGTATTTCTAACATTACTTGTGTGCGATCAGTATCCGTTTTACATCCGTATTCGTTTTTTAAGAATATGATAAGATAGTTTTAATATCTGTCAATATCCGTATCCGCATCCATATTCGTATTAAAAAATAGATAAGGATATGGTATTACCTATATCCGTATCCGAACGTTTTGCATCCTTAGGTGCCATTCAACCAGAAAAATCTATGTATTTTTCTACGCGTGTAAAAACCAGAACTCTAGATTGTCGCTTAGGAACAAAATTGATAAATTAACAACTGTCAAAATGTTCAGATATATTTAGGTTGTTATGCATCAATACCCAATAACTTAGACTCACTTATTGTCATGCCACTTAATATGTTATTGACAAAAAAAGCTTACGACAACGAATAGTCTGAATATTGATTTCTATATCTTATGATTTTTTAAATTTCTTTTTTTTGATAAGTAATATGTGTATTTCATTCAAAAATGGTATACAAAGGCTCAAGTAGCCAAAAGTCACTATAAAGAACATTTGCGAGAGAGGTTGGGGGATGGATGTAAGGTAACCCAAGGATAAAAAAAACTCAGGTACCACCATTGTCCCATAATAGTTTGCGTTATGAACTATCTGATGAAGCATTTCGCCAGCACTGGTGGAGCGTGCCTTTGTCCATCTATGGTTTCTTTCTTTCCAAATACACCACACCACCAAACCGATGAGGTTGCTCAATATCTTCCGAGCTTTGTGGTTCGTACTCCGAGCGATCCATAGAAGAGTGTCCTTCAACAGGAGGGCCAGAGGCGAGGGCTGTTGAAAGGCAGCACTAATCCTAATCCTACTTCCGATAGGATTAGGAAAAGATAACTTCTAATCCTAAAAGATAACTGATCTCCTTCTCCTATCAATAATTGATTTTTTCTTTTTCAAATAGGACTACCAATGTCCTATATATATTAAATAGGTTCTCACAAAGGAAGGGAACCCATCCAACAAAGAACTCTTACATGGTTGAAGATTATAAGATCTTATAATTCTTTCATTTCACCAAAGCTTAATAAGAGTAAAATGGTATAAGTCACTCTTACGTAAAATGTGAGGCCTCCAAACTCAATGATGCCTCCAAAGAGGTCAAGAAAAAAGATCTCATGTGATTGAACCAACAATTATTCAAGATATTCATTTTTGTGTTTTAAAGTAATAATCACCATCTCTTATAACTCATTAACCCGGAACTTCTGATATGATATTTCTAAGTATAATACTGGAAATCTCGATTGAACAATATGCGGCGATAGCTTGTCCCTTTACACAATGTATCGAATGCGAAGTAAGCTCTTAAGCGATCCAATCGTTTGCCAATGTACCGAATTGGGGGTAGCTAGCCCTCTACCAATTGGTCCCTTAAGCTCAAGGAACCATCATCATGTCTTCACACATGTCCCTACCATGGTCCCTTAACAAAGATCATGTGCATGAAAGTCTCTCGCTCTACGATAATACATTAGGAATGCGACCTTATCGTGCCATTACAAAGGTGTGGATGAGCTAGATATATATAACTTAGCAGAGGGATTGGCTCTTTCTCAACAGATATATGATTCTCGTGAACTTTACTCCAATACCACGAAGCATACACATCGGTCGAGTCTAATCTGATTCCATCGACGAATTTGACTTTTAAATTCAAAAATCTGTTAGGGTTGAAGTCGTGGCTGACTATTTATCTAGCCTATGAAGCTGCACACATGCAACCTGTCCAGTATCATTTTCTGGATGAACAACTCTTGGTTGCTTCTGAGGTTGATTCTCCCTTATCAATAGTTGCAGATATTATGAATTACTTGGCTGTTGGACAAATCCCTTGGGGTTGGTCCAATGCAAAGAAGGAGAAATTCTTTGCCTAGATTAAGACGAACCCGATTTGTTTCATATTTGCACAGACCAAATAAGAAGAAGATGCACTCCTTAGAGCGAATTAAATAGCATGCTAACTTTTAGGGTTCGTTTGGTAGCAGGGTTGGGTAGGATTGGGTTGGATTGGTATACCCTTGTGAATAGTAAACTGTGAAGATGATTGGAAGGGTTGGAAGGAAGGGTACCCCGGGTTGGGCCAATCCAACCCTGTCCAATCCTGCAACCAAACGAATCCTTAAGATTCCTCAAGAATCCCTCCATTCATCATAGAGAAGATTTAATCCTCCCATTAAGAAACATCCAACTCTCTCCAAGAACAAAACCAACACTTGAAAGAGGTTTCTTTTGCCAACCCAACCAAAGGCAAAGGCAAAAGGGTGGTGTTACTCTCACCTTCACAAACACCAACGACAGTTCGTTATCATTGTACTTACGACTTACATGCATCTCTCTCTTTCTTCTTCTTCTTCTTTCCCCAATAGACATATACAAGGAAAGATCACAAGGGGTGGAGAGAGAGAGAGAAGGAGGGCCAATGGACCGCAGGTGGTGCAGAGTAAGTGGGCCTAACTTGCCCCTCAGGGGGAGCCCACCGCGAGCCTCAGTGGATCTATGTTCTTTGACCGCAGCAGGTCCGGATCCGCGCTGCTACCGTCTGGCGGATCCTCGTGATGGACCACCTTATCGGGTAGCACCTTGCCTACCATGGAGGGTCGGCCTCAGGGTTTAAAAAACCGGACCGGACCAGCTGATCGGACCGGTTGAATCGGGAACTGGTCCCGACCCTATCGGTTCGACCAGTTTTAGGTAATTAATTTAAAATAAAAAGGAAATAAAAAATCGGATCAGACCGGTGGTCGGATCGGGTTGACCTGGGCGGTTTGGACCGGGTTGACCCGGATTGACCCGGATTGGATGGTTTAGTATATTTTTAAAAAATAAAGGTTTAAATAATGAAATAATAAGGTTTTTATCACTTGTACCCTTCTTAAATTCTACAATTTCAGTTACGTCCCTATCTTTTTTGGAATATAATTTGTGCCACTACTTTCTTGGGGTAATTTTCTAAAAGCATCTATAAATAAATTACAATATTATAATCATATATAATGCTACAAAATGTGACTATCTTTGTAGAGTTTTATTCAAAATAAACAATCATGTTTTTATATTGAAATATTTGACATTCTAAATGACTATTTCATTGATATATAAATACATATTTACATATATCTATTAGGTTTTATTAGTTCAAAAAACCGTGTCGACTGGTCGGACCAGTAAATTAAGCCCGGTCCGATTTTTTCTAAGTCGATATGAATGATGATGTCATACTGACATCATCACCAGTCCGACCGGTTTGGACCGACGGTCCGACCCGATTGGACCAAACCGAAGACTAACCGATTCAATGTCCGATCCGGTTTTTAAAACCTTGGTCCGCCTCCGTGCTTCTTCCTCTGATTTTTTTCGAGAAAAATCCAACGTCTGGCTCTGCAATCAGGATGTCTGTTCTAAGATTTGGGTCACACGCTATCTTCGAGCTTGTGGTGGTCGTGTAGATTATTATATAAGTTATATCTTGTAGTTAAATAAGAATAAATTATCTTTTATTCTTTAAGTTACCAACAAATGTTATATTCGCTGTGAAAGTTATATCTTCCGATTTTTCTGCAGAAGTTTTTCTGGACCCATTTAAATGGGTCTGTTAGTAGTGTAAGTTGATTACCACCCAAAAGATGAGGGTTCAGATCCCTCCATTGTAGGGGATTACATTAAATAATCGACAACCAACGTAAAAAATAGGCGAATCTTTCAACATGAGTTTGAATAATAATCTATGTAGCCGACACTATTTATAGTGGGAGAAAGCTTTCTTATTTTAGCTGACCGTACGTAAAGTGGGAAAAGGTTTTGTTTTTGTTGCTGTTATTCCTTAAAATTTTTATTAATCATTGGTAAACATTACAACAAATTTAACCAAAGTCAACTACAAATTTTTATGGGGTTGATGGGGCTGCCCCCTGGTGGCAGCCAACATGGCTGCCCCGCCCCCATTTTGAGGCAAATTTTTTTATTTTTTTTGAAAAATATCGTCATGTATATTCATCCCTATATCCCTCCTATATGCCATTCGAATTTCGTCAGAAACAGGGACTCGTACGGCCTCCATCCAGACAGAGTCGATTTAAAAAATCCTGCGATCGTTAAAAAAATGACGTATGGATGGAGGCCGTAAGAGTCTCTGTTTCTGACGAAATTCGAATGACATATAGGAGGGATATAGGGATGAATATACATGGTGATATTTTCCAAAAAAATAAAAAAAATCTTGCGAAAAATGGGGTGGGGGCAGCCATGTTGGCTACCCCCAAGGGGCAGCCCCATTTTTCCCAATTTTTATTTGTTGTCATATAATTCGTAGTTAAATATATAACAACGAATATTATCTGTTACACCATTCTTTAAATTTGCAACGAATGTCATATTCATTGATATCTTCCTAACAATAAATCATATAACAACAACTATTCGTTGATTCTTCCAATCTTGTTAAAATGATTAATAAAAATTTAACAGACGAGTCAATAGATAGATCGTTGCTATATGAAGTTTTAGCAACGAATATGACATTCATTGCTAATTTCAAGAAGAAAAGTTAATTTTATAATGAATAATATTCCTCGATATATTGTAAATTTCATCCCTTATTATATAATTAAAATTGCTGCGGTGGATCGAAGTAGGGACTCCGCCCTTCCTTCTCTCTCAAAAAAATAATATTCCTTAATATATATTTAATATCGGAAGATATTGCAATGAGTATTCAAATTATGGGTTGCTTTAAGTCAATTTCGTTGTAACAAAATTAATAAATATTATAAAAATCAATGAAGCCGTTGCTATATGATGTATTTCAAAGAACATTGCAATCGTATACAATATTTGTTGCGAATTAAAGGATCAAGTAACAAAATAATATTTATTTTATATAATAATGGGATTTTTACATCCATAACCCTCAGTAATCCCGCAATATCATTCATAACCATGCATAATCATGAATTACATGAGAAACCTCGAGTAATAGTTAACTCTCACAAGGCATAACCCTGTGTCATATTCCGTTTGGGATACCCGTTATTTTTTACGGTTTCCGTTGAAAAAAAGCAAAACTACCATTAAAATTCATTCTTATTTACAATAGCATGCCATCATTTCTCTGTGTTGGACCCACCACCTCCCACACCGAGTTCTTCCAGGAAGGCCTCAACGCTTGCCATTGCTCAAAGCACCCTATCACCGAGGTCCTCGTGAACCACACCCCCTGTCACCGCAACCCCTGGTCGAAACCCCTGCGTAGCTCGAGTTTCTCCTGGCACGCCCCCCAGCAGCTCCTAGAAGAAGACCCCCAGGCCCGCGCCCTTCCCGAGCAGCTCCTGGAAGAAGACCCCCACGCCCGCGCCGAGCAGCTCCTGGAATAAGATCCCCATGCTCGCGCCTCCTGAGCAACTCCTAGAAGAAGATCCCCATGCTCGCGCCCTCCTGAGCAACTCCTAGAAGAAGATCCCCATGCTCCCGCCTGCAACCGCTTTGACCACCCACGTCGGTCAACTTCCCCTTTGTAATCGGCAACAAGACGTGCCACGTATGATTGACTCTCTCTCTCGGGATTTTTTAGGTTAATCCAACCGTTAGATTTTTGATTGGTTAGATTAACTCAATTTTCTGGTTGAGTTAATGAACAAAGTAACGAAAGGTTATGGATGTAAGACGACGCACTTATTCAAGGTCCTGAACGTAATTCGTGATTATTCAAGGTTATGAATGTTATTGCGGAATTTTCAGGGTTAATGGGTGTAAAAATCCCTATAATAATCTATATCCATGTATTTTCCAATCATCATCATTGGTGCAACAACGATATAGAAGAACATTCATGAGGATGTCGACAGATAAGCATTATATGATTCGTGATAGCAATATATCAATTGATATAACATTAGTTGCCAATTAGCAAAGACAGTTTTATAATGAGTTACTAATAAATTTAACTAGATGCATCAGCGAATCTTCAATTTATACATGGTATATCTCCATTTCGTTGGAGTGGGTACTAAATAATAAAATTCTACATCTAAAAGACCATCGCAATTCGAACCAAATCATGAGATCACAATGATCTATTGCATTTCATATGTATTATTAATTCAAAGGTCGGGTCGAAATTGTCTAAGGAAGTCGCACTACTCCAGTCGAACATATGAACTTAGCGAAAACGAACTCGTCAAGGGACTATTCAGTATGATCCATATGCGATAGAACCTGATTTGTGGATCTCTTGGTTCGAGAAATAAGAGGATCGAAACTATTTCTTCTGACTCCTTTTCAAATCGACAAATTCTCCATTTAATATCTTTAAAAGTTACATAGAAATTGATGGGAGACGGGCAACAAGCTGCGCCGCCAATCCCTTTTGAATGGCAAATCCAATTCTTCGAAATACAACATTCATAGACTTGGGAACCATAACATTGCTATGCATGATTTTTTGAACCCTCTTAAGGAGTTCCACTGCTTCACTTGCCAAAAACCCAAATGTATCAAAACCAAATAGGATGAATACGTGTTGATTATCAATGCATGCCTTCTCATGCTTAGCCACTTTAGCTAATGCAGCTTTTTGGCTATCTACTTTGGCTAATGCAGCTTTAATATCTGAATCTTTCCATTCATGCCTATCTACTTTGGCTAACCACTTATTATCGGTAATCAAACTACCAAAATACATTATCAAAAGAACAGATAAAATAAGGTGTTTGCTTCTTATGGAATGAGAAACAAACTTATATCGTAACGCGGGCCTGTTTGGTTTCTGGTATACATCGGAGTACACCGGCATACCCTTGACTCCAACCCTTCTAACTTGAGTTGGGATTACTTGTATTGACAATACAATTTATTTGGTATAATGATTTTTAATTATGTTCAAATAAAATTATTAACATAAAAACATATAATAAATATTAAAAAAAATTAATATACTAAACTACACTACTAATATAAACTACACAAGTAATATACTAAACTGCACTACTGATATAAACTACACATCATCTCTATTTATCACTGATTTCATCTTCTTTATCTTCTTCTTCTCCTTCATCTCCATTAATTTGGATTTTTTATTAAAAAAGGAGTAGGCCATTGTTGAGCTAAAAGAAGTTGAGACTGTTGTCCTTATCCCCACCTGATAATAATTCCACCAAACTAGTCCTTTATTTGGTTACTGATTTGGCTAGGTTGAGGTATCCTCCTGTGAATAGTAGATGTTTGGAGGATTGGAATGATAATTGTGATGTGATGTGACATTGATTTTGTGCTATATTAACCTTTTAATGATTGTAATATGTTTTTAATGTTAATAAGTTTAGTGTAGTTGGTTAGTAGTGTGAAATAGGAAACCTAAAGGTCATGCGTTCAACTCCTACTACAAACAAAATTTTTAAATAATTTAAAAATTAAATGCGATTCAACATCAGTTTAACTTGGTTAAACTAGGTCAAAAAATAAGTTGAACTGGACGGGTTAAGGGGGCTTCGAGGCGGGGAGCTTTGCAAGGAAGGAGCTGGCGTTCGCAGGGAGGGGAGGCGCGGGTGGGTGCTTCACAGGGGCGGCTTCGTAGGGGAGTGGAGGCAGGAGGGGGCGGAGACATGGGTGGTGGGGGGTGCTTCGCGGGGGAGGGGCATGGCTTCGTTGGGGAGGTGCGGGTGACGGGGGACAGGGGAGGCGCGGGTGACGGGGCGACGAGCGACAAGGGAGGCTTCGCAGGGAAGCTGGTGTGCTGGGGCAAAGGGCTTCGACCAGGGGTTGACGCTATAGTGGTACGGCTTCTGGTGACGCTCGGAGCGGAGAGGAGGTTCCGAAGGTCTGATCTGACGTGGGTGAGAGGGAGTGGCACTGATGAATCCACATTTCATCATCTTTATTCTATCATTTTGGCACTAAAAACCCTAGCAAATACCTGTAAATAGCATTAAAATCATCGCCTTATCATTCATGCATATGCATCTATTTAGTGTATAAAATACTGTAATTAAGGCCAAAATTATAGAATAAATAAAGAAAAGAAAAAGAATAAAATATTGTAAATATTTTATGACCCAAAACCCCCGAGACCTGGGCATCTTGATGAATAGGTCGACAAGGAATAAAGTAGGGGGAGATAAGGGCCAAAGTACAGATAAAATACCCATACATTCTATTCATTCTTTATTCATTTTGGGACCTATTTTTGGTTCCACTTTTTATACATCAAATAAAGAAACTTTGTACATGAAAGTTGTAGATAATTTAATATAAAAAAATACAAAATTGATTTCACTGAAAAATAATGTACAGATAAAAAGTTATGGTCTGAATAAGAATCCAGAATCCCAACTTCCCAGACCCGTACCTCACAAATAAAAACTCCAAATGCAGCATACTCACCTTTAATTGTATATAGAAGAAAATAAGCTATTTAATGGCGGTGGTATCGCATTTGGCGGAACTACGGTTTGAAAGTTGAGTTTTGGACCCCAATTGTATACTTGTACAGATTAAAATATTCAATTTATTCTTTTTTAATTATTTATTTATTTTTATATTTTTATAATGTTGTAAATATTACTTATAATAACTATGTACATTAAAAGTGGAATAAAAACCAAAATAAAAATAAAAATAAAATACTTGTACATAGAACACATAGATACAATACTCATATACATACCTATGTAATATACTCATATAATTTATTAAATATACAAAACAAATCAGAAAAATAAAATAAAAATATATTTATGTGTAAAAAAGTATTCTATAATTTTATAAAATACTAAATAAAAATAATAAAAATGCAAAATACAAAATAAAAATAAAAGTAAAAGAATACAATATACAGAATAATATACCCATATAGGGATATAAAAGCAACTTGTAAAAATATACTCCATAAAATAAATTAAAAACCATAATAAAATACTATATAAAATTTTAAACATTTTTTATTCTTTAACCAAAAATTAATTCGACCTTTTTCTATTTTTAAACGAATTAATAAAACATTTTTTTAATCTTTTTCCTGGTTGGTCCACGTGGACCAACCAGGTGCGGTCTAGAGTTGACCAAGGTCAACTCCCTGACCAAGGCCTGCCGCCTCTGACGCCCTGATTTTCCCCCGTTTTCAAGAAATTTTGGCGCCCGATCCTTCCATTTTCTCGCCGCGAATCCTTCTTGGAACTTCTTCCCTGATCATCCCTCTCCCACGACGCATCTTCAGATCACGCAAAATCCTCATGATGCGCGCGTGGATCTTGCTTGAAGGAGACGCCACCATCTTCTACTTAACCGACCCGCCACCTTCGAGCCCAAGTTTGAACACCCTTCTGTCCACCCCTCGCGCTTCTTTCGTGCTCCAGAGCGACCTGGAGGTCACAACTCCGTCGTGTGCTCTTCAGCCAAGGCTCCCGAGGTCGGAGGTGCTTCCACTACCTCCCGCAAAGTCGCCGGTCGAGGTACCCTTCTTCCCTCTGGCCCCGGCCATTGAGGGCTCGCTCCGCTCTTTTATTCAGCCCATTTTAGTCCTATTAACCTTAGCTTCGAAAACCCCAAAAAGATTTGAAGTTTAATCGACCCAATCGCCAAATCAAGCACCTTGGCCGGAGCGCACCTCCGGCCGTGCATCTCCATCTCGATCCGAGCATCCCCAAGTGTATCCAAGGGTCCAGGCAGTTTGCCCTGAACTCTTTGACCATTTCTGCAGGTCCAAGCAGCAGTGAAGACACCTGGAGGTGAATTTTGAGGCTCGCCGGAGCTAACGAAGCTCTCCAGCTCCGCCAGCCACCAGCGAGCACCACGGTCACCGCCGTGGCTTTTTGACGCCACCAGGAGACAGAGGAGGACCAGAGGAGGCTCCAGCCCAATTTTGAACCCCAGAAGCCACCGTAGTCGGCCGGAGGAGCTCGAGGAACCTCGCCTAGTCGGAGCTCCGCCGCGTTCTTCCAGCCGCCTTCGCCACCGTCCGATCAGGGGTGGAGTCTCAGATCGAGCAGCTACCGTTGGATCTCCACCAGCTTCGACCGTTGATCATCGCTGGAGATGTGATCGTCGCCGCTCATCCGCGAAGCGTCATCGGCCACACTAGCTAATTTTTTTTGGAATTTTTCAAAACATTTTTATAATTTTTAACCCATTTTAGTGTCAGCCCAAAAATCAGTAAAAATCTCAAAAGAAAAACCTTAAAAATTTGAAAAGACTCAAAAAATTCAAAAAAATCTAAAAAGTCAAGAAAAAAAATCCAAAAATCACCAACTCTGTTTCTGCTTGTACTTTATTTTATTCTCTTTATTTGAAAAATAGTGTGAAAAATTTTGGGTACTGGTTGCTATTTTTAAAATCCCATTTTACCCACAGCCAACACATATTTCACTGTTTTTCCTTGTTTTGCTATTTAAAAATATCAAAAACACCTTGAAAAATCCCCAAAAATCACAAAAACAGTAGAAAATCCTAAAAATATCAAAAACATTTTATTTTTGAATTTTTGGTTATTTTTGCACATTTTTATAAATATCTCATCTTGTCTTTTATTACCTTGCTTTGAAATTCCAATATTAAAAAAAAGGTATAAAACATAAAATATAAAAATAAAAAAAAATAAATAAAAATAAAAATTAAAAACCCACAAAAACATCTTTGCTTGCTTGCTTAGTGTAGACATATCACATACACACACTTGAGCACAATTTTTGAATTACCCTGTTTGCTCCCTGTGTTCGAACTCTCTGCATACTTGACACTATACACCATTTGTGCAGAGTTAAAAATAAATTTTAACTCCACATTTATTTCTATTTCCATGATTTGTAGTGTGGGTTAATTGTTGATTAAATACACTTTATTGTGGGTCGCCGCATCGACATCGGTTGTCTCCGCCTTGTGTGAGACATACTCTTTAGACCTACGATAATTTGTGTTTATCAAATGGCGCCGTTGCCGGGGAGCAACGACGAGTAGTTTACATTTGTGTTTGCTTGAGATTGCTGTTTACCATAGCTTATCTCTCTTGCATTTCTGATACATTTATTGATTGAGCTATTCTGACCACCATTTCTTGTCTTCTTGTGAGGGACCGCGGAGCAAGGCGGATCGCTTAGGTGAACCGGAGCAACCTTGGGAAGCGGAGCCGGCTATTCTTTAGCCAAGCCGGCAGGAGAGAGCAGGAGGATTGAGAGAGAGTGATTAGATTAGTTGCACTTTATTTCTGTGAGAGAGTGACTTATTAATTTGTAATAATACAGGTACTTGGACTTTTGGACACTCCGGGCCTAATTTCCAAGTGTTTGTTCACTTGGAGGCTCACCGCGGTTTTGTGTTTTTCGCGATTTTCTCGCCTTCATTTCTATTTGTTTCACGAGGATTTAGCCCCTAGACATAGGAATTTTTGTTGACTGTGACGAACTAAGAAGCTAAGGCCCAATCCCTAATATCTTGCCTGCACCTTTAGAACGTAATTGGACTTGGCTAAAAATTAATTGAAAAAGCTATTCGACTTGGACTAGAGGCCACGTGCCGCGAGCCCACCCTGTTAAGCGCTACTCCTGAACTCGATGTGTCGAGAAGAGGAGGGGTGAGCCTAGACCGGACTCCGGACTCTTTTCTTTGTCATAGCTACTTGTTCTTCACGTTAATAGAAGTTGCTCATCTTAGGACGATTTCCTCGTGCATGCATATAGGTAGTTTAAATTATTGTCTTTAAATTATGCGCGGATCACTTTGCATGTGAAGTGCTGGTGACAAGGTACGCATTTCTATCCCTGCATGCATCATAGATTTTGACCGCGCATCGGCTTTTCCGCTTTCCTCCCCCAGTTTTATTGGACTTTAATAACAAGGAAATTGGAAAATTCGTTAGACGATGTTTGCTCAGAAAAACACATAAAAAGTGAAAACAATAAAAATTGGGACTGCTAATGCAAACTCGACCTTAAAACTCATCCCACCAAAAATTTTGTTTTGGGAGAGTAATCCCCTCCTTGTTTGATTTATCTGCTGCGAGAGAGTGACTCGACACTAGGATAGAGCCACATCTGAAATTTTGGTTGACTACTGGTCGTGGTTAGTCGTTCTCCAGTGAAGATCTCTCCGGTAACCGGTAAAGCGGACCGCGATGTCCTTAACAAATTGAATTAGCGGGAGCAACCGGGTTACGGTCCGCAATTCATACTGGCTGGGAAAGATCTGACGTGGATTGGGACAGACGGCTAGGAAAGTAGGATACCTAACAGCTCGCTCTAACGCTCTGATAGATTGACTGATCACCTAATAAAAATTGACAAGATAACAGACCGAACTCTCACGGTCATCAGCTCAAGTGTTGTGTAGGTGAAGCTGGGGTTTTGATTTAACATCCTGTTTGCATTCCAGATCTCATCCGCCTTTTCAAGATGATGGGACGGAGATCTCTTAGGCCGAACCTGTCGGCACCGCTATCCAGCACTCCTCCTCATTCATCTAGGAATACCTCGGAGAGTCCGCTCTCCGAGCCTGAGTTCACATCCACCCTGTTCCCCCTCGACCACCCTTCCCATTCTCCTTCTCTCAGTCCGATCGTTTCAGAGTACAGTGCATCACAGAGTTCAGCTCATTCGATAGCACCTGAGATGGCCTCTTTTGCTTTTTCAGAGAATCCATACAGGCAGACAGAGGCGAGCATGAAGATGATCATGAGCACCCTCTGTTCCTATTTGATCAGGCAGCCATCAATAATTCCTTGTTAGCATCCCTGGAAACTATGCAGAGGCAGATCCGCGACCAGGGAACATTCATGGGAGATCTGATGAGAGAAATAGCACAGATGAGAGAGAACCGACCTGGGGGCGGTGGCGGTGGAGGAGGAGGAGGACCTGATGCAGGAGGAGGCGATCCAGACGCTGAGAGGCCACCACAGACCATCATGAGGGAATTGCACAACCCAGCTGCTTCCCTCACTCATCGTTGGATCCGACTCCCACCCATTCACGAAGATTTCGAGCTTCGGCCCCACACAATCCAGCTGCTACCCAAGTTCCATGGGTTGCCAACCGAAGAGCCGCACCTCCACCTCCAAGAATTTGAGATGATTTGCAGCACTATTCATGATCGGTTGATGACCGAGGACACCATAAATATGATCGCCTTCCCATTCTCTTTGGTTGACAGAGCCGCATACTGGCTCAAACATCTGGGGCGATTCGTCGACACATGGGCAGAGCTCCGGACCGCATACCTGAAGAAATATTATCCTCTCGGCCGGACCAATGCAGCTAGAGCTATGATTAGCAATTTTGTCATGATCCTAAATGAACAATTCCATGAAGCCTGGGATCGATTCAGAGAGCTCATTGACCGGTGTCCACATCATGATATATCCAAGCCCAATCTAGTTCAGAGTTTCTTCTGTGGGCTGACACCGGAGCTGCAGGGGCTAGTGAACGCCTCTTGTGGGGGATCTTATTTCTCCAAGGGAGAAGACGACGTCTGGGCCATCTACGAAGGCATGGCAGAAAACTCTACTGTGATGACCCAGGCCCGAGTCTACACACAGCAGAAGCCCCCGCAAGGAGCGGGATCATTCCAGAGGATCGCCCGCATCGATGCTGGTCCCAATACAGTGTCAGCTGCCGCAGCCCAAGCTGAATCAGCCGCAGCCGACATGGGCATTATTAGTGAGAAATTGGATCGCATGGAGATCCTCGAGAAGAAGCAGAATCAAGGTCTTGCTCAGATGGACCTTCTCACCAAAACTATGAGTGACCTGAAGACTCAAATTCTATGCATTCAGGAGGCACAGACTCATACCCAACAGCCTCCCAGGTCACGGGCTGACCCCAGCAGTAGCAATGCCAACCAGACGTCTACCTCATACCGCCAGGTGAACCATATCCAGGCAGAGCCGGTGCCATTGCTACAGTACCATCCAGAGCGACCACCGTCTCAGGAGACTCAGATAGTGGTTTATCAGCCAGAGCAGCCACTGGCAGTTCTTCCTCCACCCTCCTTCGAGCAGGACCCATTGATGGAAGTTAATGGGATTTGGTATGACCGGTACCCGCAGCCCGGGATTCATCGTGATCACCCCGGATTCCGTTGGGGCAACGGTGGCTCCTCATCCCAACAGCAGAATCCTGCCCAAGGACAGCAGAACAGCCAACCACACCAGCAGCCCCAGTATGCCCATCAACAGCAATATCAGAATGGTCCTCGTCCCTCCTATCAGGGACAGCAGTGGAGGCAGCGACAGCAGCCTCAGCAATCATATTCCCAGCCGACCCAGAATTATCCGTACCAGCAACACCAGCAGCAGCAGCCCCATTTCCAGCAGGGACAGCCATCCGGTTCTCAGGATCCCACCTTTGAGAACCCAGCTCTTAATGATCTTGCCTGCTTGCTCTCCGAACAGAGAGCATCTTTCAGGCAAGAAATGGATGAATTCCGACAGGAAATGAGAGAAATAATCAAAGGCAAGGCCGCCATACCCGCTCAGATTGAACCAAACCCGAACAGTCTAAAAAGGAAGTCTGGGCAGGTAGAGTTTACATAGGATACCTCTCCTAGTGACTATTTGAGTGACACATCTTGTTCCGTTCATGATGCTGATTTTGTCATTACTAGGAGCGGTAGGATGCCAGCCGGCGGCGCCTCTTCTGAGCGACAACGGGAAGCAGGATCAGGAGCGCCAGAGAAGCAGAGGAGCGATGCTGATGCCGCTCATGATGATGTTGACGGTGGTGCTGATGCCACCCATGATGGAGTCCAGGGCGACGGTGCTGATGCCGTCGTGATACCTGTCGCAGACGGTGGTGCTGATGCCACCATTTTTGGATGATGAACCAGAGCGCGGTGCTGATGCCGCAAAGACCGGTGCTAGTGGTGGTGCTGAGGCCACCACATCCACTTTTGTTGAGCCACCATCTGTGATGTTGCCACATTTTGTACCCAAGGACTGTGGGAACAAAAAGAAAAACAAAAAGATGAATAAAGGAAAGGTTTCTGTTCAAATTACGGATCCATATGTGGTGAATGATGATTATTGTATGGATTCTCCTTCTTCACAGGCACAGGGACCGAGTCCTAATCCTCCATCTGAGGAGGCCACTACCATTCCCTTCCCTGAGGCACTCCGCCGAGCGAAGGGGAATAAAAAAGAAAATCCTAAAAAAGATCAGCGGGTAGAGTTCGGCAACCAAATGATAGACAGATTTCACATTCAGCTGACTCTACGAGAGGCATTTGAGCATATCCCCTTCTTCAAAAAGAACTTGAAAGAGACAACTACTGTCCGAAGGAAGAAGAGGCACAGAGATCAAATCCATATGCTCACTCATGACACTTGCTACGCCATTCAGAACACATTGCCAGCCAAGCGACCCGATACAGGAGCTTCCTATGTCAGATGCGAGATCCAGGAGCAGCGGTTCGATCGTACTCTATTAGACAGCGGGTCTTCGATCAACCTCCTTCCAGCAGCCTTACTCAAGCGATTCGAGTTTGGCCCTCTTCTTCGAAGCAGAACAGTCCTTCAGTTTGCTGACAGGTCGATTAAGAGGCCGAAGGGGTTGTTGAAGGACGTGGTCGTTACCATTCAGGGCCTGAAATTCCCCGTGGACTTTGTTGTATTGGACATGGAGATCCCTGAGTCGGTAACCGATGCCCCCATCATACTTGCACGCCCATTCTTGGCCACTGCCAAGGCGGTATCCGACCATGACAGTGGGACGGTATGTTTTCGCGTAGAGGGCGAAAGCATACAAATAGATACGATCAACCAGACCAGAGCCAGAGAGTTGGCATGCTCAGAGCAATCCAGCGAAGCCGAGCAGATGACAGAAGAGGAGAAAGACATCCACCAGGTTTGTGATTTCGAGATGACTGATGATGAATCCAACTGGAAAGATCCCGTAGCACCGACCCTCGCCTTACATACAGATTCACTATATCTCAAACTATTGGCAATCGAGAGCCGGGAGAGCATATCCCTGGATGAGGATACACAAGAGGCTGACAGTGTTGTGACGAATGGTGCTGATGATTTCCATGCTCACTCATCCTCTTCTGATCCCCCTGATTCAAACATTGATTGGGATGATTTTGATGATTATGTGCCTTGTCTGATTCCTTCCGAGCCGACAACCATGACAGAGTGCGAACCAGTGCAGTTTATAGATGATTCAGCAGGCCGCCCTTTGTCAGAGTTTCACGCAAAGCGAGAGTTCTCCCATTCAGACCTGGTCGCCTTCACACAGACATATCAAAAGCCAGATCTGCCGCCTCCCAGTTGTCCAGAACTGAAGCCTCTGTCGCAGTCGTTGAAGTACAGATTCCTTGCTGGTGAGCCAGATATGCACCCAGTCATTATCTCAGCAGGTTTGACTGGAGAACAAGAATCTCGTCTGATGGAGGTTCTTGAAAGAAACCGCAAGGCGATAGGTTGGAATATCGCTGATCTTCAGGGGATTAGTCCGGCTCTGTGCTCTCACCACATTTATCTTGAGGATAACGCTAGGCCGTCGCGTGAGTTCCAACGACGGCTGAACCCGAATCTTCGAGACGTAGTCATGAAAGAAATTTCCAAGTGATGGAGCGCCGATTTTATCTACCCCATCTCCGACTCCAAATGGGTTAGTCCACTCCATGTGGTACCCAAGAAGACGGGTATCACTACAGTTGTCAACGAGTCCGGAGAGGAGATCGCGGCCAGAGTTCCAACTTCTTGGAGGGTCTGTGTGGACTACAGACGATTGAATGAGGCCACCAAGAAGGATCACTTCCCGCTACCCTTCATTGATCAGATTATCGAGCGGCTAGCCGGGAAGAGTCATTATTGTTTTCTTGATGGGTACTCTGGATACAATCAGGTGGCCATTGCGCCCGAAGACCAGGAGAAAACGACATTCACCTGTCCGTTTGGGACGTATGCTTTCAGACGGATGCCCTTTGGTTTATGTAACGCTCCGGCAACATTCCAGAGGTGCATGTTGTCCATCTTCTCGGACATGGTGGGTGACTGTTTAGAGGTCTTCATGGATGACTTCTCGGTCTACGGCGACGGGTTCGATGCTTATCTTGACTGCCTAGATCGTGTGCTTCAGTGCTGCATAGAGGTCAACCTTGTTTTATCTTGGGAGAAGAGCCACTTTATGGTGACTCAGGGGACGGTCCTTGGTCATATCGTCTCCAACAGGGGCATGGAGGTCGATCCCGCCAAGGCGGATATCATCAGAAAACTCAATCCGCCGTCCAATTTGCGTCAGTTACGGTCTTTTCTGGGGCATGTCGGTTTCTACCGACGGTTCATTCAGGACTTCAGTCGAATTGCCCGACCGCTCACTGACTTGCTGACGAAAGACACCGAGTTTATTGTCAATGATAAGTGTCTTGAATCTTTTGAAACTCTCAAAAATATGGTTGTTTCAGCTCCTGTCCTTCTGCCACCCGATTGGCCTCTCCCATTCGAGATCATGACGGATGCTTCTGATTTTGCCGTTGGGGCTGTGCTCGGACAGAGGAGGGATGGATTACCTTTTGCCATTCACTACGCCAGCCGGACTTTGGATGCCGCTCAGCGGAATTACACTGTTACTGAGAAAGAGATGCTGGCCGTAGTCTTCGCTCTTGATAAGTATCGATCGTATGTTCTCGGATCTAGAGTGACCATCTACACTGATCACACCGCCATCCGGTACTTAATGACTAAGAAGGATGCCAAAGCACGTCTTACCAGATGGATCCTTCTACTCCATAAATTTGATATTGAGATTAAGGATAAGCCTGGAGTCAAGAATGTGGTGGCGGATCATCTCTCCAGGTTGGAGGATCTCGAGGAATCTGAACCCAGCGCACCTATCACAGAAACATTTCCAGATGAGGTGATCTTAGCTGTCACCTCACTCCCATGGTATGCTGACTTTGTAAACTATCTTGTTGCCAAGACAGTCCCTCAGGGTTGGCCCAGACAGAAACTTGAGACCTTCCTAGCTAAGGCCAAGTTTTATCATTGGGAGGATCCCGTTGATGGACGAGATCTATCGAGGGTCTAAATCTGTCGCTGTGGCGACCCACAATAAAACGCGATCAATCAACAATGAACCCACAATCAAATATCAATCAATGAAAAATAAGTGTGGAGTCAAATTTATTTTTAACTCTGCACAAATGATGTAAAGGGCAAGTATGCAGAGAGTTCGAACACAGGGAGCAAGCAGGGTAATCTAAGCAAATGAATGCACAAGTGTGTGAGTGTGTGAAGTGTCTACACTAAGCAAGCAAGCAACTACAATTTTTGTGGGTTTTTAATTTTTTATAATAATCTTTTTTTTATATTTTTGAATTTTGTATTTTTGTATTTTGATTTTTAATTTACTGATTTTTATATTTTATATTTTATATTTTTCTATTTTCTTTTTCGATATAGGAAAGTAAAGGCAATATAAGACAAGGCAAAGTGAAATATTTATAAAAATGCACAAAAATGCTCAAAAATTCAGAAAATAAATGTTTTTGGGATTTTTAAGATTTTTTTACTGTTTTTATGATTTTTGGGGATTTGTCAATATGTTTTTGATATTTTTAAATACTGAAATAGGGCAAAACAGTGGAAATAGGGCTGGCTGTGAATAAAATGTAATTTAAAATTATCAAACAGCAACCAAAATCTTTCACACTATTTTTCTAATAAAGAGAACAAAATTAGGAATAAACAGAAGCTGAGTTTGCTATTTTTGGGTTTTTCTACTATTTTATATATTTTTTTTGAAGTTTTTGAGTGTTTTTAATTTTTTTAGTGTTTTTCTTTTGAGATTTTTAGTGATTTTTGGACTGACACTAAAATAGAGTAAAATAGACACTAGGTGAATTTTTGGGAATTTTTGGAGGTATTTTGAGATTTTTTTGGTATTTTCTAATGTAGACAGTACACAAAAAGGTTGTTTTTGATTTTTAATAAATATTAAAATAAAATAAAATCAAGAACTAATTAGATAGCGTTAAAGTACACCTATCCAGGAACTTAAGCCTATTTTTGTGGGATTTTTGGAGTTAAAAAGATATTTTAATTAATTAGAACAAGACTCCAATCATCAAACAGTGCTGGCAAGGGCATACATGCAAATAGTGAAACATCCAGGGGCATGTACGCAATTTTTCCACAAAATATTACTCTGAAACTTGCATTTTAAGGATTAAACACAAATATCCAAACCCGCAAGGGTATATCTGCAATTTACCCACCAGGGCGCGTGACTTGCACGCGCCTGGGAGGGGTATTTTTGCAATATTACAAAGCTCAGGGGGTTCGATGCAATTTCTCCAAAATATTACAACTTGACATAAATGTTCATGGACTTAAACGAAATGCACAAACAACCGGGGGTATCCTTGCAAAATGCCCACCCCCTCACGTGTACAGGTCACGTGAGGTGACGTGGCGAAGGACCCAAACGCAAATAAACAAAGCCTAGGGGTTGTTTTGTAAATATTACAAAATTTTTTAAACTACAGACGAAAGTTTAAATACTAAAAAGTAAATACAAAACGTGCGAGGGTTGGGGTGCAAAATACCCTCGCTCGAGCGCTCTGCAGGTGACGCGTGGCGCGCATCCAACGGCTGGCGGCGATGAACGATCCAACGGCGGGAAGCGGACCACTTATCCACGTGGCAGCACGGAAGCGGTCGATGATGGTTGGCGTCGACGTCTGAGATTAGATCTCAGAAAGAGATCTGACGGTGGCAGGGCATGGACGATCGGACGGTCGAGGCTCGAACTGGAGCTGCGGCTCGATCTGACGGTGGAGAAGCGAGGAGGAAGAACGGGGAAGAAGGCCGGCGGAGGCGAACTTCCCCGACTCCGATCTCGCTCCTTCGGCGGTGGACGGGCTCCAAAATGGAGCTGCAGCTTCCTGGAAGGTCCCTCTGTGGACTGGACGGCTCGGATTCGCCGGAGGGACGTCGAGATGCGGGCGCGAAGGCGGCGGAGCTTTACGCTCCAGGTATCTCCGACGAAGACTCAAAATGGCCCTCCAGGTGCGTTGACTGCGCTTGGACCTGCAAAATAAGGTGAGAGGGTCCAGGGCAAGTTACCTGGACCCCGCGGTGGCGACGAGGTGGCGTTGAACGGCGGATGGGAACTCGGCCGGAGTTGCGCTCCGGCGAGGTTGACGAATCGGGCGAGACAGGCGATGGGACTTCGAATTTTTTTGGGGTTTTTGATCCTAAGACTAAGACTAAGCTAATGCACGAAAAAGAAAGGTGTGAAATGGCATCCTCGACGATGTAGACCGGAGAGAAGGGTACCTCGACCGCCGGAGTTGCGGGAGATGGTGGAGACGCCTCCGACTTCGCGCGCCTTGGCTGAAGGGCTGGCGGTGGAGCTGTCACCTCCACGGAGCTCAGGAGCACGGGAATGGCGCTGAAGGGTGGACCGAAGGTGTTCAAACTTGGGGAGGAAGATGGGGGGTTGGTTAAGTAGGTGGCGATGGCGTCTCCATCAAGCGAGCTCCACGCGCGAATGATGGGGATCTGGCGTGATTTGAAGAGATGGTGTGGGAGAGGGATGATCAGAGATGAATTCCCAAGAAGGGATCGAGGCGTGAGGATGGACGGATCGAGCTCGGAAATTGGGTGAAATCGGGGCGAAATCGGGCTGTCAGAAGGTGGCAGGCTTTGGTCGGGGGAGTTGACCGAGGTCAACTCCAGACCGCACCTGGTTGGTCCACGTGGACCAACCAGGAAATTCAGAATGGAAATTATTTGTAAAATCAAATTAAAATAGTAAATGAATTTATTGATTTTAGGTTATAAAATAAAAAATGTTTGTTATTTTATGAAGAATTTTTTAGTGATTTTTATTTATTTTTCTGAGATGTATTTTTACAAGTTTGCATTTATGCCCTTTATTGTATACCTATATATTTTAATACTTTTATTTTTATTTTGTATTTTTAATTTATTTATTTTATGTTTATTATTTTCTAAAATTACAAGATGCTTTTATATACATAAAGATATTTTTATTTTATTTTTCTGATATGTTTTGTATATTTAATAAAATACAATTATATTCTATACAGGTATAAGTGTATATAGTATACCTATGTAGTCTTTGTACAAGTATTTTTATTTTTATTTTTATTTTGCATTTTATTTCAATTTTAATGCATATATATAGTATATGTAATATTTACAAAATTATAAAAAAGATAAAAAATGAATAAATATTGAATAAAGAATAAATTGAATATTTTATGCAGTACAAGTATACAATGAGGGTCCAAAACTCAACTTTCAAACCGTAGCTCCGCCAAATGCGAGACCACCACCATTGGATAGATTATTTTATTCTATATACAATTAAAGGTGAGTACACTGCATTTGGAGTTGTCGTTTGTGAGATACGGGTCTGGGAAGTTGGGATTTTGGATTCTTATTCAGACCATATCTTTTTGTCTGTACATTCTTTTCCTGTGAAATCAATTTTGTATTTTTCTTTATTAAATTATCTACAACTTTCATGTACAAAGTTTCTTTATTTGATGAATAAAAAGTGAAACCAAAAATAAGTCCCAAAATGAATAAAGAATGAATAGAATGAATAGGTATTTTGTCTGTATTTCTGACCTTATCTCCCCCTACTTTATTCCTTGTCGACCTATTCATCAAGATGCCTAGGTCTCGGGGGTTTTGGGTCATAAAATGTTTACAATATTTTATTCTTTTTCTTTTCTTTATTTATTCTAAAATTTTGGCCTTAATTACAGTAATTTACACACTGTTGAGATGCACATGCATGAATGCTAAGATGCTTGATTTAAGGCTATTCTACAGGTATTTGCTAGGGTTTTAGGTGCCAAAATGATAGAATAAAGATGATGAAATGTGGATTCATCATCCCCCTATACTTTACCTTTGCTAGTCCCTAGCAAACACTTATGCAATAGGTGCAAAAAGAAAAGAAAGAAAAGAAAAAGAAGAAAATTGGATGAAGTTTAATTATCAAACTTGTGTTCGCAAAATCGAAGTTTGGAGCTTAAGTCGGACCTTTGGAATTTAGTGCGGTCGGAACCTTAATGAGAACCAAGTTTGAAATCCAACAGTCCTTGAGAATCCCAAAACTCTGTCCAAGTCTCCTCAATAGCCAGGTCAGAAATACTTCAACTCATACGCAAACTCTTACGACTATGAGTCTGACTCGTACAGTGTAAGTGATATGTAGCTCCCCACCTCAGAAGTGACAAAGAAACAACCTCCCTCAACCTGGTAACTCTAATGCCTCGGTCTAGCAACTCTTTCCTCGAGAAGCGGGGTATTCCCTTCTAAGTTCAAGTGCAACCGGCTCAAGAAGAGGGGGAAGAAGTATAGACTTTCGGAAGCTCAGCCAGTGTAGCTAAGTCTTCCGCTGCAAGCTTCATGAGGTGTAACATGGATACCATAAGCTTTTGCTTTATTTGACTATATACACTCCAGTGGGGTTATTAAATTTTCAATCCGACCCACCACTTTTTTGGAGTTCTTTTGCATTTTTTTTTTCAATTGCATCTGTACAACATATCTACATGGTGCAGCATATATACAAGAAATTTTCCTCTTGAGCCAGTAGACTATCCCTCTTTTGAAGCTTTATTGCAACCCACGGCCTCTGTCTTTAGCCTTCATCACCACTAGACCAAGTTGAGGTGCACTTCCTTCACTATAAGAAGAAGAGAGGTTCCGCCTAGAAGTACTACCCTCATATGCTACCCCAAGCTAAAGGAAGCTGCCTCTTCACCACCTCTTCCATGGAGAGCTATGTGAATGGTGCAGGTGTCCAAGTTAGGTCATTATCAACAAGAGTCGTGCGTGTGCTCCGAAATACTCTGCTTAGGCGGTCAAGAATCCATTGAACTAAGTCTCGTGATCCTCAAAGAATTAAGTCAACTAGACCTGAAGTACCTCAAACCCAGTTCCTATAAGGTTCCTGTTATTAGGTAGATTTTAAGGTCCAATCAAGCTCCAATCTCCGGATTTTACTTAGACTCGTTCAACTATCAAACTCAATCCGAGAAATGCGAATGCTATGCAAATGCAGAAAATATTTTTGTGATGCAATTTTCAAAGATTTTGAACTTTTTATGGATTTTTGAAAAGATGATGCATGCAGATGCAAATGCATTTTTTTTCAAACAGATTTTTCAAATGTTTTTGGATTTTAATTTTGCAAATGTTTTTGGGAATTTTGAAAACAAAAAGATTTTGGCTAGAAACTAGGTGAAAATATGTACACGGGAGTGCTTCTTATATTTACAAGAAGTGGATTTTAAGAATTTACAGGGTAAGTGGTCAATTTTATACATATATATATAAGATGGATTTTGGTGTGATGTGTATATTCCTCAAATTTATTTGAAAACAATTTACACACAATTTTTGAAAACTATAGTCCAAAATAATTTTTACAAACATTTTACACACATTTGAAAATCATTTTGCAAAGGCTTTTCAAACAGTATATATAGGTTTTTCAAATCATTTTTGCAACCATTTTTCAAACCATTTGCAAATCATTTTTCAAATCTTTTATTTCACACAAAGAAAAGAAATTTTACAATCCACACATTTTTACAAAGGTTGAAAACACGAAACAAAATATTTTCACCTGATTTATTAATCAGTATATACAAAAAGAATTTTGAGGAATAACCACATCTTTTTATTAAGAATTTTTAAAGAATTTTTAGAGAATTTTTAGCCATATTATTAAGAAAATACGAAAGTACGAGTTATGCTAACGTATATACGTAGTATATACGACCCCCCTATACTTAGCTTGAGCAATGTCCTCATAGATCGGAGAGAAAAGAGAAGACATAACTCGTACTAAGTATAGACAAGTCTAAAGAATCAAGAAATGAGGCAATGAATCAATGAATGAGAAGTTGACCGTCCCCCCTATACTTCGGATCTATTAATCCTAAGTATAGCAGACTGTACACAACGCAGGGAGGGTCAAGGGTGGGAATGAACAGATCGTACTCGGGTTGTCTCCCCCTATACTTAGGGTAAGATATCCCTAAGTATAGACAAGAAGAGGAGACAATGGAGAGGATCGAAAAGAATAGAACAACTCGGGGTGCACACCCCCCTATACTTAGGACAAAGTACGTCCTAAGTATGGATACTGTCTACAAGGGCGGCACCTTATTGATAGATGAAGAAGATAGAAAAGGAAAAGAAGAAAAGAAGAAAATAAATCAACAGACGAAAGAGTGATATGAACAGCTGATCTGTACAGCGGAAGATAGAAGTGATCACCATGTATGAGATGCAGAATTATATGAGTCAAAGAACACATCTCATACCAAAAGAATGGGGGCAACGTCAATGGTCGGCGGATCATGATCTCGATATAGCTTCAGGCGTTGACCATTGACGCGGAAGGTGGACGAAGATGACGGTTCGGATATATCAATACTGCCATTGTCATGTACCTTCCTAACCACATACGGACCTTTCCACTTGCTCTGCAACTTCCCTGGAAATAATTTCAGCCTGGAATCAAACAACCATACTCTCTGATCTGGCTCAAACTGTTTATGGCTGATATGTGAATCATGCCATGTCTTCACTTTTTCCTTGTACCGTAGGCTGTTGGAAAAGGCTGTGTCTCTTAGTTCTTCCAGGGCTGCCAATTCTGCTCGTCTCTGATCTCCTACACTCTCGGGATCTAAAAGTAGCTCAGTAACTGCCCAAAAAGATTTGTGCTTCATTTCCACTGGCAAATGGCACGGCTTGCCATAGACGAGACGAAAAGGAGATGTCCCCAATGGATTTTTGAAAGAAGTCCGATAGGCCCATAGGACCGAGTCCAAAAGTTGTGACCAATCCTTTCGGTCTGGGCGGACAACTTTCTGCAAAATCGTCTTTATCTCCCGATTCGATACTTCAGCAAGACCATTAGTCTGAGGGTGATAAGGAGTGGCAACCCGATGGTCAATACCGAACTCGTCAGCAAGGGCCCTAACTTTGTCATTGATGAAATGAGACCCCCCGTCAGAAATCAAAACTCTAGGTACCCCGAACCGTGAAATGATATTTTTCCTCAAGAATTTGCAAACGGTTTTAGCATCTGCGGCTCGGGCGGGGATGGCCTCAACCCATCGACTGACATAATCTACAGCGAGCAAGATATGCTCGAATCCCTGACTCTTAGGAAATGGGCCCATGAAATCAATCCCCCATGCATCAAAAACTTCACAGAAGTGAATAGGTTGCATGGGCATCATGTCTCTCTGTCCGCAGGTTCCCATTTTCTGACAGTCAGTACATCTCTTCACGAATTCATCAGAATCCTTGAAGAGAGTAGGCCACCATAGGCCGGATTGAAGCACCTTCTGTGCTGTCCTTTTTCCAGAATGATGTCCTCCTGCCTCAAGCTTGTGGCAGTATGTGAGGACGCTATGCTGCTCTTCCTGAGGAATGCACCTTCTCCAGATGCTATCCCCTCCTTCATGATAAAGGACGGGATCCTCCCAATGGTAAAACTTGGCCTTAGCTAGGAAGGTCTCAAGTTTCTGCCTGGGCCAACCCTGAGGGACTGTCTTGGCAACAAGATAGTTTACAAAGTCGGCATACCATGGGAGAGAGGTGACAGCTAAGATCGCCTCATCTGGGAACGTTTCCGTGATAGGTGCGCTGGGCTCAGATTCCTCAAGATTCTCCAATCTGGAGAGATGATCCGCCACCACATTCTTAACTCCAGGCTTGTCCTTAATTTCAATATCAAATTCCTGAAGTAGAAGGATCCATCTGGTAAGACGTGCTTTGGCATCCTTCTTGGCCATTAAATACCGGACGGCGGTATGATCGGTGTAAACAGTTACTCTAGATCCGAGAATGTAAGATAGATACTTATCAAGAGCGAAGACTACGGCCAGCATCTCTTTCTCAGTCACAGTGTAATTCCGTTGCGCGGCATCTAAAGTCCGGCTGGCGTAGTGAATGGCAAACGGTAAACCATCCCTCCTCTGTCCAAGAACAGCCCCAACGGCAAAATCTGAAGCGTCCATCATGATCTCGAATGGGAGAGACCAATCGGGTGGCTGAAGGACAGGAGCTGAAACGACCATATTCTTGAGAGTCTCAAATGATTCAAGACACTTATTATTGACAATAAACTCGGTGTCTTTGGTTAGCAAGTCAGTTAACGGTCGGGCAATTCGACTGAAGTCCTGAATAAACCGTCGGTAGAAACCGACATGCCCCAGAAAAGACCGTAACTGACGCAAATTGGACGGTGGATTGAGTTTTCTGATGATATCCACCTTGGCAGGATCGACCTCCATGCCCCTGTTGGAGACGATATGCCCAAGGACCGTCCCTTGAGTCATCATGAAATGACTCTTCTCCCAGGATAAGACTAGATTGACCTCTATGCAGCGCTTCAGCACACGATCTAGGCAGTCAAGACAAGCATCAAACCCATCGCCATAGACCGAGAAGTCATCCATGAAGACCTCTAAACAGTTACCCACCATGTCCGAGAAGATGGACAACATGCACCTTTGGAATGTCGCTGGAGCGTTACATAGACCAAAGGGCATCCGTCTGAAAGCATAAGTCCCAAACGGACAGGTGAATGTCATTTTCTCCTGGTCTTCGGGCGCAATGGCCACTTGATTATATCCAGAGTACCCATCAAGAAAACAGTAATGGCTCTTCCCGGCTAACCGCTCGATAATCTGATCAAGGAAGGGCAGCGGGAAGTGATCCTTCTTGGTGGCCTCATTTAATCGTCTGTAGTCCACACAGACCCTCCAAGAAGTTGGTACTCTGGTAGCGACCTCTTCTCCGAACTCGTTGACAACTGTTGTGATACCCGTCTTCTTGGGCACCACATGTAACGGACTTACCCATTTTGAGTCGGAGATGGGATAGATGAAATCAGCACTCCACCACTTTGAGATTTCTTTCATGACAACCTCTCGAAGATTCGGGTTCAGCCGTCGCTGGAATTCGCGTGATGGCTTAGCGTCATCCTCGAGATAGATGTGGTGGGAGCACAGCTTCGGGCTCAGCCCTTTGAGGTCAGCTATATTCCAACCGATTGCCTTGCGGTTTCTTTCAAGAACCTCCATCAGACGAGATTCTTGTTCTCCAGTCAAGTCCGCTGAGATAATGACTGGGTGCATATCTGGCTCACCTGCAAGGAATCTATACTTCATTGACTGCGGCAGAGGTTTCCTTTCAGGGCAACTGGGAGGTGGTAGATCTGGCTTCTGATATGTCTGGGTGAATGCTACCAGGTCTGCATGAGAGAACTCTCGCTCGGCATGAATTTCTGACGAAAGGCGGCTGACTGAATTATCAATGTACTGTACGGGCTCGCACTCTGTCATGGTTGCTGGTTCAGAATGAATCAGACAAGACAACGGATCATCAAAATAGGCCCAATCAATGTCTGAATACGAGGGATCAGAAATAGAAGAACAGGAATTGAAATCATCGGCACCACTCGTCACGATGCTGTCAGCCTCAGGTGTATCCGTATCCAGGAATTTGCTCTCCCGACTTTCGATTGCCATGAGCTTGAGGTACAATGATTCGGTAGGCAAGGCGAGAGTCGGTGCTACAGGGTCTTTCCAGTTAGATTCATCATCAGTCATCTCGAAATCACGAACCTGGTGGACGTCTAGCTCTTCCTCTATCATTGATGCGGCTTCGCTTGACTGCTCCGAGCATTCTAACTCTCTGGCTCTGGTCTCCTCGATCGTCTCTATTTGTATGGTCTCGCCCTCTACGCGAAAACATACCTTCCCGCAATCATGGTCGGTCACTGCCTTGGCTGTGGCCAAGAATGGGCGTCCGAGTATGATGGGGGCATCAGTTACCGACTCAGGGATCTCCATGTCCAACACAACGAAGTCCACAGGGAATTTCAGGCCCTGAATGGTAACGACCACGTCTTTCAATAACCCCTTCGGCCTCTTGATCGACCTGTCAGCAAACTGAAGGACTGTTCTGCTTCGATGAAGAGTGCCGAACTCAAATTGCTTGAGTAAGGCTGCCGGAAGGAGGTTAATTGAAGAGCCGCTGTCTAATAGAGTACGATCAAACTGTTGCTCTTGAATCTCGCATCTGACATAGGGAGCTCCTGCATCTGGTCGCTTGGCTGGCAACTTGTTCTGAATGGTGCAGCAAGTATCATGCGTGAGCATATGGATCTGATCTCTGTGCCTCCGCTTTCTTCTGACAGTGGTTGTCTCTTTCAAATTCTTTTTGAAGAAAGGGATATGCTCAAAAGCTTCACGTAGAGTCAGCTGAATGTGAAATCTGTCAATCATCTGATTGCCGAACTCTACCTCCTGGTTCTTTTTTGGATTTTCTTTTTTATTCCCCTTCGCTCGGCGAAGTGCCTCTGGGAAGGGGATTGTGGGGGCCTCCTCAGATGGAGGACTAGAAATAGGTTCCTGTGTCTGTGAAGAAGGAGAATCCATACCAACATCATCATTCAATACATATGGATCCGTAATTTGGACATAAACCTTTTCTTTATTCATATTTTTGTTGTTTTTGTTGTGATCACAGTCCAAAGATACAAAATGTGGTGACACCACAACTGGAGTTTCAACAAAAGGAGATGTGGTGGCCTCAGTACCACCACTGGCACCTGTCTCTGCGGCATCAGCACCGCCTTCATGTTCTGCATCAAAAATGGTGGCACCAGCACCACCGTCTTCTATATCATCATTAGCGGCATCAGCACCGCTCTTCTGCTCTTCTGGCGCTCCTGGTTCTGCATCCGGTTGTCGCTCAGAAGAGACGCCGCCGGCGGGTATCCTACCGCTCCTAGTAGTAACAAAATCAGCATCATAATAGATATTATTCACATCATTCTCATAGTCACTAGGAGGGGTATCCTCTGAAAACTCTACCTGCTCAGGCTTCCTTTTGAAATTATTAGGGTTTGGTTCGATCTGAGCGGGTATGGCGGCTTTGCCTTTGATAATATCCCGCATCTCCTGCCGGAACTCATCCATTTCTTGCCTGAAGGAGGCTTGCTGTTCGGAAAGCAGGCGGGCAAGATCATCAAGAGCGGGGTTCTCAAAGGAATGGGGCTGAGAACCGGATGAGTTTCCCTGCTGGAAACGAGGCTGCTGCTGCTGGTACTGGGGAGGCTGGTTCTGAAAACGCTGAGGCTGCTCGCGCTGCCTCCACTGCTGTCCCTGATAGTTGGGACGGGGACCACTGTGATATTGCTGCGGTTGGGCATACTGGGGCTGCTGGTGTTGCTGCTGTGGCTGGCTGTTCTGGTACCCTTGGGCAGGGTTCTGCTGTTGGGAAGAGGATCCACCGTTGCCCCAACGGAATCCGGGGTGATCCCGGCGAATTGCGGGCTGAGGGTACCGGTCGTACCAAATCCCATTGACTTCCATCAACGGTTCCTGCTCAAAGGAGGGTGGAGGTAGAACTGCCAGTGGTTGCTCCGGTTGATAGACCACCATCTGCGTGTCCGAAGATGGTGGTTGCTCTGGATGGTACTGCAGCGAGGGAACCGGCTCTGCCTGAATATGGTTTACCTGACGGTATGAGGTAGAGGCCTGGTTGGAGTTGCTGCTGCGGGATGCAACCTGTGACCTGGGAGGCTGTTGGGAGTGCGATTGGGCCTCCTGAATGCACAACATTTGAGTTTTTAGGTCACTCATGGTTTTGCCAATCTGGTCTATCTGGGCCATGCCTTGATTTTGTTTCTTCTCAAGGATCTCCATGCGGTCCAGCTTTTCACTGATGATGCCCATGTCGGCTGCGGCTGATTCGGCTTGGGCTGCGGCTACCGACACTGTGTTGGGACCGGCATCGATGCGAGCGATCCTCTGAAATGATCCTGCTCCTTGCGGGGGCTTCTGCTGTGTATAGACTCGGGCCTGGGTCATCACTGTGGAGTTCTCTGCCATGCCTTCGTAGATGGCCCAGACGTCGTCTTCTCCCTTGGAGAAATAAGACCCACCGCAAGAGGCGTTCACTAGCCCCTGCAGCTCCGGTGTCAGCCCGCAAAAGAAACTCTGAACGAGATTGGGCTTGGAGATATCATGGTGGGGACACCGGTCGATGAGCTCTCTGAATCGATCCCAGGCTTCATGGAATTGTTCATTTGGGATCATGACGAAGTTGCTGATCATGGCTCGAGCTGCGTTGGTCCGGCCGAGAGGATAATACTTCTTCAAGAATGCGGACCGGAGGTCTGCCCAAGTGTCGACGAATCGCCCAAGGTGTTTGAGCCAATATGCGGCTCTGTCAACCAAAGAGAACGGGAAGGCGATCATCCTGATTGTGTCCTCGGTCGTCAACCGATCATGGATAGTGCTGCATATCATTTCAAACTCTTGGAGATGGAGGTGCGGCTCTTCGGTCGGCAACCCATGGAACTTGGGTAGCATCTGAATTGTGTTGTGCCGAAGCTCGAAGTCTCCATGGATAGGTGGGAGTCGAATCCATCAGTGAGTGAGGGATGAAGCTGGGTTATGCAGTTCCCTCATGATGGTCTGTGGCGGTCTCTCGCCGTCTGGATCGCCTCCTCCTGCGTCTGGTCTTCTTCCTCCTCCACCTTCTCCGCCAGCACGGTCTTCTCTCATCTGCGCTATCTCTCGCATGAGATCACCCATAAATGTTCCCTGGTCTCGGATTTGTCTCTGCATGGTCTCCAGGGATGCTAGCAACGAATTGTTGATGGCCGCCTGATCAAATCCAAATGGATGGTCATCTGGGTGATCGCCTCTGTCTTCCATGACTGGATCTTCTGTAAAAGCAAAAGAGGCCATCTCAGGTGCTGTAGAATGATCTGAACTCTGTGATGCACTGAAATCTGAAATAATTGGACTGAGAGAGGGAGAATGGGAAGAATGGTCGAGGGGGAACAGGGCGGATGTATATTCAGGCTCGGAGAGCGGACTCTCCGAGGTAGTCCTAGATGAATAAGGAGGAGTGCGGGATAGCGGTGCCGACAGGGTCGGCCTAAGAGATCTCCGTCCCATCATCTTGATTATTAAGAAGAGTAGAGGAAAGGCAAGAGAAGAAGAAGAGTAAGAGTAAAATGCAACAAAATTGCGCACAACTGTGCTGTGTTTTTGATCTTGACCTAAACAAATCTAGCAATCAAACGCAAAGCAAGGGTGAGTTCACCAACTCAACACATGAAGCCGTGAAGGTTCGGCTTTTATCTTTTCAATTTTTAACTTGATTCAGATATTTATCTTTGAACGAGTCCTTAGAACGCTACGCCTATAGGAGAGAGAGTACTGCCGGAAAAGTATCCCGTACTTGTCCTCCTCCTGTGTAACCTGTAGCTTGCACTTTTTGAGGTCCTTGTAACCCTTCCTGGATCCCTACTCAGCCAAAGAATAAGAGAGGAAGCCAATAGGCGAAACCAATACTTCGGAACTCGCTCGCAACGGAATCACCCGTGAGCGTGCAAGAACCTACTCGGACGCAGCCGGTGAGACAGACACCCCCGTGAAGGCGTGGCCTATGCTCGATACTTCGGACGAGGTCGATGCTCACACAATAGTGAGTCACCAATGGCGACCAAGCCCTACTCGACTACGTACGATAGAAGCGCCAATACTTCGGAAATCCAGGCGATACACAAGGCAGCCACAAGCTGGGTTTTTGGCTCTAATCCTTACGAAGCGCTCACCTCACTTGGAAGGAGACCTTCCCATGCAACCTGAATACAAGTGAGGGTGTTACTCTCCCCAAGCAATGAATCCAATTACCTTTTTTATTTTGGTCAAGTTTTCTTAGCAGTCCCTTTTTTAATTTTTTTGGTGTTATCGCTTCTTTTGAGTAAATTCAAACAAGCGCCTAACGGTTTTTGTATTTTCTTTATCCTACTTTGTTCCAAAAACAGAGGGAGAAAAGAGTCGGAAAAGCCGTGCAAGTCGACACAAAGATGGAGATCTCACCTTTGTGCCTAAATGATGCGTGCAAAGTAAGAAGACTTACAGTGAATCCCAGCTCTCTCCATGCGGGATGCAAAGCAGAAATTTATAAACCTAAACTACATGCCGGTATGCACACGGAAATCGTCCTAGATTAGGCAACTGCTAGCGTGAAGAACCACAAGTTAATTATCAACTCCCAATCCGAGTGTCCGGTCTTGGCTTACCCCTCCTCTTCTCGACACACTCGAGTTCAGGAGCGGCGCTTGATGGGGCTCGCTCACGGCGCGTGGATCAAAAGTAGATAACCAACTGTTTAATTAGTCTAAGCCCAAAACGTATCTATAGGAGCATGCAAACATAATTAGGTGTTTGGACCTATTCTAATCGAGTCAAGCAGGACCTAAAACTAAGAGCTCAATCCACAAAATAAATGAAAAAGGAAAACAAAACCGGAAAATGACAAGCGATGAAAACTCGTCAAAAACCGCGGTGAGCCCCCAAGTGAACAAACACTTGGAAATTGGGCCCGGTAGTGTCCAAGTTCAAGTCCAAGTGTACCTGTATTATTACAAATTAATAGTCTCTCTCTCTCACAAAAATAAATGCAAGCTAGACTACCACTCAATCTCACTCCTCCTGCTCTCTACTGCCGGCTTGGCTAAAGAATAGCCGGCTCCGCGTCCCAAGGTTGCTTCGGGTCACCTAGGCGATCCGCCTTGCTCCGCGGTCCCTCGCAAGAAGACAAGAACAGAGAATGGTCAGAAAGCTCAATCAAAATATACTAAGAGTGTAAGAGAGGTAAATGCAACTATGGTAAACAATCAACACACAATCAATAAAGAAATAAACTACTCGCTGTTGCTCCCCGGCAACGGCGCCATTTGATGGACGAGATCTATCGAGGGTCTAAATCTGTCGCTGTGGCGACCCACAATAAAACGCGATCAATCAACAATGAACCCACAATCAAATATCAATCAATGAAAAATAAGTGTGGAGTCAAATTTATTTTTAACTCTACACAAATGATGTAAAGGGCAAGTATGCAGAGAGTTCGAACACAGGGAGCAAGCAGGGTAATCTAAGCAAATGAATGCACAAGTGTGTGAGTGTGTGAAGTGTCTACACTAAGCAAGCAAGCAACTACAATTTTTGTGGGTTTTTAATTTTTTATAATAATCTTTTTTTTATATTTTTGAATTTTGTATTTTTGTATTTTGATTTTTAATTTACTGATTTTTATATTTTATATTTTATATTTTTCTATTTTCTTTTTCGATATAGGAAAGTAAAGGCAATATAAGACAAGGCAAAGTGAAATATTTATAAAAATGCACAAAAATGCTCAAAAATTCAGAAAATAAATGTTTTTGGGATTTTTAAGATTTTTTTACTGTTTTTATGATTTTTGGGGATTTGTCAATATGTTTTTGATATTTTTAAATACTGAAATAGGGCAAAACAGTGGAAATAGGGCTGGCTGTGAATAAAATGTAATTTAAAATTATCAAACAGCAACCAAAATCTTTCACACTATTTTTCTAATAAAGAGAACAAAATTAGGAATAAACAGAAGCTGAGTTTGCTATTTTTGGGTTTTTCTACTATTTTATATATTTTTTTTGAAGTTTTTGAGTGTTTTTAATTTTTTTAGTGTTTTTCTTTTGAGATTTTTAGTGATTTTTGGACTGACACTAAAATAGAGTAAAATAGACACTAGGTGAATTTTTGGGAATTTTTGGAGGTATTTTGAGATTTTTTTGGTATTTTCTAATGTAGACAGTACACAAAAAGGTTGTTTTTGATTTTTAATAAATATTAAAATAAAATAAAATCAAGAACTAATTAGATAGCGTTAAAGTACACCTATCCAGGAACTTAAGCCTATTTTTGTGGGATTTTTGGAGTTAAAAAGATATTTTAATTAATTAGAACAAGACTCCAATCATCAAACAGTGCTGGCAAGGGCATACATGCAAATAGTGAAACATCCAGGGGCATGATGAATACCCATTCATCACTCTTTATTCTTCTATTTTAGCTACAAAACCCTTTGCAAATACATGTAGATATGTGTAAATACAAATAAATACCAAAATCATGCATTGTGTAAAAACCTATAATTAGCATGTTTTTGTGCACAAAATAAAAGAATAAAGAGCAAAAAGAAAAAGAGGGAAATATTTAGAATAAATATTGAGCAACCTAACCCAAGGGAGGGCTCAGCATGGGCCTGACCGCATAAAAGCCAAAGTAGAGGGAGATAGGAGCTCATGTGTATATATTTGTAAATATATTAAACTATATATTTTCCTCACCCAAAAATATGTTTGTCCATATTGTGTGTATATTCTATTAAAAACAAAATAAAAAGATAAAAATCAAAAAGTCAAAAATTACCCTTTCACCATGTACACAAACCACACTCTTGCATTTATTTAACCCTATAAATAAATTCATTTATTTTCTAAACTTTTTGTGAATATTCTATGGATTATTTTGTAAATAAAATAAATAAAAAGAAATAAAACAAAAATCAAATAAAAATTACAAAATTGAAAATACCAAAAATACATTGTATTAATACCATGTATATAAATGTAGATATCCATTTATTTCACACTTGTATATAAGTGATAAAAATAAAATAAAAATATTCTTTTATTCCATATTTCATGTTGTAAATAAATAAAATACAAAATGGGCATAAAAACACATAAAAATAACAAATAAAAAATCAAAAATAAAAATTCATGTAGTGTACATATACCTATATATAGAGCTAACCTATTTTTATTTCCAAAAATTAAATAAAAATCACCAAAAAATAGAAAAAAATAAAAGAAAAATATTTCATGTTTTAAGTTTTTCCTAATTCGACCTATTTCTACCCTAAAAAAATAAAACAAAAATCGCCTACACGTGGCCGCTCCTGATTGGGCCACGGGGGAATGTTGACCCCAGTCAACTCCCCCGCGCCTCCTTCCTTTTCTGGCCAACGCGCGCCGCGCCTTCTTCCCCGAATTTTCCCACGCGACTCCAGCTGTCTTCCACTCAACCCCCGCGCCCAGATTCTTCGCCGCACATCCCTCTCCCTCGCCGGATCCTTCGCCATCAAAATCACGCCTTCCTTTGCTGTCGCCACTCAACCCTAATCGCCCGGTCACATTATAAAACCACCATCTCCGCCGCCCTCGCGCCGCATCTTTGGCCCATCTCCTTCTTCCCCGTGACCTCCATCGGCAAGGCGAGAGTGACAGCAAGCTTTTGCCCGTGTTGCAGTGAGGCGAGAGGGCGATTCCATCGATCCGGCGTAACCTCGCCGTCCTTGCTCCGCCGCCGCGTCGAGCATCGAGCTTCAGGCCTTGACGCCCTTCGAAGCTACGACCCGGAGATAGCCCATCTCCAGCCCAGTCTACTTCAGCCATCAGGTACCCTTAGTTCCTTTTAATTTCGTCTAATTTAGGATTTCGCCCAAATTTCATCTCCGACGCATCCTCTCGATTCCGACCATCTCGCGTGATTTCATCACAATCCGACCCGACCATCACCTTCACCGTGCCCTCACGCACCTTCTTCACCCCTCCACACAACCCAGATCGCACAGGATCTGGGAGTCGAGCTCCACCGCCGTCGCCTCGCCGGAGCTCATTCGCCACGCAGCACCGTCCACCTTCACCCCGTCTTCCTGGGTCGAGGCACTTTGCCCTCGACCCGCGCAGCTCCTTGTCTACTTTGCAGGTCCAAGGGAGGTGTCTGAGCCTCCTTCACAGTTCAGCCAGGAGCTTCTTCTTCCCCGACTTCGCCGGAGCCTTCCAGGGCTCGGCCGAGGCCTTGGCCACCACCAGCAGCTGCGGGATCGTCCAGCGGAGCTTCTCCGACCTTCAGGCGCAGCTGAGGAGGACCGGAGTCCACGCACGAGGCCGGCGAAGTTCGCCGGCCATCAGTTCTTCGAGGACCCTCCAGAGCCGTCCGATGATGCTCCAGCTCCAGATCTGATCCTGAGCGTCCATCTGTTGAGGAGCAGCGACCGTTGATCCATTTGAGGAGCGCATCGGAGCCATCCGTAGCAGAGGAGAGAGACCGGAGTCCATCACCGTCAGATCGTCCACGTGCCTCTCCCTCCGCCGTCGATCAGAGCCAAAGGCCAAAGGGGTGAAGCGCCAGCTATTCCTAGCCGTCAGATCACCCACGTGGCGCACATCCGACCGTTGGCGAATAAAGGGGTAAATATCATAGGGCCCCCTTGTAGTTTGCTTATTTTAGTTTAGTCCTGTAACTTTTAATTCACGTTGTTTATTTTCTGGGATATTTGCATAGAGACCCTCGCGCTTTATTTTAATTGCATTTATACCCCTGCCAGTAGAGACCCACGTGCTTGGGCACGTGTTTTGTTGGGTTATTTGCAATATATGCCCTGTATGTTCTGGCTGTTATGCAATGAATGAAATGTTTTGTTTATTTGCAATTATACCCCTGTGAAGGCTGAATTGGCGCATGTGCTTTTATTTCTTGGACTTTTTGCAACCTTGCCCCTGGGGTTTTGATACGTGTTATCAAAAACCCCTAGGACTTGGTTTTTGTTACAAATCAGTCCCTGTGTGCCCCAGACACGTGCTTGGCACGTGACTTCTTGGGTATTTTGCACCAGGACCCCAGAACTTTTGGGTATTTGCACATAGGTCCCTGTGCACAGTGCCCCACCTTTATTTTTGAATAAAATATCAAACGACCTCCAAATCCAATGAAATTTTGACACATGGCTCCTGCCATGGTGTAGGAATTTCTATGATTTTTGGAGACATTTCTGATTTCATTTATTATTTTTAAAAATTCAAAAACCCTTATTTTCGCCACTGTTTGACTTTAAAAATACCAAAAAAATATAAAAACTCCACCAAAAATTCTAAAAAAAATTAGGTAATGTTGTTTACTGGTTGATTGATTTTCGAGCCAATTTTGGCCACTTTTCATCACCTAAAAACCTTAAAAATTGAAAAACCCTTAAAAACTCATAAAAATTGTAGTAAATAAATTAAAAATCCAAAAACAATAATTAGGGTGCCTAAATTTTTCTTATTCTCCATAGAATATAGGAAAATTACTTGTAGGGCTTTTTGAGATCCAAAATTATTTTATTTTGTGGTCTTAAGCCTTGCTGGACAGTTCCCTATTTTTCTTGCATTGTTTGATTTTTAATAATTAATTTACACATTAGAAAAATTCCAAAAATTCACCAAAAACAGTAAAAAACCTAAAAAACATAAAAACCATCTTTCCATAATTTTTGCATCATTTGTGTGTCTTGTATAAATTGTTGAAGTCCCCTTGCAGTTACTTTTTCACATTTTCTCATTAATTAAAAAATTCTAAAAAAATACAAAAACAAATAAAAACCATAAAAAAAGACTTTTTGGACTCTGACTGCATCGTAGGCCGCAAGGCCAATCTGTGCTCCTTGTGTTCGACCCTGGGAGCTATACCAGGTTAAACCTAATAGTTAGACCGCTCTATCTTGTGTTTTGATTGATTGATCTCTTTGTGAGTGGTTTATTTTCTTGATTGACTCAGCCCGAGTGATTGAGGTCGCAACGACCTATTTATTTTACACCTTTACCTCTGTCATTTGGGCGGCGATCAGAATGGCGCCGTTGCCGGGGAGCACGGCTTTGTAGTCAGTTTTCCATTTTGTCTCTCTCTATATTATTGTTGTTTTCTGACCATTCTCTCTCTTTGATTTTTGTGCGAGGTACTACGTGGAGATCTTGGAGTATACTTTTTGAGGACCCGCACGGGAAGAGGAGCAGGAAGAGAGAGAAAGGAGCAGAGATTTTTAATTTCAGAGAGAGAGAGAGAACATTATTCTTGTTGTAATAATTTAGGACTTGAACTCTGGACACTTTTGGACATTTGTAACTTAGCGGGTCTGTTTCGCCGAGCACCGGTGTGCTCGGGGGACCCATCTGATTTTCGCGGCTTTTATCGTGGTTTTCATAGCTAGCTGCCTTTTCCGGTGTTTACGCGGTTTTCCTCGAGCCCCTAGATTTAGGAATTTATGTTGATTGTGACGTAGATTTTTAAGGCCCAACACCTAATAGAATATCTGTTCCTATAGAACGTAATTGGACCTTAATAAAATTCATTGAAAAAGTTAGTGAAATTGGATTTGAGACCACGTGCCGTGAGGAGTCACATACAGCGCTGGCAGGACCCGTTGTGGCGGGCACCGAGTGACTCCCAAGATCGGACTCCGGACTCTATTCGATTAGCTAACTATTGTTCTTCACGATCAATAGAAGTTGCTCATCTAGGACTCGGCTTTTCCCGCTGCACCATTTAGGTAGTTTTATTTCGGTCTTTAAATTCTGCGCGGATCACTTGCATGTAGAGTGCTGGAGACAAGGTACGCATTTCTTTCTCTGCATGCATCATTGATTTCTCCGCGCATCGGCTTTTTTTCGTCTTCTCCCTCTGTTTTTTGGATTAATAATCATCAGGAGAATCGGAAAACCGTTAGGCCGCTTGTATTTATTTTTGAAAAACATTAAAAAGAAAAACAATAAAAATTGGGACTGGATAACACTATTGACCCTAAAAGACACTCACAATAAAAATTTGTCTTGGGGAGAGCAACCCCCTCATTGTTTGGTTTGATTGTGCGAGAGAGTGACCCGAACACTAGGTAAAGCCCTCCGGTGCTCATCTCGACTGATTACCGACTCTTCTGTGCGGGACAGTCGGTTGAGAGAGTATCGGGTATCCTAATAGGTCACGTAAGCGCTCTGATATCTTGTGTGTTCACCAAACAAAAATTGACAAGATAAATTGACCGATCTTTCACGGTCTTCACATTGTGTTGCGTTGGTGAACCAGGGGTTTGCTTGCGATCATATTTTCTCCAGATCCCATCCGCCCAACTCGCCAAGATCAAGATGATGGGCAGACGATCTCTTAGGCAGCCTCTGGCTGCACCGCTTTCAGGCGCGTCTACTCCATCATCTAGGTTGGCCCGTGAGAGTCGAGACCAGCTCTCCGGGCCCGAGTTCGAATCCACCCTGTTCCCCCTCGATCCCCTTTCTTCTGTTCCTGAGAGACATGAGCCCGAGGAGAGACGAATTCATTTGACCGAACCTGAGTTGGGCTCTTCTGATTTTGCAGACATCCCTATGGCTGGAGCCGGTAGTTCAGACGATCGCCAGCCCGAACACTTTGTTTTAGACCAGGGAGCGATCAACTCCACCCTGATCGCATCATTAGAGACGGTTCAGAACCAGTTACGCGATCAGGGGGCATTCATGATAGAGATGAGGAGGGAGTTGGAGAGACTCCGAAGAGAGCGAGAAGAGCCGAGCGAGCCGGAGGACATTCCTGATGCTGATGCAGAGGCAGCAGCCGCAGCAGCAGCCGCCGCAGCAACGGCAGCCGCCGCAGCAGCGAGACCGATGCGGGAGCTTCACAACCCTGGATCTACACTGATGCACCAATGGGTGGTGATTCCTGCTATCGTGGGGGATTTCAAGTTCCCTCCGAACACCCTGCAGATGCTTCCGCACTTTCATGGACTCGCCACTGAGGAACCTCACCTCCATCTACAGGAGTTTTTGATGATCTGCAGCACTGTCCACGACCGTCGTGTGGACCAAGATACGATTCGAATGATGGCCTTCCCTTTTTCACTGGCAGATAGAGCAGCCGCCTGGCTGAAACATCTAGGGAAGTTTGTGTACACCTGGGATCAGCTCCGCACCGAGTACTTGAACAAGTACTATCCACTCGGGCGGACGAATGCAGCGAGGGCCCTGATCAACAACTTCTCCATGCAACCTAACGAGCAATTTCACGAGGCATGGGAGAGGTTCAGAGAGCTTCTGGATAGATGCCCCCACCACGACATTTCGAAGCCGAACCTAGTTCAGAGCTTCTTCAGTGGGCTGACACCAGAGCTTCAGGGTCTGGTGAATGCTTCTTGCGGCGGGTCCTACTTTGCCAAGGACCATAACCAAGTCTGGGCCATCTATGAGGAGATGTCCGAGAATTACATGGTGATGTCCCAGACTCGGTTGTACACACAGAGACAGCAGCCGCCAGGACCCGTGCAGTATCAGCGGATAGCACGGGTTGATGCAGGTCCATCCAGTTCGTCCACAGTTGCAGCCGCACAGGCAGAGTCGGCCGCTGCGGACATGGGGATTATTAGCGAAAAGTTGGACCGCATGGAAATCATCGAGAAGAAGCAGTGCCAGGGCATAACTCAGATGGAGGAGATGGCACAGACTCTGAGCGACATGAAGACCCAGCTCTTGTGTCTTCAGGAGGCACAGACGACTCCTCAGCCCCGTCTTCTGTCGCGAGGCGATTCCGGTGGCAGCCGCAGCTCGTCCCAGCGCTCCAGCTCCTTGCAGCAGGGCCTAGACAAGTTCACCTTGTACAGGCGGAGCCGTACCAGCAGCAGCAGCCCTCTTACCAGGCACCACCATCTCCAGACTTACAGATGGTGGTATATCAGCCGGATCAGCCTCTGGATGTACTCCCACCAGCCCCTTACGATGCAGAACCGTTGATGGATGTCAACGGGATTTGGTATGACCGGCCCCAGCCTGGAATCCGACGAGACCATCCCGGATTCAGGTGGGGGAATGGGGGTAACCAGCCCCAGCAGCAGCCAGCCGGTCAGGGAGGGCAGTACTCCGCCCAGAGAGATCACCAGCAGCACCCAGCATCCCAGCCATCATCATTCGTATCTCGTCCCTATCAGCAGCAGGGACAGAGTTGGAGACGTGAGCAGCAGGCTCACCAGCAGCAGCATCCATCCTCTTACCCCTCTCAGCCCCAGCAGCCTCATTACCAGAGAGGCAACCCGTCGGGCTCCCATGAGAGCCCCGCCATGGATGATATAGCCCGCCTCTTCACAGAGCAGCAGGCTACATTTAGACGGGAGATGGACGAGTTCCGCCAGGAGATGCGGGACCTGATGAGAGGGAAGGCCGCCATCCCTGCACAGATAGAGCCTAATCCGAATAATCTGAAGAGGAAATCTGAGCAGGTAGTTCACACTGAGCCTACCACTTCTAGTGACTTATTTGATGTTATCTCGTCGGATCTATTTGATGCTGATTTTGTCACACTTAGGAGCGGTAGAAGACCAGCAGGCGGCGCCTCATCTGACCGACATCACGAGGAGTCATCTAGAGCGCCAGATGAGGAAGAGGAGAGCGGTACTGAAGCCGCACATCATGATGACGGTGGTACTGAGGCCACCCGAGATGCTGATTCCACTGGCGGTACTGAGGCCGCCATTTCACCACATAGAGGAGGTGGTACTGACGCCACCAGCAGAGCCGAGCCAGCCAGCGGTACTGAGGCCGCAAGACGTCTAGTGGTAGAGCCAGCTAGAGGTGGTACTGATGCCACCAACATTTATTCTGATAGAACTGTTGTCTTTCCTCATGTGAATGTATCTCGGAACTTTGATTTGAATAAAGGAAAAGGTTTAGTTTCTTCTGATCCCACTGTGATGAATGATGCTTGTGAGGATCCAGTCGTCGAACAGTCTAGACCTATTCCTAGTCTTCATCTGAGAAGGACCCTGTGATCCCCTTCCCTAGAGCCCTTGAGTTAGGGAAAGGGAAGAAAAAAGAAAAAGACCCAAAAAAGAGAGAGCAGGAGGAGTTCAGCCAGAGCATGATAGACCGATTTCACATCCAGCTGACCCTCAATGAGGCTTTGCAGCACATTCCTCTTCTTCAGCGATCCCTAAGAGATAGGACCACAATCAGGAGGAAGAAGAGGAACAAGACCGCAGAAATTCATGTGCTAACGAAAGCCACGTGTTACGCGATCCAGAACCATCTGCCGACTAAGAGGCCAGATTTAGGGGCCCCGTATGTCAGATGTCAGATTAGTGAGCAGAGGTTCGACCGCACTCTATTAGATAGCGGATCGTCTATCAACCTTCTTCCGGCAGCCCTTCTCGACCACTTAGAGTTGGGCACTCTTAGACAGAGCAGGACATACCTTCAGTTTGCTGATCGGTCTGTCAAGAGGCCAAAGGGGTTGTTACGAGACGTTGTCGTCACGATTCAGGGTTTGCAATTCCCCGTGGACTTCGTAGTGCTGGACATGGAGACCCCTGACTCGTTGACCGATTCCCCCATCATCCTCGGTCGCCCATTCTTGGCCACAGCCAAGGCGGTGACTGATCATGATAGCGGGAAGGTGTACTTTCGCGTCCAGGGCGAGAGTATACAAATAGAGACGGTTAAGGACCACAGAGCCAGATCCAGATCCCGCTCACATGGCAGTACAGATTCAGAGCAGCTGACAGACCCAGAGCCAGACATCCACCAGGACTGTGATTTTGTGATCACAGATGATGAGGCAGCTTGGGCAGATCCTGTAGCACAGACCATCCTCTCATATTCAGATTCGGCTGATGCAGAGATGATAGTAGAGGATAGTCTGGAGAGCACGGACCTGGTACAGGATACTATTGAGTCAGCAGAGTCGGACCTTGATCGCGACACGATTTCCAGTGATGGTGGTACTGAGGCCACCCTGCTCTATGGTGGTGCTAATGCCACCTTGTTCTCCAGTGGTACTGATGCCACTGAGTCTGATATAGATCCCTCGGATTCAGAGTCTGATTGGGCAGATTGTAGTGATCAGATGCCAGATCTGGATCCACCTGAGCCTATAGATGAGGAGGAGGTAGAGGCAGAGCAGATCAGAGACAATGTAGAGGACCCGCCTTCTCCAGATCCAGTTTGTGAGAGTTCATTATCATTTTCCCAAGCAAATTTGGCAGAATTATCAGCATACACACATCTTCTACAGAAGCCAGATTTGCCAGCACCTAGCTGTCCAGAGCTAAAGCCGCTCCCTACTTCGCTGAAGTATCGATTCCTTGCGGGAGAGTCTGAGATGTACCCAGTCATCATCTCTGCAGATCTGACTGGAGAACAAGAATCCCGTCTGATGGAGGTTCTTGAAAAGAACCGCAAGGCAATTGGATGGAGCGTAGCAGATCTCCATGGGATTAGTCCCTCGTTGTGCTCCCACCATATCTATCTCGAGGAAGGGGCAAAGCCGTCGCGTGAGTTCCAGCGGCGACTGAACCCCAACCTAAGAGAGGTTGTTATGAAGGAAATATCAAAATGGTGGAGTGCAGATTTTATTTACCCCATTTCCGACTCCAAGTGGGTTAGCCCCTTGCATGTGGTACCCAAGAAGACGGGCATCACGACTGTGATCAATGAGTCGGGAGAGGAGATCGCTACACGAGTACCCACCTCTTGGCGGGTCTGCGTTGACTACAGGAGACTCAACCAGGCCACCAAGAAGGACCATTTCCCCCTGCCCTTTATAGATCAGATCATAGAGAGACTGGCAGGGAAGAGTCATTATTGCTTCCTAGATGGGTACTCGGGCTACAACCAGGTGGCCATCGCTCCTGAGGATCAGGAGAAGACCACCTTTACCTGTCCCTTCGGTACTTACGCCTTTCGACGCATGCCATTCGGGCTATGTAACGCCCCTGCGACTTTTCAGAGATGCATGCTGTCAATCTTTTCGGACATGGTAGGGGAGTGTTTGGAGGTCTTCATGGACGACTTCTCGGTTTACGGCGACGATTTCGATTCCTGTCTTGACTGCCTAGACCGAGTACTCCAGCGATGCATTGCTACCCGCTTAGTTCTATCTTGGGAGAAGAGTCACTTCATGGTGACTCAAGGGACGGTGCTTGGCCACATCATCTCCAACAGAGGCATGGAGGTTGATCCGGCCAAGGTCGATGTCATTAGAAAACTCACACCGCCGTCCAATTTGAAGCAGTTACGGTCATTTCTGGGGCACGTTGGTTTTTATAGGAGATTTATTCATGATTTCAGCAAGATTGCCCGACCGTTGACTGACCTCTTGACAAAAGACACCGAGTTCCTTGTCGATGACAAGTGTCTTTCGTCGTTTGAGACTCTCCAGCAGTGCGTAATTGAGGCTCCTGTCCTTCAGCCACCCGATTGGTCTCTCCCATTCGAGATCATGACGGACGCCTCCGATTTTGCCGTAGGAGCAGTGCTAGGACAGAGGAGGGATGGAGTACCGTTTGCAATACACTATGCTAGCCGCACATTGGATTCCGCCCAGCGGAATTACACAGTCACAGAGAAGGAGATGCTAGCAGTAGTGTTTGCCCTAGATAAATTCAGATCATATATCATTGGATCTCGAGTGACCTTGTACACAGACCACACCGCCATCAGGTACCTCATGTCAAAGAAGGATGCCAAAGCCAGACTTACTAGATGGATCCTTCTACTCCAGGAGTTCGACATTGAGATCAAGGATAAACCTGGAGTCAAGAATGTGGTGGCGGACCATTTATCCCGATTAGAGCAGCCTGAGGATTCTGAGCAGATTAACCCCATTTGTGATACCTTCCCAGACGAGGCGATCCTTGCTATCACCTCACTCCCATGGTACGCCGATATTGTGAACTTTCTCGTTGCTGGGAAAGTCCCACAAGATTGGCCTAGGCAGAGGCTTGAGACCTTCCTTGCGAAGGCCAAGTCTTACCACTGGGAGGATCCCATCCTTTACCACGAAGGAGGGGATAGCATCTGGCGTCGGTGTATTCCTCAGGAGGAACATCATAGTGTCCTCACTTACTGCCACAAGCTTGAGGCAGGAGGACATCATTCTGGGAGGAGAACGGCACAGAAAGTGCTCCAATCCGGCTTGTGGTGGCCTACACTCTTCAAGGACTCTGATGAGTTCGTGAGGAGGTGTACTGACTGTCAGAGGATGGGCACTTGTGGACAGCGTGATATGATGCCGATGCAGCCCATTCACTTCTGTGAGGTTTTTGACGCATGGGGCATCGATTTCATGGGTCCATTCCCTAAGAGTCAGGGATTTGAGTACATTCTGTTGGCCGTAGACTATGTTAGTCGTTGGGTTGAGGCTATCCCCGCACGAGCCGCAGATGCAAAGACAGTTTGCAAATTTTTGAAGAAGAACATCATCACGCGGTTCGGGGTTCCACGAGTTCTGATTTCTGATGGGGGGTCTCATTTCATCAACGACCAGGTGAAGGCACTTGCTAGAGAGTTCGGCATAGACCATCGTGTTGCCACACCATATCATCCACAGACAAATAGTCTAGCCGAAGTGTCGAATAGGGAGATCAAGAATATTTTGCAGAAAGTCGTCCGCCCTGACCGAAAGAATTGGTCACAGCTGTTGGACTCGGTCTTGTGGGCATATCGGACGTCTTTCAAGACTCCATTGGGAACATCTCCCTTTCGCCTCGTGTATGGCAAGCCCTGTCACCTGCCAGTTGAGCTGAGGCACAAGTCACTCTGGGCAGTTACAGATATTCTGATGGATCCAAATGGTATAGGAGACCAGAGGAGGGCAGAGTTAGCCGCCTTGGAAGAGCTTAGAGATGCAGCTTTCGCAAACAGCCTACATTATAAGGAGAAAATCAAGGAGTGGCATGATTCTCATATCAGCCACAAGCATTTTGAGATTGGACAGAAAGTATGGCTGTTTGATGCAAGGCTTAGATTATTTCCAGGGAAGCTACAGAGCAAATGGAAAGGACCCTATTTGGTCAGAAAGGTACACGATAACGGTAGCATTGATATATCTGAGTTATCTTCTGAGAGTACCTTCCGAGTGAACGGCCAGCGGCTCAAACCATTTCTAGATCATGAGCCGCGGGACGTTATTATTGCTGCTATTCATTTTGCGTGAGATGTGGTCCTTTGACTCACATCTTTTACATCTCACGCCTGATTTTCACTGTTCCTCCGCCTGTATAGATCCAGTTGTCCATATCATTCTATTCTTTAGTCCCACATCCCATTTCTCATCTTATGATTATGCTATACTTAGGGTGTACTTTACCCTAAGTATAGGGGGGATGTCGGACCTGCGAGTATTCTTTTCATTCTTTCTGCTCTTGTTTTTGCTGCCTATACTTAGGGGTATTTTACCCTAAGTATAGGGGGGGCAGACTCTGTATCTTCTTCACTCGGATTTCCCTTCATGTACAGCTTTCTATACTTAGGATTAGTTAATCCTAAGTATAGGGGGAAAACACCGAGTTCCTTTTATTCTATTCATTTATTCGTTCCTTTTCACTTCCCTTCTACTAAGCACGAGTTATGTCTTCTTCATCGCTCTAGATCACTCTGAGGACATCGTTCGAGCTAAGTATAGGGGGGGTGTGTATATATTTCATATATACTTTAGCCATAACTCGTACTTTGTGTGAGTGTGTTAATAAATAAAATGGCTAAAAATCACAAAAAATTAAAAATTTTTCATAAACCTCTTTTATTCTTGCACATACATAGCTAGTGTATAAAGTATTTTTGTAAAAATGATTTCAAAAATCTTTTGTGTAAAACTTGTGTAAATATTTTGTATCAAAATTATGTATATAGTACAAAATTTTTCAAAATGTTTTGAAAATCAAAAGTTTGCAAAAATCTTGTGTAAATGTGTGTAAATATCATTTTGCAAAACCTGCACTTCATGCATCATTCATTCATGATTTCAAAACAATTTTTTCAAAAATTTTTGCATGATTGTAAAATATTTGTAAATAGCATCTTTTGTACATATGTGTATATAGTTTCTCCTGGATAAGAGTTGACATTTAAACTAAGCCTGGAATTAAATTGAGAAATGGAGCTTGAATAAGATCTTAATTCACTTAACTTCAAGAGGAACCTTGTAGGACTTAGGGTTAAGGCTTTTCAGGTCCATAAGGACTTAATTCTTTGAGTCCACTAGGCTATGAGCATATGTCATCTTGATGAGCCTAAGTAGAGCACTTAACAACACACGCATGACTCTCAGAGACAATGGCTTAACTTGCACCTGCACTTTACACATGGCTCTCCATGGACGAGGTGGTGAGGAGGCAGTTTCCTTTGGCTTGGGGTAGCATATGAGGGTAGTACTTCTAGGCGGAACCTCTCTTCTTCTTATAGTGAAGGAAGTGCACCTCAACTTGGTCTAGTGGTGTTGAAAGCTAAAGACAGAAGCTGTGGGTTGCAATAAAGCTTCAAAAGAGGGATAGTCTACTGGCTCAAGGGGAAATTTCTTATATATGCTGCACCATGTAGATATGTTGTACAGAAGTTGTTGAAAGAAAAAAAAAAATATGCAAAAATGCAAAAAGAACTCCAAAAAAGTGGTGGGTCGGAGTGAAAATTTAATAACCCCACCGGAGTATGAAGCAAAAGCTTATGGTATCCATGTTACATTTCATGAAGCTTGCAGCGGGAGACTTAGCTACACTGGCTAAGCTTCCAAAACTCTATACTTCTACCCCCTCTTCTTGAGCCGGTTGCACTTGAACTTAGAAGGGAATACCCCGCTTCTCGAGGAAAGAGTTGCTAGACCGAGGCATTAGAGTTACCAGGTTGAGGGAGGTTGTTTCTTTGTCACTTCTGAGGTGGGGAGCCACATATCACTTACACCGCAAGGAAAAGATTCATGGTCATTAGAGTCTGTGTATGTAGACTTGTTCTGATCTGGTTTATTGAGGAGTCTTGCCCATAGATTGGTGGAACTTGGAGGCTGTTGAGTTTTAGGCTTAAGTCCAAATAAGGTTCCGACACATTAATAATCCAAAGATCTGATCGAGCTCCATATTTCAATTTAATGAAGGAAAATTTAAATAAGTCAACCTTGATCCATGTACATCCTCTTTTTCTTTTTCTTTTTCTTTCTTTTTCACTTCTTTTTCAAATAAGTGTTTGCTAAGGGACTAGCAAAGTTAAGCATAGGGGGGTGATGAATACCCATTCATCACTCTTTATTCTTCTATTTTAGCTACAAAACCCTTTGCAAATACATGTAGATATGTGTAAATACAAATAAATACCAAAATCATGCATTGTGTAAAAACCTATAATTAGCATGTTTTTGTGCACAAAATAAAAGAATAAAGAGCAAAAAGAAAAAGAGGGAAATATTTAGAATAAATATTGAGCAACCTAACCCAAGGGAGGGCTCAGCATGGGCCTGACCGCATAAAAGCCAAAGTAGAGGGAGATAGGAGCTCATGTGTATATATTTGTAAATATATTAAACTATATATTTTCCTCACCCAAAAATATGTTTGTCCATATTGTGTGTATATTCTATTAAAAACAAAATAAAAAGATAAAAATCAAAAAGTCAAAAATTACCCTTTCACCATGTACACAAACCACACTCTTGCATTTATTTAACCCTATAAATAAATTCATTTATTTTCTAAACTTTTTGTGAATATTCTATGGATTATTTTGTAAATAAAATAAATAAAAAGAAATAAAACAAAAATCAAATAAAAATTACAAAATTGAAAATACCAAAAATACATTGTATTAATACCATGTATATAAATGTAGATATCCATTTATTTCACACTTGTATATAAGTGATAAAAATAAAATAAAAATATTCTTTTATTCCATATTTCATGTTGTAAATAAATAAAATACAAAATGGGCATAAAAACACATAAAAATAACAAATAAAAAATCAAAAATAAAAATTCATGTAGTGTACATATACCTATATATAGAGCTAACCTATTTTTATTTCCAAAAATTAAATAAAAATCACCAAAAAATAGAAAAAAATAAAAGAAAAATATTTCATGTTTTAAGTTTTTCCTAATTCGACCTATTTCTACCCTAAAAAAATAAAACAAAAATCGCCTACACGTGGCCGCTCCTGATTGGGCCACGGGGGAATGTTGACCCCAGTCAACTCCCCCGCGCCTCCTTCCTTTTCTGGCCAACGCGCGCCGCGCCTTCTTCCCCGAATTTTCCCACGCGACTCCAGCTGTCTTCCACTCAACCCCCGCGCCCAGATTCTTCGCCGCACATCCCTCTCCCTCGCCGGATCCTTCGCCATCAAAATCACGCCTTCCTTTGCTGTCGCCACTCAACCCTAATCGCCCGGTCACATTATAAAACCACCATCTCCGCCGCCCTCGCGCCGCATCTTTGGCCCATCTCCTTCTTCCCCGTGACCTCCATCGGCAAGGCGAGAGTGACAGCAAGCTTTTGCCCGTGTTGCAGTGAGGCGAGAGGGCGATTCCATCGATCCGGCGTAACCTCGCCGTCCTTGCTCCGCCGCCGCGTCGAGCATCGAGCTTCAGGCCTTGACGCCCTTCGAAGCTACGACCCGGAGATAGCCCATCTCCAGCCCAGTCTACTTCAGCCATCAGGTACCCTTAGTTCCTTTTAATTTCGTCTAATTTAGGATTTCGCCCAAATTTCATCTCCGACGCATCCTCTCGATTCCGACCATCTCGCGTGATTTCATCACAATCCGACCCGACCATCACCTTCACCGTGCCCTCACGCACCTTCTTCACCCCTCCACACAACCCAGATCGCACAGGATCTGGGAGTCGAGCTCCACCGCCGTCGCCTCGCCGGAGCTCATTCGCCACGCAGCACCGTCCACCTTCACCCCGTCTTCCTGGGTCGAGGCACTTTGCCCTCGACCCGCGCAGCTCCTTGTCTACTTTGCAGGTCCAAGGGAGGTGTCTGAGCCTCCTTCACAGTTCAGCCAGGAGCTTCTTCTTCCCCGACTTCGCCGGAGCCTTCCAGGGCTCGGCCGAGGCCTTGGCCACCACCAGCAGCTGCGGGATCGTCCAGCGGAGCTTCTCCGACCTTCAGGCGCAGCTGAGGAGGACCGGAGTCCACGCACGAGGCCGGCGAAGTTCGCCGGCCATCAGTTCTTCGAGGACCCTCCAGAGCCGTCCGATGATGCTCCAGCTCCAGATCTGATCCTGAGCGTCCATCTGTTGAGGAGCAGCGACCGTTGATCCATTTGAGGAGCGCATCGGAGCCATCCGTAGCAGAGGAGAGAGACCGGAGTCCATCACCGTCAGATCGTCCACGTGCCTCTCCCTCCGCCGTCGATCAGAGCCAAAGGCCAAAGGGGTGAAGCGCCAGCTATTCCTAGCCGTCAGATCACCCACGTGGCGCACATCCGACCGTTGGCGAATAAAGGGGTAAATATCATAGGGCCCCCTTGTAGTTTGCTTATTTTAGTTTAGTCCTGTAACTTTTAATTCACGTTGTTTATTTTCTGGGATATTTGCATAGAGACCCTCGCGCTTTATTTTAATTGCATTTATACCCCTGCCAGTAGAGACCCACGTGCTTGGGCACGTGTTTTGTTGGGTTATTTGCAATATATGCCCTGTATGTTCTGGCTGTTATGCAATGAATGAAATGTTTTGTTTATTTGCAATTATACCCCTGTGAAGGCTGAATTGGCGCATGTGCTTTTATTTCTTGGACTTTTTGCAACCTTGCCCCTGGGGTTTTGATACGTGTTATCAAAAACCCCTAGGACTTGGTTTTTGTTACAAATCAGTCCCTGTGTGCCCCAGACACGTGCTTGGCACGTGACTTCTTGGGTATTTTGCACCAGGACCCCAGAACTTTTGGGTATTTGCACATAGGTCCCTGTGCACAGTGCCCCACCTTTATTTTTGAATAAAATATCAAACGACCTCCAAATCCAATGAAATTTTGACACATGGCTCCTGCCATGGTGTAGGAATTTCTATGATTTTTGGAGACATTTCTGATTTCATTTATTATTTTTAAAAATTCAAAAACCCTTATTTTCGCCACTGTTTGACTTTAAAAATACCAAAAAAATATAAAAACTCCACCAAAAATTCTAAAAAAAATTAGGTAATGTTGTTTACTGGTTGATTGATTTTCGAGCCAATTTTGGCCACTTTTCATCACCTAAAAACCTTAAAAATTGAAAAACCCTTAAAAACTCATAAAAATTGTAGTAAATAAATTAAAAATCCAAAAACAATAATTAGGGTGCCTAAATTTTTCTTATTCTCCATAGAATATAGGAAAATTACTTGTAGGGCTTTTTGAGATCCAAAATTATTTTATTTTGTGGTCTTAAGCCTTGCTGGACAGTTCCCTATTTTTCTTGCATTGTTTGATTTTTAATAATTAATTTACACATTAGAAAAATTCCAAAAATTCACCAAAAACAGTAAAAAACCTAAAAAACATAAAAACCATCTTTCCATAATTTTTGCATCATTTGTGTGTCTTGTATAAATTGTTGAAGTCCCCTTGCAGTTACTTTTTCACATTTTCTCATTAATTAAAAAATTCTAAAAAAATACAAAAACAAATAAAAACCATAAAAAAAGACTTTTTGGACTCTGACTGCATCGTAGGCCGCAAGGCCAATCTGTGCTCCTTGTGTTCGACCCTGGGAGCTATACCAGGTTAAACCTAATAGTTAGACCGCTCTATCTTGTGTTTTGATTGATTGATCTCTTTGTGAGTGGTTTATTTTCTTGATTGACTCAGCCCGAGTGATTGAGGTCGCAACGACCTATTTATTTTACACCTTTACCTCTGTCATTTGGGCGGCGATCAGGGCATGTACGCAATTTTTCCACAAAATATTACTCTGAAACTTGCATTTTAAGGATTAAACACAAATATCCAAACCCGCAAGGGTATATCTGCAATTTACCCACCAGGGCGCGTGACTTGCACGCGCCTGGGAGGGGTATTTTTGCAATATTACAAAGCTCAGGGGGTTCGATGCAATTTCTCCAAAATATTACAACTTGACATAAATGTTCATGGACTTAAACGAAATGCACAAACAACCGGGGGTATCCTTGCAAAATGCCCACCCCCTCACGTGTACAGGTCACGTGAGGTGACGTGGCGAAGGACCCAAACGCAAATAAACAAAGCCTAGGGGTTGTTTTGCAAATATTACAAAATTTTTTAAACTACAGACGAAAGTTTAAATACTAAAAAGTAAATACAAAACGTGCGAGGGTTGGGGTGCAAAATACCCTCGCTCGAGCGCTCTGCAGGTGACGCGTGGCGCGCATCCAACGGCTGGCGGCGATGAACGATCCAACGGCGGGAAGCGGACCACTTATCCACGTGGCAGCACGGAAGCGGTCGATGACGGTTGGCGTCGACGTCTGAGATTAGATCTCAGAAAGAGATCTGACGGTGGCAGGGCATGGACGATCGGACGGTCGAGGCTCGAACTAGAGCTGCGGCTCGATCTGACGGTGGAGAAGCGAGGAGGAAGAACGGGGAAGAAGGCCGGCGGAGGCGAACTTCCCCGACTCCGATCTCGCTCCTTCGGCGGTGGACGGGCTCCAAAATGGAGCTGCAGCTTCCTGGAAGGTCCCTCTGTGGACTGGACGGCTCGGATTCGCCGGAGGGACGTCGAGATGCGGGCGCGAAGGCGGCGGAGCTTTACGCTCCAGGTATCTCCGGCGAAGACTCAAAATGGCCCTCCAGGTGCGTTGACTGCGCTTGGACCTGCAAAATAAGGTGAGAGGGTCCAGGGCAAGTTGCCTGGACCCCGCGGTGGCGACGAGGTGGCGTTGAACGGCGGATGGGAACTCGACCGGAGTTGCGCTCGACCGCCAGAGTTGCGGGAGATGGTGGAGACGCCTCCGACTTCGCGCGCCTTGGCTGAAGGGCTGGCGGTGGAGATGTCACCTCCACGGAGCTCAGGAGCACGGGAATGGCGCTGAAGGGTGGACCGAAGGTGTTCAAACTTGGGGAGGAAGATGGGGGGTTGGTTAAGTAGGTGGCGATGGCGTCTCCATCAAGCGAGCTCCACGCGCGAATGATGGGGATCTGGCGTGATTTGAAGAGATGGCGTGGGAGAGGGATGATCAGAGATGAATTCCCAAGAAGGGATCGAGGCGTGAGGATGGACGGATCGAGCTCGGAAATTGGGTGAAATCGGGGCGAAATCGGGCTGTCAGAAGGTGGCAGGCTTTGGTCGGGGGAGTTGACCGAGGTCAACTCCAGACCGCACCTGGTTGGTCCACGTGGACCAACCAGGAAATTCAGAATGGAAATTATTTGTAAAATCAAATTAAAATAGTAAATGAATTTATTGATTTTAGGTTATAAAATAAAAAATGTTTGTTATTTTATGAAGAATTTTTTAGTGATATTTATTTATTTTTCTGAGATGTATTTTTACAAGTTTGCATTTATGCCCTTTATTGTATACCTATATATTTTAATACTTTTATTTTTATTTTGTATTTTTAATTTATTTATTTTATGTTTATTATTTTCTAAAATTACAAGATGCTTTTATATACATAAAGATATTTTTATTTTATTTTTCTGATATGTTTTGTATATTTAATAAAATACAATTATATTCTATACAGGTATAAGTGTATATAGTATACCTATGTAGTCTTTGTACAAGTATTTTTATTTTTATTTTTATTTTGCATTTTATTTCAATTTTAATGCATATATATAGTATATGTAATATTTACAAAATTATAAAAAAGATAAAAAATGAATAAATATTGAATAAAGAATAAATTGAATATTTTATGCAGTACAAGTATACAATGAGGGTCCAAAACTCAACTTTCAAACCGTAGCTCCGCCAAATGCGAGACCACCACCATTGGATAGATTATTTTATTCTATATACAATTAAAGGTGAGTACACTGCATTTGGAGTTGTCGTTTGTGAGATACGGGTCTGGGAAGTTGGGATTTTGGATTCTTATTCAGACCATATCTTTTTGTCTGTACATTCTTTTCCTGTGAAATCAATTTTGTATTTTTCTTTATTAAATTATCTACAACTTTCATGTACAAAGTTTCTTTATTTGATGAATAAAAAGTGAAACCCAAAATAAGTCCCAAAATGAATAAAGAATGAATAGAATGAATAGGTATTTTGTCTGTATTTCTGACCTTATCTCCCCCTACTTTATTCCTTGTCGACCTATTCATCAAGATGCCTAGGTCTCGGGGGTTTTGGGTCATAAAATGTTTACAATATTTTATTCTTTTTCTTTTCTTTATTTATTCTAAAATTTTGGCCTTAATTACAGTAATTTACACACTGTTGAGATGCACATGCATGAATGCTAAGATGCTTGATTTAAGGCTATTCTACAGGTATTTGCTAGGGTTTTAGGTGCCAAAATGATAGAATAAAGATGATGAAATGTGGATTCATCACCCGTCCTTTATCATGAAGGATGGGATAGTATCTGGAGGAGGTGCATTCCTCAAGAAGAGCAGCAAAGCGTCCTCACATATTGCCACAAGCTTGAGGCAGGAGGACATCATTCTGGAAAAAGGACAGCACAGAAGGTGCTTCAATCCGGCCTATGGTGGCCTACTCTCTTCAAGGATTCTGATGAGTTCGTGAAGAGATGTACTGACTGTCAGAAAATGGGAACCTGCGGACAGAGAGACATGATGCCCATGCAACCCATTCACTTCTGTGAGGTTTTTGATGCATGGGGGATTGATTTCATGGGCCCATTTCCTAAGAGTCAGGGATTCGAGCATATTTTGCTTGCTGTGGATTATGTCAGCCGATGGGTTGAGGCCATCCCCGCCCGAGCCGCAGATGCGAAAACCGTGTGCAAATTCTTGAGGAAAAATATCATTTCACGGTTCGGGGTACCTAGGGTCTTGATTTCAGACGGGGGGTCTCATTTCATCAATGATAAGGTTAGGGCCCTTGCAGACGAGTTCGGCATTGACCATCGGGTTGCCACTCCATATCACCCTCAGACTAATGGTCTTGCCGAAGTATCGAATCGAGAAATAAAGACTATCTTGCAGAAAGTTGTCCGCCCAGACCGAAAGGATTGGTCACAACTTTTGGACTCGGTCTTGTGGGCCTATCGGACTTCTTTCAAGAATCCATTGGGGACATCTCCCTTTCGTCTCGTCTATGGCAAGCCGTGCCATTTGCTAGTGGAAATCAAGCACAAATCTTTTTGGGCAGTCACTGAGTTGCTTTTGGATCCCGAGAGTATAGGAGACCAGAGAAGAGCAGAATTGGCAGCCTTGGAAGAACTGAGAGACACAGCCTTTTCGAACAGCCTACAGTATAAAGAGAAAGTGAAGACATGGCACGATTCACATATCAGCCACAAACAGTTTGAGCCAGATCAGAGAGTATGGTTGTTTGATTACAGGCTGAAATTATTCCCAGGGAAGTTGCAGAGCAAGTGGAAAGGTCCTTATGTGGTCAGGAAGGTACATGACAATGGTAGCATCGACATATCCGAACCGTCATCTTCCTCTACCTTCCGCGTCAATGGTCAACGCCTGAAACTATATCTTGATCATGATCCGCCGACCATTGACGTTGCCCCCATTCTTCTGGTATGAGATATACTCTTTGACTCACATCATCTGCATCTCATACACGGTGATCAATTCCATCTTTCGCTGTACAGATCCATCTGTTCATATCACGATTTCATCTGTTAATGCATTTTCTTCTTTTCTTCTTTTCTTCTTTTCCATCTCTATCTTCTCTATCTATCAAAAGGTGCCGCCCTTGTAGACAGTTTTCCATACTTAGGACGTACTTTGTCCTAAGTATAGGGGGGGCATGCACCCCGAGTTCTGTCGTTTTCATTTCGATCCTCTCCATTGTCTCCTCTTCTTGTCTATACTTAGGGATATTTTACCCTAAGTATAGGGGGTGTTCATTCCCACCCTTGACCCTCCCTGCGTTGTGTACAGTCTGCTATACTTAGGATTATTTGATCCTAAGTATAGGGAGGACGGTCAACTTCTCATTCATTGGTTCATTTATTCTGTATTTATTCTTTAGACTTGACTATACTTAGTACGAGTTATGTCTTCTCTTTTCTCTATGATCTATGAGGACATAGCTCAAGCTAAGTATAGGGGGGTCGTATATACTACGTATATACTTTAGCCATAACTCGTACTTTCGTATTTTCTTAAAAATATGGCTAATAATTCATTAAAATTCATTAAAATTCCTTAATAAAAAGGTGTTTTATTCCTCAAATTCTTTTTGTATATACTGATTAATAAATCAGGCGAAAATGTTTTTTGCAAAATGTTTGAAAAATAGTTTGAAAATCTTTGTGAACATCTATTGAAAACTATTTTAAAAATATTTTGTTACATGTTTCCAACCTGTGTAAAATGTGTGGTTTGTAAAAATCATCTTCTTTGTGTGAAATAAAATGTTTGAAAAATGATTTGCAAATGGTTTGAAAAATGGTTGCAAAAATATTTGGAGAAACCTATATATACTGTTTTGAAAGCCTTTGCAAAATGATTTTCAAATGTGTGTACATGATTGTAAAAATGTTTGTAAAAACTATTTTGGACTATAGTTTTCAAAAATCGTGTGAAAAGCTTGTGTCAAATAAGTTTGAGGAATATTTACATCACACCAAAATCCACTATATACATGTACTTATAAAATTGATCACTTACCCTTGTAAACCCTTAAAATCCACTTCTTGTATATATAAGAAGCACTCCCGTGTACATATTTTCACCTAGTTTTTAGCCAAAACTTTTTCTTTTCATAAATCCCAAAAACATTTGCAAAACTAAAATCCAAAAACATTTGAAAAATCTTCTTGAAAAATACAAAAAAATTGCATCTGCATGTGCATCATCATTATCTTTCCAAAAATCCATAAAAAGTTCAAAATTTTTGAAAATTGTATCACAAAAATATTTTCTGCATAGCATTGCATGGCATGAGCATTTTTCGGATTGAGTTTGATAGTTGAACAAGTCTAAGTAAAATTCGGAGATTGGAGCTTGATTGGACTTTAAAATCTACCTAATAACAGGAACCTTATAGGAACTGGGTTTGAGGTACTTCAGGTCTAGTTGACTTAATTCTTTGAGGATCACGGGACTTGGTTCAATGGATTCTTGACTGCCTAAGTAGAGTATTTCGGAGCACACACACGACTCTTGTGGATAATGACCTAACTTGGACACCTGCACCTTTCACATAGCTCTCCACGGATGAGGTGGTGAGGAGGCAGTTTCCTTTGGCTTGGGGTAGCATATGAGGGTAGTACTTCTAGGCGGAACCTCTCTTCTTCTTATAGTGAAGGAAGTGCACCTCAACTTGGTCTAGTGGTGATGAAGGCTAAAGACAGAAGCCGTGGGTTGCAATAAAGCTTCAAAAGAGGGATAGTCTACTGGCTCAAGAAGAAATTTCTTGTATATATGTTGCACCATGTAGATATGTTGTACATATGCAAATAAAAAAAATGCAAAAAGAACTCCAAAAAAATGGTGGGTCGGATTGAAAATTTAATAACCCCACCGGAGTGTATATAGTTCAATAAAGCAAAAGCTTATGGTATCCATGTTACATCTCATGAAGCTTGCAGCGGGAGACTTGGCTACACTGGCTGAGCTTCCAAAAGTCTATACTTCTTCCCCCTCTTCTTGAGCTGGTTGCACTTGAACTTAGAAGGGAATACCCCGCTTCTCGAGGAAAGAGTTGCTAGACCGAGGCATTAGAGTTACCAGGTTGGGGGAGATTGTTTCTTTGTTACTTCTGAGGTGGGGAGCTACATATCACTTACACTGTACGAGTCAGATTCATAGTCATAAGAGTTTGCGTATGAGTTGAAGTATTTTCTGACCTGACGATTGAGGAGACATGGACAGAGTTTTGGGATTCTCAAGGACTGTTGGATTTCAAACTTGGTTCTCATTAAGGTTCCGACCGCACTAAAATTCCAAAGGTCTGACTTAAGCTCCAAACTTTGATTTTGCGAAGACAAGTTCGATAATCAAACTTGATCTAATTTTCTTCTTTTTCTTTTCTTTCTTTTTCTTTCAGCACTTATTGCATAAGTGTTTGCTAGGGACTAGCAAAGGTAAAGTATAGGGGGATGATGAATCCACATTTCATCATCTTTATTCTATCATTTTGGCACTAAAAACCCTAGCAAATACCTGTAAATAGCATTAAAATCATCACCTTATCATTCATGCATATGCATCTATTTAGTGTATAAAATACTGTAATTAAGGCCAAAATTATAGAATAAATAAAGAAAAGAAAAAGAATAAAATATTGTAAATATTTTATGACCCAAAACCCCCGAGACCTAGGCATCTTGATGAATAGGTCGACAAGGAATAAAGTAGGGGGAGATAAGGGCCAAAGTACAGATAAAATACCCATACATTCTATTCATTCTTTATTCATTTTGGGACCTATTTTTGGTTCCACTTTTTATACATCAAATAAAGAAACTTTGTACATGAAAGTTGTAGATAATTTAATATAAAAAAATACAAAATTGATTTCACTGAAAAATAATGTACAGATAAAAAGTTATGGTCTGAATAAGAATCCAGAATCCCAACTTCCCAGACCCGTACCTCACAAATAAAAACTCCAAATGCAGCATACTCACCTTTAATTGTATATAGAAGAAAATAAGCTATTTAATGGCGGTGGTATCGCATTTGGCGGAACTACGGTTTGAAAGTTGAGTTTTGGACCCCAATTGTATACTTGTACAGATTAAAATATTCAATTTATTCTTTATTAATTATTTATTTATTTTTATATTTTTATAATGTTGTAAATATTACTTATAATAACTATGTACATTAAAAGTGGAAAAAAACCTAAATAAAAATAAAAATAAAATACTTGTACATAGAACACATAGATACAATACTCATATACATACCTATGTAATATACTCATATAATTTATTAAATATACAAAACAAATCAGAAAAATAAAATAAAAATATATTTGTGTGTATAAAAGTATTCTATAATTTTATAAAATACTAAATAAAAATAATAAAAATGCAAAATACAAAATAAAAATAAAAGTAAAAGAATACAATATATAGAATAATATACCCATATAGGGATATAAAAGCAACTTGTAAAAATATACTCCATAAAATAAATTAAAAACCATAATAAAATACTACATAAAATTTTAAACATTTTTTATTCTTTAACCAAAAATTAATTCGACCTTTTTCTATTTTTAAATGAATTAATAAAACATTTTTTAATCTTTTTCCTGGTTGGTCCACGTGGACCAACCAGGTGCGGTCTAGAGTTGACCTCGGTCAACTCCCTGACCAAGGCTCGCCGCCTCTGACGCCCTGATTTTCCCCCGTTTTCAAGAAATTTTGGCGCCCGATCCTTCCATTTTCTCGCCGCGAATCCTTCTTGGAACTTCTTCCCTGATCATCCCTCTCCCACGACGCATCTTCAGATCACGCAAAATCCTCATGATGCGCGCGTGGATCTTGCTTGAAGGAGACGCCACCATCTTCTACTTAACCGACCCGCCACCTTCGAGCCCAAGTTTGAACACCCTTCGGTCCACCCCTCGCGCTTCTTTCGTGCTCCAGAGCTACCTGGAGGTGACAGCTCCGTCGTGTGCTCTTCAGCCAAGGCTCCCGAGGTCGGAGGTGCTTCCACTACCTCCCGCAAAGTCGCCGGTCGAGGTACCCTTCTTCCCTCTGGCCCCGGCCATTGAGGGCTCGCTCCGCTCTTTTATTCAGCCCATTTTAGTCCTGTTAACCTTAGCTTCGAAAACCCCAAAAAGATTTGAAGTTTAATCGACCCAATCGCCAAATCAAGCACCTTGGCCGGAGCGCACCTCCGGCCGTGCATCTCCATCTCGATCCGAGCATCCCCAAGTGTATCCAAGGGTCCAGGCAGTTTGCCCCGGACTCTTTGACCATTTCTGCAGGTCCAAGCAGCAGTGAAGACACCTGGAGGCGAATTTTGAGGCTCGCCGGAGCTAACGAAGCTCTCCAGCTCCGCCAGCCACCAGCGAGCACCACGGCCACCGCCGTGGCTTTTTGACGCCACCAGGAGACAGAGGAGGACCAGAGGAGGCTCCAGCCCAATTTTGAACCCCAGAAGCCACCAGAGTCGGCCGGAGGAGCTCGAGGAACCTCGCCCAGTCGGAGCTCCGCCGCGTTCTTCCAGCCGCCTTCGCCACCGTCCGATCAGGGGTGGAGTCTCAGATCGAGCAGCTACCGTTGGATCTCTACCAGCTTCGACCGTTGATCATCGCTGGAGATGTGATCGTCGCCGCTCATCCGCGAAGCGTCATCGGCCGTTCATCAAGCGCCACGTGTCTAAGTGGCTCCTTCATCGCCGTTGGATCGCGCGTCGAGGGTATTTTGCATCTACATCCTCGCGCCTTTTGTATTTAGTATTTAGTATTTAAACTTTCGTCTGTAGCATAAAAACTTTGGGTTATTTGCACAAAGACCCCCGAGCTTTGAGTATTTGCATCCAGGTCCTTCGCTACGTCACCTCACGTGACCAGTACACGTGAGGTGTGGGCATTTTGCACCGGGACCCTCGGTCTTTATCGTATTTTGTTTGAGTACCAAAACTGTGACATCATGTGTTATATTTTTCGGATATTTTGCAAGTAAGCCCCCAGAGTTTTGGATATTACATTCTAGTCCTCGCCAGGCGCGTGCAAGTCACGCGCCCTGGTGGGAAAATTGCTGAGACACCCAGGCGAGTTTTGTAATTAGATTTTGGTGCTATTAATTGAATATTCAGTTCAAACTTTTGTGGGAATTTGCACGTATGCCCCTGGATGTTTTGAAAATTGCGTTTATATCCTTGCCAGGACTGTTTAATGTGGTTTGTTGTAACTATTTAAAATATCACTTTAAGTCCAAAAATTCCACAAAAATAGGTTCAAGCTCCTGGTAACTTGTACTTGCACGCCATATTTTCACATTGCATTTTTATTGCATTTTCACATTTATTAAAAATCAAAAACATGCATTTATTTCACTGTTTGCATTAGAAAACCCATAAAAATTATAAAAATGTTTTGAAAAATTCCAAAAAAAAATTAGCTAGTGTCTATTTTAACCCATTTTAGTGTCAGCCCAAAAATCAATAAAAATCTCAAAAGAAAAACCTTAAAAATTTGAAAAGACTCAAAAATTTCAAAAAAATCTAAAAAGTCAAGAAAAAAATCCAAAAATCACCAACTCTGTTTCTGCTTGTACTTTATTTTATTCTCTTTATTTGAAAAATAGTGTGAAAAATTTTGGGTATTGGTTGCTATTTTTAAAATCCCATTTTACCCACAACCAGCACATATTTCACTGTTTTTCCTTGTTTTGCTATTTAAAAATATCAAAAACACCTTGAAAAATCCCCAAAAATCACAAAAACAGTAGAAAATCCTAAAAATATCAAAAACATTTTATTTTTGAATTTTTGGGTATTTTTGCACATTTTTATAAATATCTCATCTTGTCTTTTATTACCTTGCTTTGAAATTCCAATATTAAAAAAAGAGGTATAAAATATAAAATATAAAAATTAAAAAAAATTAAAAATTAAAAACCCACAAAAACATCCTTGCTTGCTTGCTTAGTGTAGACATATCACATACACACACTTGAGCACAATTTTTGAATTACCCTATTTGCTCCCTGTGTTCGAACTCTCTGCATACTTGACACTATACACCATTTGTGCAGAGTTAAAAATAAATTTTAACTCCACATTTATTTCTATTTCCGTGATCTGTAGTGTGGGTTAATTGTTGATTAAATACACTTTATTGTGGGTCGCCGCATCGACATCGGTTGTCTCCGCCTTGTGTGAGACATACTCTTTAGACCTACGATAATTTGTGTTTATCAGGCACCTATAGCAAATTTGATAAATAAAATGGGTATAATGTAAAAGAAGATAACATAATCCGGTTAGTTTTAACGGTTAAAGGGATGGGGGTTAACCACATGGTCTGTAGGGTAAAGGTTAACAAGTTTAAGGGGTCGAAGGATGAATTGCGAAGTTTCAAAGGTCATAGAAGTAATTAACAAAGATTATAAGGTCTGCCAGGTAAAAATCTCTTTAAATAAATGAACTGAACCGGCTTAAATCGGTTAACCGGAGCAGTCCAGGTCCGGTTCACTGGTTGAACCGATCGAACGGGCCGGTCCGGCTCGATTTCAAAAACACTGCTTGGAAGAAAGAACTTTGCAAAAACGTGGATTCCATCAAAAACCTAAATATTGAGGGAGAGTGTTCATGTTGATGGTAATCAAGAAGATCCATGAGATCAAATCTTTGACTGCGTCAGATCCTGAGATCCAGTAGATTTCGACGTTCAGAGGAGTTTTTTTATGGGTTTTGAGAAGTTGTTCAGAGGGAGGAGTTAATACCCTCAATTTGGCACTGACATTTTTTAGGGTTTGAAATTCGTGGTGTCCTTTTCGAGGTAAATGACAATCTGTCCCACTTAGTACCCTCAATGATAAGATGCTTTTACTTTTGCTGTATTCTCGTAAATCTTATCATTTATCCTGTATTTTTGAAATCGAACTGAAAATCTGATAAAAAAGAATGAATCGGGTTGGAACGATGATGTCATTATTTTTTTAAAAGTAAAGAAAAAGTGGTTGTACAGTTTTACGAAATTAGAATAAATTAAAATGTATACAAAATATATACTCAAAAACTTTTAAAATAAATACAAAATAAACAAACAAATTAAATATCTTACTTTATATATGAAATATTTTTCGTGAATACGCAACATTAAATGTTATTTATATAAGTATAAATAACATATGAACTCCAAAATAATAATAATAAGTTAAAATATATTTATCATTCAATTCTTTCAAAAAGTTGAGGTGGAATAGCCGGTTGGCACTTTGTAATTAGTAACCATTTGTAAAGTTTTAATACCCGAATCAGACATCAAATCAAGTAGGTATCGGTTTTTTATTTTTATGGTTGGACCAAGGGGACCGATCGGTCGAAACAATGATAACGTCAATATTTCATAAAAATCTGAAATGACCGAATCGTTGTATTATTGCTTTGGTTCATATGATTCAATCTGATCGGACTGAATTAGATCACTATATCGTATGAATAAATAGGAAAAATGCAACATTATACCTTTACATGGGTTGTACATTCACGTTCTTCCAAAATTTTTCAATAATAATTATACCCTTATTTTTTACGATTACATGTGTGCCCTTATATTTTCAAAAAAATGCAAAAGTAGCCTCTTAATATTACACTTGTGCTATGCTATTATACCACTATAAGGATAATATTGTGATTTTTTTAAGGGATATACGAGTACAAGTAAAATTTCTAAAAAGTTAGACATATAAATATTATTAAAAAATTTAAAAAGGACATAATGACATATTTTGCAAAATTAATGTAAAACGTATATGTAGTGTGTAAAATTAACATTTTAAAAATATTTAAACTCTAATTCAAGACAAGTATTGCTAATTTACCACTCTCATAGTATGACTACAACAACATCTTCTTCATCTGTTGTTGTTGTTGTTGTTGTTGTTTTTGTTAAAAGTAGTCAATCTCATGCACAATATAAGTGCGTAGAGACAACGGTGTTCATATGGCATGTTGAGAGAGGAAATACAGATACAAATGTCAAAATCTGTATAAAACAGATACGATGACTGATCGGATATGGATAATGAGAATGACGTGACCTTATTCCTACCCACTTGTGCATGGGGATTAAGTTCCATGCATACGTGTCTTCTCGCAAATTTAATAAACAAGCAGATATATAGACGTCCTCGACGGACACACGCCAACACTCTCAACTTGTACTCCATCACTAATATATACGACATGTTGACACCAATAAAGAACGATCACTAAAACTCGAACCTCTTAAATTAATATCTACGTTTATTATATAAACTATACATATGCCAGAGATATTGAAATAGGATGGAAGGAGAGTTCGAGGAGGAAGATAAAGGAAGGAGAGTTCGGACTAGGGATGAGCATTGGGTAGGGCCGGTCCGGCTCAGCTCGATGTCCGGTCCGATAAAACTCGAGCCCGGCCCGAACACGAACGAAAAATGAGCGGGCTTGAGCTTGATTTTTGGCCCGATCCAATTTTCGGGTCGGGTTCGGACAAGCTTAATTGGGCCCGAGCCCAACGTCCGTGGGCCGGCCCGAATATAGGCCCAAGTGTAGGCCCGTATATAAGCTCGATGTTTCTTCCATATGTAATTTATGATTTTCTAATATCACGTTTGATCTTCCTTCTTAAATTGCCATATTCTATAATATATAGACATCAACTATGTTAATGTTTTGAAGAAATACATATTGAATTTGTAGCCCGACCCATGTACTTACAAGCCGAGCTCGAGCTTGGGCTGCAATTTCTGAAATTCAACAAGCCTATGCCCGACCCGTAAACCCGTAAATTGAAACCTGATTTGGGCTGGGCTAGGTTGGGCCCGACCCGATTCTCATCCCTACTTTGCACCACCTCCACAAAAAAATTGTGTATATTATTAATTTTGCCGTTGTTTATACTCGTGTTATCAATATGATATCTTTGATTTGTTTTTAACTCCATTTGAAAATTATATGAGGTTGAAAAAATTAATTCGGGATAAATAACTCTATTTGAAAATCAAATAATAAAGATATACTTAAATATATTTGTAATATTTATGTGTCAAATCTTTATAAAGTTGCATATTTGAAACCGATCAAAGAAATTTTAAATATACTTATACTTTTGATTACTAATATCATAAATCTTATTCAAAACAATAGATTATGAAAATTAATTTTCTTATCATCTTTTATATAATGGTTCCATACATCAGAATTGTCCTAAAGAAACAAATAATGTAATATTCATTGATATCTATTTCATATATAAATATGTTATAACAAATATTATTCGTTAATTGTTCATTAAAATTTGAAACGAATATCATGTTCAATGCTAAATTCTTAGAAACGAATGTTGCAACAATAGTTATCTTTTGACTTTTTCTTATACTCATCATTAATATTTGTTAACAAATAAAAAAATTTAATGAACAAGTCAACAAATAAATCACTGTCAAATAAACCTTTAACAATCAATATGACATTGATGCAAATGACAAGAACAAAAGCCATTTTTTTAACTAATAACATTCGTTGTTATATGTTTAACATCAAAAAATATAGTTACAGATATTTAATATCCGTTTGTAGCCATACGGCAATTTTGTTGTAGTGATGGTTTTTTTATTTTAGAAATCTTATTATTAATGATGTAAAATTAATTTCCTTACGATGTAACTTATCAATTCGTGCTTATATCCATTATAAATTTGTATTTTCAAATAAAATAGTTACTTTTGAGATTAAAATTTTAAAAAATATATACACCTAATATAAATGAACTTAAACTGTTCTATAAATTAAAATTAACTCATATTGTTAATGATTGGATAATAATGGCATCGATAAATGGTGTGCGTGCGTGCGTCTATATATATAAGGGGAAAATGGGGCTGCCCTTACGGGGAGCTAACTTAGCTCCTCCCATTTCATTTTTCCTATTTTTTTAATTATTATAGAAATTTTTATGCGGATATCTATCATTATATCTTTACATTATATTATTCAAATTTCGTGTGAAACAGAGACTCCTACAACCTCCATTCAGACAGAGTCGATTTCAATAATTCTGCGACTGTTAAAAAATAATGGTATATGTGGGGGCCGTAGGAGTCTCTGTTTCGTACGAAATTAAGTGGCATAATATATGGATATAGTGACGAATATTCACTGAAGAAATTTTCAAAAAAAATAAAAAAATAGAAAAAATGGGACAGGGGAACTAAGTTAGGTCCTCCTAAGGGGCAACCCCATTTTTGACACACACGCATGCACGCACGCGCATAAACACACATATGGTAGAATGGGGATGTCCCTGGAGAGCTAACTTGACTCCCTCCGTCCCATTTTATCATTTTTTTAAATTGTTAAAATATTTATGAGTTTTATCACTATATCTTTATATTGTGTCATCCAAGTTTCGTGCAAAATAGAGCCTCCTACAACCTCCATCCAGACTGGGTCGATTTCAACAATTCCACGATCATTAAAAAATATATGTCTAGATGGATACCATGAGAGTCTCTGTTTCACATGAAACTTGAATGACACAATACAAAGATATAATGGTGAGCTTTTAATTTTTTTAAATAAAATTAGAAAAAATAAGGTGAAAGCCAAATTAACTTCAATAGAAGACATCCCCATTTTACCCTTCATATATAAGCAAGGTTTTGGCACAAGGGTGGTGATATGTATCTTTGGTGAGAGGGACGTGAGAGAGAGAGAGAGGAGTGACAGTGGAATTGGGCAACACTCCATTGTCGCCATTCTACAATAGAGGAGCTCGCATTAATGTGCATTGGGGCCAATGCACTGCATCCATATATTTATATAAATATTTATATAAATATTTATATCAATATATACTCTGCCTCTCTTCTGGACTGAGGAGGTGCCCTCATGATGTGAAGATATATATATATATATATATATATATATATATATATATATATATATATATATATATATATATAGAGGGGCGTTCCTATGAGATTGGATTTTGGTGAGATGGTGAGATGGGGCATTCTGGACCACTAGTTCCAACCAGGAGAGAGAAAGGCAGGAGAGAGAATACAGCAACTTGTGGTCCAGAATGTCTCATCTCACCATCTCACAAAATCTCATCTCATAGGATCGCCCCCCCCCCTCTCTCTCTCTCTCTCTCTCTCTCTCTCTCTCTCTCTATATATATATATATATATATATATATATATATATATATATATAGTCTCAGAGAAACCACATGTTCTCCTCAATGAATCAAATGGATGTGGGGAGAGGTTTTGAACAATGGTTTTTTTGTTACCACACAGGAATGAAGATATTTTAAAATCCAATATAACTTTGTTGTATAATATTTAGAATAGTAAAGGATAGTATGATTTTCACCTCTCATTCTCTCATCTAAAGCTCTCAGCTAGCTAGGCGGCATTGGTTCCTCGAGCCTCATTCCGACCGCTTTCACCCTTGTTGCGGTTCTCCCTATTTTCACTCTAACGACGCCAACCTACCTTCATGCCTCCTACTCTTTTTAACTATATGTTCTGCACGCCGAGCCTTGACCGTACGATTGATCATGAAGACTACTTCGTTGATCCATGATTGCGTTTCAATCTCAACCCACTTCAGGTGCCTCGTCGCGACAGTTCTCTAACCTCAAATAAATAGTCTCATCTACAACTAACATCCCCCAATCCACATCAACCCTCTCGACTACGAATAAATAAGTTGTATTCATCGATTAAAATAAGCTGACGAGACAAGGGCTTAAGATGCTTTATTTTCACTAAACTTCATATTTTCAAAACAATGGCCATTTAATTGGAAGCCGACCACGTAATTATTGTTATTTGCTACTATATTAGAAAGGGGCCCAGGGATATTAAAATTGCAATTGGGCCTAAATGCCCAAAGTTGGCCCATAATGAACTCGAAGCCCATTACCTGCATGGGAGAAAGCACCGGAGCATAGGAAACATACAGTGGGAGGTAAGTTGTTTATTTTATTTTTCTATGTTTGGTAATGCTAATTGAAGTAAGGAGAATAGGATTTTCTACGATTAGAATAGTAGTTTCTATATATAAATGTTGACATGAATATTAATTGACAGATATGAAAAATATGTTACCATATCATTAAAACGAATACAAAGATAAAACAAAAATGAATCAGATACAAATAATAAAAGAAATCTTTAATAGATGAACTTATATATATATATATATATATATATATATATATATATATATATATATGAGGTAAATGGGGCTGCCCCCAGGGAGTAGCCAACTTGGCTACTCCCACCCCTATTTTTCCCTCATTTTTTTATTTTTTTGAAAAATAAAAATTTGTATATTCATCATTATATCCCTCTCACATTCTATTAAAATTTCGTCAGAAACAGAGACTCCTACGGCCTCCATCCAAACATGGTCGATTTAAAAAATCCCGTGACCGTTAAAAAAATGACGTCTGGTTGGAGGGCTTAGGAGTCTCTGTTTCTGACGAAATTTTAATAGAATGTGAGAGGGATATAATGATGAATATACAAATTTTTATTTTCCAAAAAAATAAAAAAATGAGGGAAAAATAGGGGTGGGAGTAGCCAAGTTGGCTATTCCCTAGGGGCAACCCCATTTTACCACATATATATACATATATATATTGGATGGTATACACATAAAATAGTTATATCAAACATATTTATTTCAAAACAATTATATCAACAATTGTGAATGTAGTCCTAAGTTACTATTGCACACAATTATAGATAGATTTATGACTATGTTTATTTACTAAAAATAGATATGCAACTATCAACGAAGGTCAAAATAGATATCCATATGCACATCCACTTTAAATACGAGTATGAATGTCAAAATATGTATAAAACGTATATGACAGAGGATCATATATGATTATATTCACATTCGTTTTCATTCCTAATATTATGCCATTTTTATTTATTTTATCATGCCATTTCTCCATTTTTAGAATTTTCTAATTTCTCTCGTGCTATTCCTTCATTCTATTTTCCAATTTTGTGCCAAAATTTTTCCCATGCACCCCCCTGCTATTTCCTCCCATGTTTTCCCGAAACGTGATTGTAAATATTAAATAAATATAAATAATATGCCATTTTGTATTGTTGAAAATAGATACACATATATTCAGATAGAATACTTCAAATTACTCTAGTGGTGAATAAGGTGTTGCGATGAAAAATTTTAACTAGGATTTAATTTCCATTGGATTTAATTATCGACTATCCTGCTTCCGACAACAAATTTTGTATTATGTTTAAATAAATAAAACATAAATTTGCAGTTAGTAATAAAAAAAATCAGAAGCCACAAAGCTACAGTATTATTTTCTAATGACTTTGGTGGTGACAACTCTCTAACAGTATATATATCGAAAAAATATTATGTAACAATGGAAACCTGATCGTCACAACTAGTGTCAGAAATATGGATGAAAATGAATACAAATATCTTTGTATCTGTTCGTATCCGCATTTGTCAAATAAAGGATATGGATGTTGTTTTCTTGTATCTGGTGAATGCGAATACGAATACGAATGCTAATGTCCAACATTTGCCAAATACGAATACGCATACGATTATAATATCCACAACTTTGACGAATACGAATGTGAATACGAATGTTTGACGAATACGAATGTGAATACTAATGTTAAAAATTTCGAGGATACGAATACGAATATTCGTTTTTTGAAGGATACAAATACAAATACGAATATGAATACGAATGTTCCAATTCTGTATGATACCATTACTTACATAGTATACAAATAAGTAAGTTTGGTTAGCTTTCTTTTATTATTTAGTTATATCTTTGCATTTTCTTTTATTATTTAATTATTTTTATGTAAATATTCATTATTACAATATTTAATATGCTTTTTATAGAATTACGAACCTAAAATGTTTATACCTTTTAAGTAAATTCCGACATGTATAGCATTCTATATTAATTCGTATTCGTTTGTCAAATATTCGTATCCGAATTAGCAATATTCATTTTGCATTCATATTTGTATTTTGAGGATATGATTTTACATTTTACACATTCATGTGATATTCGTATTTGTATTTGTATCCAAAATTTAAAAAGGATGAGGATATGATTACACCCATATTCGTATCTATATTCGACTGTTTTCATCCCTAGTCAGAATTGAGCACTAGGTTCGGTCAACCCAACATAACCTCGAACCAAATTTATGTTACGTTGGGCTTAAGTTGAAAATTTGGCCCATCAAAAAATAGGCCTAACTTTGTCGAATATGGGCCCAAACTCATGAGCAATAAGATATCCCATATAATAGCTGATCCGATAATGGTCCAATAAGATATCCCATATAATAAGATATCCCATATATTACGTTTAGGCTTAACATGCCTGATCCGATAATGGCCCAATAAGATATCCCATATGATACATGTACCCATACTTTAATTGCAGTTCTTGGTTTTTGCTCTAATGTTTCATCTATGTGGGAGAGGAACATTTGATAGCACTAATCTTTAGTATTCTTTTATGGGGTTTTTATCTTTTGTGCGCTCCTTAAATATTACAATATCAGGTACTCCCCTTCCTTTGTTGGAAAATCAATTTTGCCCCTGACTTCTTTCGTAATGATCATTTGTGCCCCTTGGGTTAGTTGAGTCCATCCCCATCCGACCATCTCAAACCGATGTTAATCATAAGGACACAAGAGTAATTAGATTAAAAACCAAGGGTAGAAATGTCTTTTACTTCTCCTTTTCTTCTTCTTCCTTCCATTCTTCCTTCCTCCTCCTCCTCTCCAACCGCCCCTCCCCCATCCAGTCCCTCCTTCTCCTCCTCCTCCTTTGACAACTTGCTTGTCGGCCCTTTCCACTACAACCCCTTCTCTTTTGCCCTTACTGCTCCCCCTCCTCCCCCTTCTACCCTCCAGTGCTTCCTCCTCCAAACCCTTCTCCTTCGCCCCTCCCACTCCAGCCCCTCATCCTCCTCTGCCCCTCCCCCTCCATCACCTTCCCATCTGCCCTCCCTTTCCTACCCCTCCTCGTCCTTTGCCCCCTCCCCCGACAGCTCCTCCTTCTCATCCAATCCTTTGCTTTATAACAGAGCTCGACCGCCTCTCTACTAGAAGACCCCTCTAATAAAAAAATTGACCTTTGAAGCTCGAGTTCGCTAACACCATCATCTATAGGTCCTCAACATTGAATAGCCATTCCAAACCAACCAAGAGCACGGACAATCCTCTCACCATCCTGTGCCTTGATTTGTGCAATACTTCCCCTCAGGCATCTCAAGATATGTGAAAATAAAATGAAGAATGTCGAAATCCGTATGTATGCTTGTGCATGACCTTGATCCACATGCTTCATCACCTGATGAAGATTCCAAAAGAGAAGTACCTTTCATTTGTAATGACACTCCACTCTTCTTGTTGTCGCAAGCTTCTGATGGTGGTGGTTGGACCGTTCTTCCCTTGGTTCTCTGGAAAGAAGATAGAAGGAGATAAGCAATTGACTTGTGGAGGGGGAAATGAGTAGGATGCTTTACGAGGGGAAGGTGACAAGATTCCCAAAGCTAAAATGCCGTAACTCCTCCCAATTTTCTAACCATCTTTAAAGTAATACATAGTAGACAATCTATCTTCGTACATTACTTTCAAGACTTTCTAAGGTCGTATAAGAAGTTCGATTTTTTAGCTATATTGTATATTGTGTACTTTGTGTACAATCTAGGATTTCTTTCCGTTTGTGGCCTTATGAGATATTGCAATATAAGTCATACCCCTCTCTTTTTGGGAATATCAATTCAGTCCCTAACTTCTTCCACAATGATCACGTGTGCCCTTCAGTTAGTCTAATTGTTAATGAGTTGAACGTGGTCCCTCATGTAGTCAAGAGGGGATTAACATCGAAAAAAAAACCACACCTCCTCCCCCAACCCATCCTCCTCCAAGGGATTGTTTGTTGCAACAGGGAATTTTTTAGCAGCTGTAAATGGTGGCTTAATAGATCCAAGAATTTTACTCAAAAAAATAATAAAAAACCATTTATGATCGGAATGGATGATTTATCCATGAAAAAACAAAACTTTTGATCGGAATGGATGATTTATCCATCAATTAGGATTAATTAAATTTGAATTTTGATTTTGTTTTTATTTTTATAATAACATCCCTCTTATATAAAGGGTGAAATCAAATTGAGATTTATCTCATCTCCTCTCCTTTCATTTCTCCCTCCACGCGATATTCACGCTTCTTCTCCCTCGAATCTTCCAGCTTCAAATCAGGAGATCAAGCGATTTGTCGGGAGATGATCAAGCATAGGAGAATTGATGCAACACGAGACACAAAAACAAGGCTTTATTTTTCTCTAAGTTTAGTTACGGTCGAGTCAATTTAATTTATAGTTAATTGAGTCATTACAATTTTATTTTAAATAAGAGTCAACTAAGAAAAGTAAATTTTAATTTTGATTCTGTTTTATTTTTTTAATCACATTCGTCTAATATAAAATGGATGGCAGTCTCTTGTTTTAAAATAGTTAAAGTTGAAATCAAATTGAGATTTATCTCATCACATCCCCTTCTCTCTTCTCCCTCCACGCAATCTCCATGCTTCTTCTCTCTCGAATCTTCTGGCTTCAAATCTGGAGATCAAGCAATTTGCCAGGAGATGAATTTTTCAAGCGGAGGAGAATTGATGCAGCATGAGACAGAAAAAACATGGTATTATTTTTCGCTAAGTTTAGTTACGATCGAGTCATTTAATTTATGGTTAACTGAGTCGTTGTAATTTTATTTTAAATAAAAGTCAATTAGGATAAGTTTATCCCTCCTATAAATGGATGGCAGAATCTTGTTTTAAAATAATTAAAGTTGAAATCCAATTGAGATTCATCCCATCTCCTCCCATTCTCTCTTCTCCCTCCACGCGATCTCTGTGCTTCTTCTCCCTCGGATCTTTCGACTTCAAACTGAGAGATCAAGTAATTCGATGGGAGACAGATTTTTCAAGCGGAGAAGAATTGATGCGACGGGGGACAAAAAATTAAGACTTTATTTTTCGCTAAGTTTAGTTACGATCGAGTCAATTTAATTTATAGTTAATGGAGTCATTATAATTTTATTTTAAATATGAGTCAATTAAGATAAGTTAAATTTGAATTTTGATTTTTTTCTATTTTTGTAATCACATCCCTCTTATATAAAGGGGTGACGGTCTCTTATTTTAAAATAGTTAAAGTTGAAATCAAATTGAGATTTAGCCCATCTTCCCCTTCTCTTCTCTTTTTTCTCTCCACGCGATCTCTGCGCTTCTTTTACCTTAAGTCTTCCGACTTCAAATCGAGAGATGAAGCAATTCATCAGAAGACGAATTTTTGAAGCGGAGGAGAATTAATGCAGCGCGAGATAGAAAATAGGGCTTTATTTTTTAGTAAGTTTAATTACGGTTGAGTCAATTCATTTTACAGTGAATTGAGTCGTTACAGTTTTATTTTGAATAAGAGTCAATTACGATAAGTTAAATTTGAATTTTGATTTTTTTTCTTATTTTTGTAATCACATCCCTCCTATATAACATGGTCGCAGTCTCTTGTTTTAAAATAGTTAAAGTTGAAATCAAATTAAGATTTATTCATCTCCTCCCCTTCTCTCTTCTCCCTCCACGTGATCTTCATACTTCTTCTCCCTCGAATCTTCTGGTTTCAAGTTGGGAGATCAAGCAATCAGTCGGGAGATGAACTTTTTTCTAGAGGAGGAGAATTGATGCAGTACAAGATAGAAAAACATGGCTTTATTTTTCGCTAAGTTTAATTACAGTCGAATCAATTTAATTTCCAATTACTTCATTGCGATTTTATTATAAATAAGAGTCAATTGGGATAAGTTAAATTTAAATTTTGATTTTATTTCTAGTTTTGTAATCACATCCCTCCTATATATAGGGGTGATAGTCTCTTGTTTTAAAATAGTTAAAGTTGAAATCAAATTGAGATTTATCTCATCTCCTCTCTTTCTTTCTTCTCTCTCCACACGATCTCTGCACTTCTTCTCTCTTGAATCTCGCGCAACCGGCGCATTTTCTCTTCTCCCTTCCTCCAATTTCTTCCACCAAATAATTTTATCCACCATCAAATTTATAATTTTTCATCACTGCAAAATCTCGATTTGCGTCATGGAGAAATGTTGAGGAATGTGATCAGAACGAGGAGAAAGAGATTATGAGAAGCAAGAAGTTAAGGTTGATGGAGCTTGACAGGAGGTTAATGAGAGTCTAAGATGACCAAAAGTTAAGTGAAGGAGATGGTCGTTATGGAAGTAAGAAGTCGAGGAGGATAGAAATGGATAGGAAGTTGAGGAGGAGGGTAAAGCAGGAATAAGAGGAGGATGGAGACCGGAAACGGTTGATGGAAGTTCGAGGTAGGGATGAAAACTGATACAGATATATCTTAATATCCGCTTACTGTATTCAAAAAATTATCGGATATGGATCCATATCCATTAATCGAATACAAATCATATATGGAGATAGATTGTAAACATTTTTCGAATACAGATATGGTAATGGCTTGAATATCCGGATCTCGATATCCGAATACAATGTTTAATGTTATTTTAAATATTAGTTAATTTAATATAAGCCACAACTCCGTATTATTATATTAATTTTATACATTATATAATACAATATATTAGTGATATTAATAAACTTATGTTTGTTTGGTGATCGACACGAACAAAAGTTACGAAACCGTATCCCTCTTTTTGCTTCCCATCAAGAATGCAAGTCTCCTCAACACTCACTTTTGTCATGATGCAACTTATTTATATTTCATTGTCATTTCTTAAAATCATTATGAACTTTGATAAAAATTCAATTCATATTTGTATGTGGTCTTTATTCGATCCATATTCGTATTCCATGTTTATTGGATCCATATTTTGATTTCATTCTTTATTCAATTCATATTTGGATTAACTCTTTATTCGATCGATATTCTGATCCGCTAGCTCTTTATTCGATCCGTATTCGCATTCGATAAATATCTGATTCGGATTTGTATCCGTATTTTTAAGGATCTGATTTCCTTAATGCATATCCGGATCATATCCATATCGATATTCGTATTTGATAATGATGAAACGAATATGAATATGGAAATAGATATTTGCAATCCATATCCGACCTGTTTTCATCTGCAGTTCGAGGATAAGAAAGTAGCATGAAGTTGAGGATGTGGATGGTTGGGAGTAAAAAAAGATTGGGAGAGGAGAAACATGAAGAGAGGGTGTAATAATTTGGAGGAGGAGAGGAGGGGATGTAAATAATGATTTAATGCATGCCATCTTTTGTACTTGTTCTTTTCTTTGTTGATTTAATATAGTGGAACGATGTTTGTAAATATATGAATGCATGTGAATTTCTGACCTGTCTCTGACCTCAAAGTAAATAAATCTAAATCAACCCTATTTGGTTTAAAGCTCCAATACTCCAGTTATTGTTGGCAATGGATACATTTGGTTAGAAGTGTGGTGGTTTCCTAGGAGGCGGATCGTCTGCTGCGGACCTGCGGTATTGTCCCAACTGTGATGGTGTGAGCCGTTTGATCTTGATCGAACAGTTCACATGATTTTGCACGGTACAAGTCTACAAAAAATATAAAATCGTACGAACCGCTCAATCATGATCGAAACACACACATCTACTGCTGAATTTGACGCATTTCGACTTGGAGCAAACCATCCTCTCTAGGTTTCCTAATATCTTACATCAACTTCCCACTTTCCTTACACCTGCCTTTTTTTTAAAAAAAAGCGTGCCTTCTATTTTATTAACATACGATTCCATTAAAGATGATACAATTTGTCATCCTTTAACCCCCACTTGAAAATGTACCGAGATAAATTTTAACGAGTCCCTCTTATGGAAGAAAATATATCTTACCATTTTTCATTTCAAGGACAGATAAATTTTTGATTTTCCATTTCTTTTTGGTTTTGACACCTTCAGATTCTTGACAACTAAAGCAGTAGAGCTCCTCAAAAGGGTTTAAAGAATTATTCATAGCAATGTTATGGTACCCAGATCTATAGATGTTGTATTTCGAAGAATTGGATTTGTCATCCAAAAGGGATTGACGGCGCAACTTGTTGCCCGTCTCCATCAATCTCTATGTAATTTTTAGTATGTTTCTATTAGAAAAATTTTCGTTCATTTCCAGTGGAGAATTTGAGAGAAAAAAAGAAGTTCACCAAAAGGAAAAGGTATCTGCATTCTTTCCATCACTTTCCATTTGATCATCATGACTCTGAAATCACGTCAGATGGTTCATACGATTATGTGCAGCTATCTGTTTATGCCGTGTTGTAATCTGTAGAAGCATTAACATCACTTTCTAGTGCTGATAATATTGACGAATACACTGTTAGACAACTAAGGTTTGCAGATTTTAATTCAAATCTACATTCAATAAGTTGTCATAACGAGAATAGATCGGATCAAGTTGCGCATCAAAAAACAGAGAGAAATAGAGAGGGCAAAATTCTATAATTAAAACCAGATCCATAAAACCAAATCAAAAAGCACCCCATTGCAGTAACCAGAGATGATACAAGTGGGAGCACATCGGTACCAATCCCTATACCCTTCCTTCCTTCCCCGTCCATTTGATCTTCTCCATCAGCGTCCGAATCTCTTCACGGTGCTTAGGCGCGGCTGAAAGGTGAGGCGTCCAGAGGATGGATGAGGTACGTAAGGACCAACGCCACCAGCATCAGGACATACGCGATCCCCTGGTCGATCGAGACACCTGCATCATCACACACACAAGGTATTCAACAACCGATCCGGTCGAGCCAAACATTATGATCGCAATACCATCGCTGGCGGGAGAGGGAGCTGGCGCCTGGCCATGGACGACAGGGAAGGCGATGGCGAGGAGAGCGAGCACCACCACGGCCACCGCCACGAACGACGAAGCCCTCAGAAGTGCCATCTCTCGGTATGGGGTCGGTGGCGGATCCTCTCCTCTCCCGCCGCCGGAGAGCTACCGCCAAGCGGCTTCTGCTTTTCTTTCTTTCTCCGGAGGACGAGATGGAAAGGTGCCGTGAGGTCCATATTTATAGTCGCGGGTTAGAGAGAGAAACGTAGAGAGAGAGATAGTCGAGAAAACCGCCCGGCCATTGGTGGACGAGGGAATGGGCCCAGCCGTTTGCCATGCGAGGGTCCAGCTGGATCCGACGGTTGCCCTTCGCGCTGCTGATCTGTCGCTCCGGGTCCACACCCTCCTCCCTCTTTTCCTATTTTGGGTCCCTTTCACGAAGGGATGCAGTAGACTCTGATGTACGTTCGAGAGTCGTTTGATCTCTTGATCGAGTAGTTCTTACGAATTCGTATGTTACCCACAAAAGTGTAAATTCGTGGGAAGCGCTCGATTAAGATCGAATGGCTCGAACCCAAGAAATGGTCGAGTGATAGTGCAGTGTGCCTCTACTTTAAACGACCCGGGTTCGAATCCCAGTAGGGACGCTCCGGACCCCCGAAATTACCGGACCTACTATTAAAAAAAGATCGAACAACTCCCAAACATGCAACAAAGTCTATTGTAGTCCTTGCTACAGCAGACGATCCATCTCCTAATAACGTATCCTTGCACCCGTTAGGTTCTTAGGTCTACTTACATTATATATAGGATAAGTGTTATGTATTAGTTTCGTGTATTAGGTATATAATAATTCATGTTTTTTTGGAAATATACAAAATTCATCAAAAGATAACATAAATAATTAAAAACAAATAACTAGAAATTACACGGTGATACGAAAATCTAAGTCCGTGTTACATGGTAATTTGGATGATATCATGTAAGATATTTCTAATCCAAAAAATCAGTTTAACCCTGCCAGAGACATCCTTCAAAATCTTTTACTTTCATTTGTAACATATGAAGGAAGCACTTTTCATACAAATAAATATGTCGATATTTTTTTGAATAATGATGAACTTAATCTTAATTAATTAAATATGAACGAAAATTCCAAATTTAAAATTTTAGGTATTAGGCACCTAAGATACTGATTATGGAGGGGACAATTATACCCACATTCAAACATTTTACATATGTATTCTTTCCGAAAAAACTAATTATATAAATAATCCTCTCTTATAGGCTAAAAAAAGATGCATATTATATCGTAATGTTTCTTGATGTATTGATTTTTAAAATTTTAATGGAAAATTAATTATTAATTTTATGATTATGATGATTGAGGAATTAAGATTTTTTATTCTATTTTTATATATTTATTTTGGTGCATATGGATAATGCTAAGGAAATGAGATTCAATTTTGTTTACGAATATCGATATTCGTTCTTTAAAATGTGGAAATGTACATAATTATATAATTTTTTGGATATAGGATATCTATAATACACAATCAACTAATGTGTGTAAATATTATATACATATGTTATTATATGTATTGACATCTGTTCATAAAAAAAACAAGAAACGATGCATGTATTTATATTTGCATTCACAGAAAATAATTCAACTACCGTATCCGTTTTCGCATCTTTACCCGTTAAAAAAACTTACATGTTCATATTTGCAAAATTGTATTACATATCCATATCCACGCAAAAATGAATGTGATAGGGGATAAATTCGTATTATCAGATTTCATCACTATGATAGGGGATAATATAAATAAACAAAATTATAGTTAATACTGGGATATGTATCTAAAAAACGAAATAATGTTCGTATTTATATTTGTATTTGTAAAATTAATTGAATCTTGATATTTTTCCATATTAATATTCGTCATAATAAAATTTTGTTTGCATATCCTAAAACGCACAAACAACTTACAACTAATACTTAGATATGTATCTATAACAAAAAAATGAAACGGCACATGCGTTCACGTGTATCTAAAAAATGTAATAATGTATTATTATATGTATTCGTAATTTGTCAAAATAAAATAACATATTCACACTCGTCAAAATAAAAATAGATAATAATATTCTCTTAGAACGGAATCGATAGGGGACAAATACATACAAATACAGATATCTGATTTCATCGCTGTGATAGGACGAGCGAACAAAATTGCAACCAATACTTATATCTATATCCGTATAAAATATGAAAATGATATCCACATTTATATCTATATATGAAAAAATAATTGAAATCTATATTCATTTCGTATCCGTGTCTGTCAAAATAATATATATATATATATATATATTCATATAAGTAAAAAGTAGATGCAGATATGATAATTAATTAATTAATTAATTAATTTTCCATTAACATTATAAGTCAATGCATTGCGGAACATTAAGATATATCATGTGTCTTTGTGATAGTCTATAAGAGAGGATTATCATAATTAATTTTTTTTGGAAAAGATACATATGCAATCCATGGCCACGAAAAGTGGCTACGGAAACTAGTGGCCACGATAATTCCGTGGCCACTAATTTCTCGTAGCTACAATCCATGACCAAAGTCTTCATATAAGAGTTGTGGTCGCGAAAAGTTCTGCGGTCACTTATAGTGACCAACATATTCCTGGTTAGAGAACTCTCGTGACGAGACTTGTAGCTACGACTACTGGCTACAACGCCTGGTGGCCAGAGCTCAATTCTGCGACCACAAATCCCATATCCGTGAGTATAATTCTGTAGCTACAAGTTGTTTTCCTTGTAGTGATCGAGCGGCTCCAACCCCTACAGCTGACTTTGCTACAGCAAGGGCTACAACAGCCGATCCAATCTTACATTAGTTTACTACACGAAATGGCATAGCTTTTGAACCATAAGTTCACCATTAAATGGCCTCGAGTACTCTACAAGAAAAATGAGTTGTGGCCATGGAATGCGGCTACGGAAACTGGTGGCCACGATAATTCCGTGGCCACTAATTTCTCGTAGCCACAATCTGTGGCCAAAGTCTTCATATAAGAGTTGTGGCGACGATAAGTTATGTGGCCACTTGTAGTGGCCACGACATATTCGTGGCTAGAGAACTCTCGCGACGAGACTTATAGCTACGGCTACTGGTCACGGTGTGTCGTGACCAGAGCCCAATTCTTTTGCCACGAATCCCATATCTGTGGCCATAGTGTTGTAGCAACAACTTGTTTTCATTGTAGTGGTAAAACAAACCCATTTTACAATATAGCACATAGATAGGGAAATTTTCGAATGAGCTATATTTTCTCATAAAGATTTTAATGAGCACGTTGATTTTTACCGATCTTTAGAAGTGTTTATTCGTTTACAAAATGTTATATCGCATCTCTTACTATTAATGATCGATTTTCTCCAAAAAAAAATTCTAAAATTAATATGAGTTGGCATGGCATCAACGAATGATCGGGATCTGTCGGTGATTCAAACAAGGTAGGAGGGCATGTTTGCATAAACACCCACACATCTCTGATATGGTGGATGGTGAGGATGCACAAATGAAAGGCGGGTCGTCTGGTCGATGATAGGAGGGATCTACCGATGCTGCTTGATCCTACTAGCACGTTGTGACACGCAAGGGTTTAAATATCAGTTTCGGATATCGTATGGATACCATGTCGTTACGAAAATTCGACAACATTTCGCCCATATCGGCCACCATTTGTGAATAAATGATCAAAAACTGCCCTCATATCACCATTTCGCTCGAGATTTCGGTTCCTTATCGAAACCGAAATTTCGCTGAAATTTCGCCGAAATTTCATGAAATCATAAAGCATGGTGACATGTGAATGAGTGTACAACATTCGATGAAGCTTTGATCTATGACTGGAGGCTCCCTTGCATCAACGGTTGCGATCGAAGGCATCTCGATCCAAGGGTGGTACTACGTCGAAGCTCTTCCCTTTCCATTGCCTCCTTTGCGAAGAAGAGGAATCTTGTGATCACTCAGGCGACACACTCTGAGCTTCAACGATGTTGTACTTGATGTGGTTCTTAGATCCTACAATAGAAAGCGAGATCTCGAGTCTTTGCTGCTCAGTTGAAGATCATAGTGGGAATTCTCAGGCATTAGGGAAACATGAAACGGCAAAGGGGTGTTTTGCTAAGGTGTGACGAGAAAGAACGAACTCTGTCAATCATGCGTGGCCAGAGGTGGAAGATATTGTGGTTGTGGGAGGTAGATCGAGAAGCGAGAGAGAGAGAGAGAGAGGGAGATGAGGTGATACATCGATGGTTGAGTGGGTTATCACAAATATGAACATGGGAAGAGTTTGATAAGGGAGATGCATAATAAAGGAATGAAGAAGATAGTTTGGGTGAATCCAAAGAAAATAAAAGAAGAAGTAAAAGCTGAAGGGATACACGAAAGATAAGTAGATGGATGGATTTGCAATGAAATGCAACCTAGGAAACAGGTCCAAGATTGGAGGTTTTGTTGACTAGCAGGTCAATGAGCGGGGTTGACATTGTGTGCACACGACGGAGTGCATACCAATCAAGAAAGAAGAAGACTGGGTTATTACCGGACGAGGGTTGAATGCACGATCGACGATGAGTAGGTCGTGCCTAATCAGAATGTGCCAAGTGGTGCGGGCAAGTAGACTTTGACCGAGATATGTGCCTTGTCTTCAAAATTCAAGAATATAATAGAAAGCATACAAAACAATAATGAGTTAATTAGGAAAAGTAGTAAACACGAAAGTTGTAGACATCGATGAGATCTACAACTTTCACAATGAAAATGATATTAAAATGCAGGACCAGATGTTTTTAAAGTTACTTTATAGGCATAAAATACTTGTGTTTTTTTATATTTTTATCTTTTGTTTTCTTAATAGACTATGTGCATAGTATAATATAATATATTAATATAATGTTATATATATATATATTCTATTTTTGGGTTTTTTAATTGGTGATTTAGTAATTAAATTAGCTAGATATATATTCACATATATGTACAAGATAACTTATATCCTTGTTATCTTTTCCTTTACTTTTCGATTTTTTGATTTCTGGTTCTTTTGTAGGTAATTAAAAATGAAAGCACAACAATTCCCTATAGAAAAATATGTAGATAAAATACATGACTTGTATCCGTGTAACAATTTCTGTTCTAGGGTTTACATATATATATAATTTTTGTTATAATGGGAAAAAGATTGATTATTGAAAATAATTGATACCGATCGGTTGTAAATCGTTTTTATTTTCTTATATCATTAAAGAAAATGGGAGATATAAATTTAAAAACCGCTCATTCGATTAATTCCAAGTAAATAATTAAGTAAATGGTTAAGAATTTGTCATAATTTTCTTTTCTAAAGAAAAGAAAAGTTTTTAATTGGTATATATATATATATTGAGATACATTCAATTGAAGAAAATGATATCAACCGGATCCCATAAAAAAAGAAATATAAATATGCTTAATATTTTTATAAGAGCAACAACGGCAAATATTAAAAATAAGTATATATATATATATATATATGAAATATAAGCTTATTGATTATGTGTTTTGGATATACATATGCGTACTCTCTCTTATCTTATTTTTGTGCTTCTGTATTTTAAATGTTTTTATGGGTTTTTATGCAAAAACATGTTTTTTTAATTATATACAGATACATGAATGCTAACTAAAGGATGCCAAATAAATATAAATACATGTATTTTCTAAGATAGTTGCCTCACATTTTAGCGTTTAGATGCATGAAACATGGTTTCATTACCTCTTTTAGTTAGGATTCATTAGTTCCTTGTCAAACACTAATTCGATGAGTGAGTGCATGCAACATGAAAACGAAATAAATATGGGTTCCATATCAAATTCATGAATAGTAATTGGTCTGACCTTTTTAAGAATTAGGATTTTTAACTCAATAACATATATGCTCTTTTAGCCACTATTCAGGTTCGACTCAAAAGTCAACTAAGATCCACCAACTCGTATAGCACACTCTTTGAACAAGGGAAGCCTATGTTGTGTGAATTGTGTTATCTCTTCTCACTCGTGGTGGACTACCATTCAAATGACTTGGCACCCTTATATTCCTCTATCTAGCAACCCTTTCCTCGATGTGTTGAGGATTTCCTTAAAATTTCAAGTATTGCTAGCAAATGAAAAATGTTATCTTGAACCTAACTAGTATATACAAATCTTTTTTCATTAAGGCTTGATTAGCGTAGTCAAGTCCTCTCTTTGCGACAACTTTGGACCATTTATGGTCAAAATCTTTGGATGTATAATGAAAGTTTAAAATATTTTCTTTCATTATTGTATTTTTTCTCTTTTTGGAAGTGAGGGTTACCCTCTATTTGTGTATGGGAGAAAAAGTGAACAATCATGTCAAGTGGTTGCTTTCGCCTGATCTCGAGCAAATGGATAAGTGTTAGGAAATTATCCATTGTCTAAAGCTTTCTTTCAACCCACTATTATGATCTTTAAATGTTCATGTTACCAGAGGAAATTGGAAATGCACTAGTATCTTTAGTTCCCGTTCATCTACTGCACGTGACAAAGCAGTCATGTATATACCAAGTTGGATTGAGTTGGTCTTTCAAGTCATCAACTATGTTGAGCTAAATGTCATGTGCAGGTCTTCATAGTAGCTCATTATTTAAGAGTCATACTTATGTTGTCAGACAATCTACTTAGATGCTAAGGGCTTGTTTGGTTGCTAGGTTACTCCAGGGTAACCAATTTATCCCCTGTATTCATGGATTGGAATTGCATCACATCACATTTCTCTTTCTAACCCACCTAACCATCCAAACATCTACTCTTCACATGGGGTTACTCCAACCTAACCCAACCCAGCTACCAAACAAGCCCTAAGAGTTAAAGTGTGAACATTACCTTTTGGGACTCTGAGAATTAACTTCTAAATCTGAATAGTCTAAAATCAAGTCTCTAACAAAGTTCCTTGAAGATTAAGTGGAATAAGATCATGATAAATCTCACTCTCGGTGTCTATTTATTGACTTGGTTCAGAACCCAATCTCTTTTCACAAGATATATAGGTGCAAATGCATGATAAAGATGTCACATGAAATAGAAATCCTTTTATGAGACGATAATCTTATTTTGAAAATTTTGAAATTATTTTCCCTTTTAATGAGTTGCTGAAAATATGCAATGAATTTAAAACTATATAGTTTTGAAAATATGAAAATATGCAGGTTTTTATAGACTTTTAAAAATATGCATTTTAAGGTATTTTTGGAAATATTCATTTTTTAGGTTTTGAAAAATCATGATTTACTAAGAGAACTAATTATTAGGATTTTATTTCAGTTTTTATATATAGACAAAGTAGTAAAAGTACGAGCTATGGGAAAAGTAAATACATAGTATATACGACACCCCCTCCATTTAGTTTGAGTTATGTCCTCATGGATCAAAGAATGTGAATATCACAACTCCAATTTACTTCATTTTTTGCATCAACTCCAAAAAATGTATATAAAATATAAAAATGTTAAAAAGTACCCACATGTACATACCAATAAGATGCGAACTGTATTTCCAATATGCTTATATTATATATTGTATATCTCATGCATAAGAACTAGAATTCAACCTAACTCACCTTTAAAGTTCATTATTATAAATATCCTAACCACAAGAAGTACTTAGAAGTTGAGCTAGCGTCATATGTGAAAAGTTAGTTTCATATCATATTTGTACAAATGTAATTATTTCTTAGATATTGTTTATAGAGCATATTATGAGCTCCTCCTCCTCCTTCGAGCATCTCCTCTGATCACCTCCTCCTCCACCCCTCCCCATCCATCCCCTCCTCTTCCTCCCTTGATCTCCATCCCCTTCGCCCCTACCCTTTTCTACACCCATCAGTCCCTCCTCCTCATTTGCCCTTCCCTATCCAGCCCCTCCTCCATCCCTTCATTCTTCTTCTTTTCCTCCTTTTTTTATTTTCTCTCTCTCTTTTTCCACCTTCATCCAACCATCAAAGCATTTGCATTTTCACGGATAAAATACCTATTGTGGATCTAATGTTGGTTTATATTGATTTTTGGAGAGTTCTCATGAATCAATTAATCACACATTTGAGAATGCTAAATAAATTCTCGCAAATCCCTTGCTGATCTCCCCTCCTCCCTCTAGTCCTTCATCCACCTCCTCCGCACCCCTAGCCTCTAGCCTCTCCTCCTCCTCCTCCGCCCTTCCCCTTGCAACCCCTCTCCTCTCTGAGCACCTCCTCCTCCATCGATCATTGTCACCTTCTCTCTGGCACTTCTCAGCTACAAGAAGTGAAGATTCTGTAGATGTGAACTGTTGCAACTCAATCTCACCGACGTGATTAGGGGCTTACAGTTGGTGAAGGGGGAGACGGAGTAGCAACGTGCAACGGAGTGGCTGGAGGGAAGAGGAATTGTTGTGTAGAGGAGGGAGGGGGTTTGTTTTGGCATTTATGTCCTTGTTAATCAAATCATTTTTTGTATAAACTATGATTTAGTTCAACTCATTGAGGGTGAAACTAACAGAAAGCACAAATGACAGTGATGCAAGAAATTAGGAGCGTAATTGAAATTCTAAAAATGGAGGAGCATAACTAATAATGCAATATCTAAGGAGGGCACAATTGATAAAAATCCAAAAAAATCAAACCAAGTATATTATACATGAACTAATAGACTAAATTTTCTGTCACTTTAATTAAGCAGAGTTTATGAAACATTCCTTCTTGAAAGTTATAGATCTTTGAATTTTGAACAAACCATGTTTTGAGTTTTTCGATCTAAAGTCATCAGCTAATTTTAAATACTTTACATTTGATTTCCATTTTTGGATTTTTGTAGGGTACACGTGCAAGCCTCCCCTTCATCGTCTTCCTCCTTGTGCAACGCTTCAAGTGATGCTCCTTGAGGTTTGTATTATCCTATGATATGTTGATATTTTTTGCCTTTATAACAAAACCAATAAAACACGGGCATAAAAAACATGACATGAGTGATCAAGATTCAACAGAGGATTCACTGCTTCCGGCATTGGAGAATACGCTGAGATTGGAAAGGCTATAAGGAAAGCACCATTTGGGCCAGTTTGGTAACTGAGTTGGGTTGGGTTGAGATACCCCTGTGAATAGTAAACTATATGGAGAGTTGGGAGGGTTGGAATGATGGATACACCGATATACACCAGTAACCAAACTGACCCTTTGGGTGAAACCAAACTGCAACCCCAGAGGATAAGTTGGCAAGCAATTGCAAACATCGATGTCAGACAACTCGACGAGGCATAAAATCAAGAGGTGGGAAATCAAAGGGATTTTCTTGGATTTGTTGATTAGAAAATTGGTAGAGTATATGACTTAAAATGGGTTGGATATGAGCTTCAAAAGAGGGTCCCGAACTATTGGGTTATTGAGTTTGGGCCCTATTAGAAACGACCAAGCCAGAATCTCTAAATGAGCTCATGCTACGATCCAAATCCCACCCAATTAATTTCGGATCCGAGTTTGGGTCGAGCTATATGGGTTGAGTTTTGATCGGATCGGACTAGCGCAGCCAAATGCTCAATCATAATATGTGGTGTTGACTTTGTTATTGGGTCTAAAATTGTAAATCAACCAATTTATAAACGGTTGTGATATTCACGTATATATCTTAGGCTATAATAAAGCAATTAATTGACTTGACTAGACCATAAATCATGAGTAGGAAGACTTAGGTCATGGATTTTCACGCGAACATCATGTGCAATGTGCTGGATTGATTGATTCGATGTATTGTCTACTTCGCAAAACAAAATATTCGTTCATCACCCCCCCCCCCCCTCCCTTCTAGTAGTATCACGATCCTCACAAACTAATATAAAGGAGGCGGCGGCTAGCACGTTGGGAGGGCATGTACATGATATTGTGCTCGCTTGTCAGAGTTGGCGACGATTTGGCGAGCACTTGTCAAACAGAAAATACGACTTGTTCGCAATTCCCTAACTTGCAATGCTATTAATCGGAGCGAAAAAATCGGAGCACAAAAAACTCCTCACGCATAATCGAACACACGAACGCGATTACCAAACAGAATTCCATCATAGATGACAATGATGTTATAGAGTTCTCCTTTCGATCATCACCCTTTATTCTTTCCTTATATGCGCGAAGCCTTCTCCATGTCTCATGATCCAGAATCTCTCGATCTCTTCGGGTTTTCGGCCTGGGATCCGGCCCGCTATCAAGGCCCACCTGCAAAGGTCCATTTCTCAAATCTATATCAAGGCTAGTATCAAAGCAAGTCTAACACAAGAGTAATTAACACTAATCCTCCCTATCACCTCGTAAACCAATCGCATCCGAGCCACTCGATCAAGATCGAGCGGCTCAAAGCAGTTGGAGTTTACGGCAAACACTACTGCATAGTATCCACTCTCATCAAACACTACTCGTAAACCAATCACATCCGAGTCACTCCATCAAGATCCAGCGGCTCAAAGCAGTTGGAATTTAAAGCAAATCCACTCTCATCAAACACCACCATTAAACCCATGAGCAGAAGTTGAAAACAAAAACAGAGGCGACATATGTACATCCAACTGTTAAAAATTGGAACACGCAGATCAGGAAGATCTAAATACGGGAAGATCAATTCGTCGATCATCACCTGTCTCCGACGAGGTCGTGCATCCGGTAGATGAGATCCTCCTCCTGCTCCGTCATGTGGATGAACTCCCACTCGATGCTGCTCACCTCTGCAATCGGACCGACACCAAGTTCGAAGGTCAGGCAAGGATCAAAAGAGGAAGTAGAGAAAAGGAAGTGTGGGGAGAATCAATCACCTTCGGATTCGTACGTGGAGAGCTTCTTGGGCTGCTTCCTTGTGCGGCGGTCGTCCATGGCGAGAGGGTGGGCTGAGGACTTCTTTGAAGAGGAGGAAGGAGGAACATAAGAGATATGTATCGATCGATCGATCGAGAGAGAGAGAGAGTGGTGGTTGGAACGACAGGTAGTACCAAACAGGGGAGGGGGGAGCTCGAAGGTTTTATATACGATGAAAAGGGCGGTGGTTGTTGAGTTGACGAGTAGCTGCAGGGTGGTTTCCCAAAATGAGGAGGGGGTAAAAATATTTTACCGAAACGGAGACGGTTCGAAAATATTTTCCAGAATATGGATATATCGGCAAATGGTTTGTCGTGGTGCGGCAAATGATTTCCCGCGTTATATGGACGGAACGAAAGAAGGTCGGGATTCCAGATTTTCATCACGGACACAAATCTGGACGGTCCATATGGCACGACAAATTATTTGCCACGCGCGGCAAACTAATTGCCGTGCGCGGAAGGAGATGCGGCAAATGGTTTGCCGATTTGTACCCACAATGGGAATCATTTTGACGGCATCCCATTTTGAGGATTTTCTGATTTGGAGATCCCCAATGGAGGGATACCATCCCTAACCTCGACAGCGACCAAATCTCCCTGGATTATTTTATTCAGAAATCTCACTTCCTCCTTCCTAATCAACGAAAATAGACGTTATCCAGACGGAAGAGTCCTCTGCTTCAGAGAGGATTACAGCATACGTGTAGTCTTCTCTATTTTTTTTGTTATATAGATTAAAAATCCAATCTTATAGATTGAATCTTATATTAATGAAATATATATATCCTTCAAATTTCATTTAAATCTGCGATTATTTGTTATTTTATCTTAATAGTGGAAGATTCCGATCTTTTTTTAAATGGAGTTTAAGTTGCTTAGATCTTAACCGAATGTTTGACTATTAAGATACAATAGTAAATAATCACGGATTTAAGCGAAATTTGAAAGATATTTAGAGCATTAATCTAAGATTCAATCTATACAGTTAGATTTTAGAATATAAATCACAAAAAAAATAAAAAAAGATTGCAACACCTCTGCTGCAATCCTCTCTATAGCATAGGATGCTCTTCCTATCCAGATTATATCTTATGTCCGTGATCGCAGCAACCATCCCAAGCAGCAACAATCGAAACAAAGAATAATCCCAGCTTATACGAGATTAATTTTCATAAGGGATTTTTACACCCATAACCCTTAGTAATTTCGTAATAACATTCATAACCCTGCATAATCGTGAAATACGCTCAAGACCATCAATAAGTGCATCGTCTTACACTCGTAACCTTCCGTTATTTTATTTCATTAACTCAACCAGATGATTGAGTTAATTTGACCGAACAACGATCTAACGGCTGAGATTAACCTATCAAAAAAACATCCCACTTTCTCTTTAGCCAGCAACAAGGAGAAGCCTTGTTGGGACTTGACGATGTGGAGGGCAACAGCGAACCTGCAGGCACTGGACCGGCTTGGGGGAATTTGCAAAGGGGGAGGGAGGCTTGAGAAGCACGATCAGAAGGGAACCTTGCAGGGCGAGTTTGCAGACCGAGGGGGCGTCGCTTGCAGGGGGCAGCTTGCAGAGGGTCGGCGGAGTTGCTTTGCAAAGGTGAAATGCGATCCGGGGGGGGGGGGGGGGCATGAAATTATTTTGGATGAAAATATGGACGTTGATATTTTTCTTAAATTATACATCGATTCTCAAGTATGACCTTATTTTGGAAACATGAAAATATGGGAGTTGATATTTTTTCTTAAATACATGCTTCCACAAACTTTCGTAATATGTCGATGTTAAAGCATAAAGTTGAAAATTTAGTACATTCTTTATATAATTTTAAAAATGATTAGGAAATGATACATAATTGAGGTCCCTTTTCTTGGTAATTTACCCACTATATATCTCATGGTATTTAATTATTTGTTATAAAAATTTAGTTTAATATATTATTATATTTTTATTTTTTATTTTATTTTTTTTGTAGTTTGTATAATTTTGAAATTGAATTTAAGTCCTAGGATATGGTCCGCGACTGTCAATATATCTGCAGTTTCCAGTTTACCCATCCCAACTGGAATGTACCTTCTGTTCGGTTCTGGGCTATTCGCATTTCTTTGATCGAAGTTAGCTGTATGGATTCCACTTTTTCGTTATAATATTTTTTAATCACCTTCGAATAAAAAGTCGACATAAAAAATATAATTTTTGAAGAAAATTTATAATAATAAAAAAATAATCAATATAACACATAAATAATAAAGTTTAATGGGCTGCCCCAAACATGGCTGCCTGCGCGTCGTTTTCGATGTTTTTTTTTATTTTTTTTGAAAAATATCATCATGTATATTCATCCCTATGTCCCTCCTATATGCTATTCGAATTTTGTCAGAAATAGATACTCCTAAGGCCTCCATCCAGACAGTCATTTTTTAACGGTAAAATGATTTTTTAAACCGACACCATCTCGATGGAGGCCGTAATAGTCTCTGTTTCTGACGAAATTCGAATGACATATATGAGGTATATAGGGATGAATATACTGAAGATATTTTCAAAAAAATAAAAAAACACCGAAAAGGGCGTGGGGCAGCCCCATTAAACTCTAAATAATATGTCATCTAAGGGTGGATAATGACAAATTCGTATTCCATCAACCACCATATCTGTTTTATATTAATTTCAACGTACAGAAAATGGATATGGGTAAGGATCATTTTGATATCTGTAAACATTCGTATCTGTATATTCATTTTGCATACACACATACCGATATATATATATATATAGTTGTACATTTATTTTTAACCATATATAACATAATTTTATGCTTTCTTTCACCTTATTTGATATAACTATTATGATAGTACATTTCATATATTTATATCACGTGTCTTTTAACTAATTCATCTATATTTAAGCTCATCTATATAACTGTGATATTACTCGTATGCAATCGGTATTCATTTTAGACTCATATTAATTTTTTTAAAGATATATATGGTATCATAGTTTTTACATCCATCAATATATGGATACGTATACGCATCCGTTCTCGTATTTAAAAATACATAAAGATACAATAGCTCTTGGTGCAACTGCGTTTTGTTAATGTTATTTGAAGTGTGCAATAACGATGATACTGTATTTTCTTTTGAAATACATAAATGCTTCGTATGGGGCATGTCGGTGCAATACCCATTAATGGATGTGTCATTTCAGTGTGCTCTACATGACAAATCGTTTGTCCACATCCCACCCTCACATATTCCAGTGTTTGGTTTGAGAATAAGTCCTGAATTCTTCTCCCGACACGGTTCTCAGTGGTACGACTATTCTTCATTATTCCATTTTATTTCACTATTATTCCTATCTTTATCCCAACTTACCTACCTTTATTTCACCTTATTCTCCTTATTCTTATCCTCCGGCCGAACAAAGAATAGATCCTTATTCTCCATTCTTATTCCTACTTATTCCCGAACCGAACGGGCCCTTACACGTGCTTATTCTTCTAGCCGAAATTTTCAATATAGTAAATTACAAAAAAGTCTTAAAATTATACACTTGATTTCAATGTCATATATGAACTTTAAAAAGTAATGTTGTGATACTCGAACTTTCAGATTTGTCGCAATGCGATCCTCGCCTATTGAAATTTAAGATTCAAATGATGAAATAATCAATTAAATTTATATGATGAAGATCACTTTGAGATAAATTAGAAAGTCGGGGTACCGTATTGTTACTTTTTAAAGTTCAAGTGTGACACTGAAATCAGGTGTATAGTTTAGGGACTTTTTTGTAATTTACTCTTCAATATAGACTTTTTTTCTTTAAAAAACACAAATGTGGGCACGCAGATTCCTTTTAGTAATTACCAGGCGTTATCGAAGAAAGCTGACCATGATCAATTGTTGGGTTTGTAATTGTATCTATATATTGGACTTGTTGACAACCACTCAAAATACTTAAATCTAAGTTGTCAAGTAGTAATCCTCCAATTTTATAACGCAATCTCACACTTTGCGAGTTTTCGATGTGAGACTATGTTTGAGGTTGAGTTGTTACAATGTAAGTTTCCTAAAAAAACACTATAGGGAAACGTGGGAATCCTTATAAATTGACAAAACTAATAATGTACTAGAGTACTTTATCCAATAATTGTAAAAAAAACTTTTCTTGCTATAGTAAATTTATAGTACCATTTTAAAAAGCTATCTCCCACTCTATCAGAATTTTGTAACATTATAATAAATGCTTCTTTCTCTATTAAATCTAGGGTTTTTATCAGTTGTGATCCTTTGTAATATTGCAATATCGTTTATACCCTTCCTTTTTTAGGAATATCAATTGTATCCATGTTTTCTTCCACATGATCACGTGTGCCCCTCTGATTAGTTGCCGCCAATCATCATCCTAAATGACCGTTAACTTTGGAGACACAAGGGTAATTTATTAAAAAATGAAGGGTAAAAATATCGTATTCTTCCCATTTTCTTCTTCTTCTTCCTCCCTCCTCCCTCTCATACCCTTACTCCTCATCCAACCACCCCTCCCCCTTCAGGCCCGCCTCCATAGCCGGCCCTCCCCTTCCAGGCCCTCCGACGTTGAATTAAATCCAAAGAAAGAAAAAAAAGAAAATCAACCCACCCCTCCACCTTCCTCTGTCGACCCCCTTACTCCTCGAGCCTCGTCCCCCTTCCTCCGCCGACCACCGCCTCCTCCTTCCTCCTCCAGCCCCTCCCCATTCCTCCATCGACCCCCCCCACCCCCCGTCCTTCCTCCTCGACCTCCTCCCCTACCAACCACCTCCCTCCTCCGCCCACACCTCTGCCTCCTCACTCTTCCCCCCTATGTCGCCCCCTTTTCTCGAGCCTCCTCCGCCTAAGGGGCGGAACCAGGAATTACAACGAGGAGGGGCCGATAAAGTATCACTACAGCAACATGAATCTACAATGAAACTATAAAAAACGTTATTATATTGTCCATTCCTAAATATATAACGACGTTATTATTTGTTGTAAAATTATTTTTTATACTTGAAATTTGCGATGAATGTTACATATTGTTATATCATTAGCAACGAAGCCCGTAAAAAACACTTATCCCTTGTTATTTTTAAATTTTAGCTAATCATCACCATTTTTTAGTTCAAAATTTAGCTACAACTAGTTAAAATTTTCAAAAATAGCATTGTATAAGTGTTGGCATATAGATTATCTCTAATAATATAGCAACGGATATTACATTCGTCGATAATTTTAAATACAAAAAATCTCATAATAAATAATATAATCTATATATTTAATAATGGACGACATAGTGTTGTTTTTTAAAAAGCGTTTAACCATTTTGTTGTTGTATTTACATCTATATAAGTAAAATAAACTTTTTAATCCTCAATTTCTGAGGTCAAGATGAATCATTTCACATCTTCAAACTCTTACATTACTATGTAGACTTTCTTCAATATTATAATTATTGTGTGGACTCCGAAATTTTTATACCTCTTATGTAAATTTCAACATAGTCTATTTTTTCCAGATCTTATGGTCAAACAATGCAAGTGAATTTTTTAAATTAGATAAGTTAACTAATATTCAAGGAGAAATATAATAAAATTATGAAATGCATTTTTAAAAATAATATTATAATTTTTGAGATAATATAAATGAGTTATATTTAAAAAGTTAGATATATATAGAATAAAATTTCCATTATATTAAATATATCGATTATCAAATATTTACAATTAAGGATGCAAACATACAAATTAGGATATAGGTGTTATCATATCCTTATTCATTTTTAAATATGAATACATATGCATATATGGATATTGACGGATATGAAAACTACATTACCAATATCCTTAAAAAACGGGTAGAATGTAAAACGGATAGTGATCATATATAAATAATAGAAGTTCTCTATAAATTGATTATAGTACTGGAGGAAATATACATGATACAGATATCCTAAATATGCTTTACATCATAAAAAATATAATAAACATGGTGAAAGAATGCTTGAAATAGTTTCATATACGTTAAATAATAAATCTATAACTATATTTATATAAGAATACTTATATATAGATACATATACAATACTTACGGATATCAAAATGATATCCATATATGTATCAATTTAAAAATGGATAAAGATACATGTGTCAAAATCTGTATAAAAAACAGATCAGATTAAAAAATGCAGCAGGGGCCGTGGCCCCCCCACTCGTCAATGTAGTTCCGCCCCTGCCGCCTCTTCTTCTCCTCTAGCGAGATTTTTCCAGGGCAGGGCAAAGCTTCATCCATAATTCCCGATCAGGGCATCACAGGAAAGTTTTTCCTATTCAGGGCATGAATCGGCGAACGGTTCGTCGATCGGCGAACGATTCGTCGATCGGCGAACCGTTTATATGCACCCTTATTTAGAACAATTGAGATCGGATCCAATCTAATGATAACGGATTGGATCGGATTACGGATTTTATCCGATCTATATGCTCTCTTATTTAGAACAATTGAGATCAAAATGAAGAAGAAGATGGGGCTAACAATAATGATGGTAGGCCCCATATTAGCGTATCTCCGATGTTTCCTAAATAAAATCATGGATTGTTGCAACTTGCATAATTTTGTCGATCTCATCAAATTGGCCATAAATTTATGAAACAAATGATCACCCTCACGCATCACACCATTGACTTGAAACAATATTCTGAAATCTACATGAGAAATTCGATTGCCAGTTCTCTCTTCTGATTTGGTCTAAGGTTTGCAGCAGCCTTGGTCTGCTGGCTCTTGCTCCTTGCAACCTCTTACAATCTATCGATTGGATCATGTCGCTCAGCCCATCGGCCACCCGTCGAAGAATTGCAATTGGCCTCGCGGCAACCATTTGGGCAATATGGAAAGAAAGAAACGCGAGATGGACGGGCGTCAGGCTCTCCTCCCCTGAGTCTATCGCCAACAATATTATCAAGGATACAAGAATTCTTATACACTAAGCACGGACCTAGGTTGTTGTTCTCCCTGGGTTCGTGATTTCACTACATTCATGCTTTCCTAAGATCTTTTCTGTATCTATGGCAATTGCCCATCCTTTCTGTAACTAAGGCCTGCGCCTTATACTTGTCACTTTTTAGTCCCTATAGCAATACAAAGGAAAACCTTCCAAAAAAATCAATCCGACAATTATGACAACAGATTGGATACAATTCAGATCTCTTAAATCCATCGTGCTCTTAGAAGGAAAGAAATCTGAAGAGCAATATTTATATAAACAAAATTGTTGAAAATAGGAGTCCTAAAATGCTAAATTGTTGGATATTATTATGGCCTCGTAAATCTAAATAAAAGCCCTTCTTGATGATATATTTATAGTCCGGATGATATATTTATGGCACTGAATATCCTTATATATGAGGTGTTCTTTTCGTGAGAGAAAAAAAACACAAAAATAAGCAAAATATCGAGTCATGGGAGCTCCCAAAAATATACCATAAATTGTGTTCGTCACTTTTGTCCACAGATTTTTGTGTAGCGATTAAACTAACACATGTGAAAGATTTTGTTGGCAACTTGGCACAATAATCTGCTGCCACAAATCATTATATCATCGCTACAGCATAATTTTAAGAAATTTGTGATTTTCTAATGGCTTTTTAATTGATTTTTTAAATAATCTTGACTTGGGTGAATGTAACTAGATCATGTTTATCAAGTTAATTTAGAGTTTTTTTATGCTTGTGCTCCTATGTGATTTTATAATCATAGTTATACCTCTATTTTTTGCAATGACACTTGCAGCCTTGTGTTCTTTCTTGTATTCCTACAAAATTCATAGCATTGCTCTTGTGTAGGGCATGTTCGTTTGGAGAATAGGCCTCGGAATAAGAGGCCTATTCTCCTTCTGATACGGTTTCTCATTGTACGAGTATTCCTCCTTATTTCATCTTATTTCACTCCCATTCCTATCTTTATCACACCTTACCTATCTTTATTTCACCTTATTCTCCTTATTCCTATCCTCCAGCCGAACAAAGAATAGACCCTTATTCTCCTTATTCTCCATCCTTATTTCTGCTTATTCCCGAACCGAACGGGCCCTCAAGGTAAAATAAGGCCATAAGTGTATAACAAAGGGATAGTTTGGTAAATTTTATAAGAATACAAGGGCGTAGCTGTTATTATAGAAAAAGATAGGGTATAATTGTGATTGCAGAATATCAAGAGAGCACAAGTGTAAAAAACCCTTTATAATATGGATTTAATGGGATGCCCCTAAGGGGGAGTTAATTTGGCTCCCCAGTCTTATTTTTCTCATTTTATATATATATTTTTTTAAGCTCCTTCTTCGTAATTTCATTGCTATATCCCTATATTATGCCATTCAAATTTCGTACGAAACAGATACTCCTACGGCCTCCATCAGGCAGTCATTTTTTAACGATAACAGAATTGCTAAAGTCGACTCTGTCTGGATGGAGGTCCTAGGAATCTCTGTTTTGTACGATATTTGAATGACATAATATATGTATATATTGATGAAAATCTACGGAAGCAATTTCAAAAAAATAAAAAAATAGAAAAAATGAGGCGGAAAGAGCCAAGTTAGCTCCCCCGAAGGGGCAGCCCCATTTTTCCATATTTGAAACATAGTGAACTTCCTCTGACAATCCACAAAGAACTTCAGATTCGATATCAATATGTTGGAGAATGAATTCACATAGCCAAGAAAGGAAAATTACGCAATAGTATTTGCCAACTCAAAGAGAAAAGAAATAAGAAATAAAGAAAAGTGTAAATTACAGAAAAAGACCTCAACTACGCATCAATTTCCAATTAAGGATCTCATTTTTCGAATATACCGAGAAGCCTGATCATATTTTTTGATCTCAAATACATGCCTTCATGAACTTTCACGACCATTATATGTCAATGCTAAACTCCGAAATTAAAAATTCAAACCTTTTTTTGTTACATTTGAAAAATGATGCACTTAATTAGAATTATTGCATAGTTAAAGTCTTTGTTTGTAATGTACCCTAAAGAAAAAAAGTCCATGAAGGGACATTGCATCATAGTCCAAACGGATCTGCTCAATAGAGAACCAAAATGGCCCACCAATACTTTTGCGGAAGAGGATCCTCTGCTGCTGAAGAAGGTATTGCAGCAGACGTGTTGTAAATCCCAATAAAAACTTTTTATGATTTATATTCTAAAATACAACTTTATAGATTGAATCTTAGGTTAATTCTCTATATATCCTCCAATTTTCGCTTAAATCCGACATTATTTGCTATTTTATCTTAATAGTTCAAAATTCAAATCATTTTGAAATGGAGTTCAAGTTGCTTAGATCTTGACCGATTATTTGACCATTAAGATAAAATAGCAAATAATATTGGATTTAAGCAAAATTTGGAGGATAAATATAGCATTAACCTAAGATTCAATCTATAAGGTTGGATTTTAGAATCTAAATCATAAGAAAAATATATTGAAGTTTACAGCACCTCTGCTGCAATACCCTCTGCAGCAGAGGATCTTCTCCCTACTTTTGCACGCGCAATCACCGGTTTCGCGGAACCTCTGACTGTTTTCAGCTCCTTTTCCAAACTCAAGGTAATAAAAATGGCACCCACAAAAAAAAACATGGCGAAAACCTGGTCAATAACATGGCTCTCCCCCTCTCCACAACCCTTCCGACCAAAGACCAGTCCACGATTTGCTCACAAGCAAACAGTAGATGAAGCCAACCACTTTCGAAATTCCAAGTCAGAGGTAAGCACCCTTTATAAGCTAAACTTCCTTCTCAGAAAGACAGCAAAGCAAATCGTAGAAACAGCACCTGCAAACCCACCTTGCAGAGGTTGTTCTTGCCTTCATCACAAGCATACCCGCATCCCATTTCAATCATCCCGGACGGAGACTGCGTGTATCGACGTGAATTTCACATAACATGAGATGGAGAGCACTGGCTGCACTCCCAACACGCAGCTGTTGATCAGGGAGCTCGCCTCAGGACAGGAGCTCACGCGAATGCTCGAGAACAACCTCGACCACCGGTCATGCCCCGACGAGGTTAAGACCCTGGTGCAGGACATACTGAACTCCTGGGAGAGGTGCAGGTCCATGGTGATTACGTCCAAGGTAGAGATGCAGGTCATTGTCGACCTCACCATAACAGGGGATCACTCCCCACGATCATCCTGCATTAGCCCGGGATCGGAACTCCATAGCCCCAACATTGTGAAGAAGAGGTATGGAATTGCCAACTTGAAATAACGTTTCTGGGAGATTCTCAGAAATTTTGAAAGATTCCTGAAATTTAGGAGGATGCTGCCGAAATGGACGAGCAGAGTCAACGCCTGCTACCAGACCGGATCGGAGACGCCTCCGGACGACGGCTACAGCTGGAGAAAGTACGGGCAGAAGGATATTCTTGGTGCCAAATTCCCAAGGTATATCTCTTTCAAATTCTATCATGGAGTACATCCAAAAGGGATATGCGGTATAACTTGTAGCCCGTCTCCTAACAGTTTCTTTTCAATATGTAACTAGGAAATCAAAAAAATCTTAGGATTTTTATCAGTTGTGCCCCTCTGAGAAATTGCAATTTCAGTTATATTTCTCCCTTTTTTATAACATCAGTTGTGCCCCCAAACTTCTTGCCTTTCTATCGCCTGTGCCCCTCAGGTTAGTTGACGTTCATTCCCAATACAAACGGACGTTAACTTTGGGATGTAACGGGAATTAAATTAAAAATAAAACCTGAAAAGATCATTTTTCTCATCCTTTTCTTCCTCCTTCGTCATCTTCTTCCCCTTCCCTTCCTCCTCCCTAGCCTCCTTCTCCTCTACCGTCTCCTCCCTTGCCCTCAGGTGCGTCCTCCGTCCCGAGCTCCTTCCCCTGCCCCCGCGCCGCCTTCTCAGCTCTGAGCCCCTCCCCCTGTCCCCAAGTCGCCCCCTACCCTGAACTTCTCTCCCTTGCCCCCACTGCCCTTGTGCCTCCCCCTTCCCTCGCCTCCAGGTCGCACCCCAGGTCTCCCTCGTCCCCATATCGCACTCGCATCCCCCTTCCCCCACCCTCAGTTTGCCCCCATCTCCAGGTCGCACCCCAGGTCACCCCTACCCCCAGGTCACACCCGCCTCCCCCTTCCCCTGCCCCTAGATCGCCCCCGCCTCCAATTCGCCGCCGCCTCGAGGTCTCCCCCGTCCCCACGTCGCCCCCGCCTCCAGTTCTCCCCAGCCTCCAAGTCACCTCTGCCCCCAGGTCACCCCCCCGCCCCCGTCCCTATGTCGCCCCCCTACCCTCGCCTCCCCTTCACCCTGCCCCCAAGTCGCCCCCCTGCCCCGAGCTTCTCTCCATGCCCCCGCAGTCTCCGCGCCTCCCCCTTCCCATGCCCCTTCCACCCTCCTCCTTCGCCCCTCCTTTCCTCCACCGACCACCACCTCATCCCAATCCAACCCCTCCTGTCCAATCCGCGAAGCTCCTCCCGTCTGTTGCAGTTGTCGATCTCGTTATGGAGAACATGCGGTCTCGTCGTCGATATGTTGATGTTGATGGTGAACGATGGAGGAGAATGAGATGGAGGAGGTGGTAGTCGTAGGAGGAAGGATTGGTGGGTGAGTAGGAGGGAGAAAGAGTGAAAGGAGGATGCCATCTTTTTTTCCTGATATGTCCCTCTTAACTATACCATGGTTTGAGAAAACCATGGTTAAGTTCAAATTACTGACGGCTAAAGTAACATGGGGGCACAAATGATAGAACAACAAGAAGTTGAGGGTACAACTGATATTACCAAAAAAGAAGGGGCATAACTGAAGTTACAATATCTCAGAGGAGCATAACTGATGAAAACCCAAAATCTTATGTTGTTGCTTTTAAATCTTTAGATTTATTGTGTTTTGTCGATCAGATCGGTTCCCAACATGTTCCTCCTAGATAAAAATCCTGACACCACTGATTTGCAGGGCCTACTTCCGCTGCACCCATCGCCATACGAGGGGATGCATGGCGACGAAGTACGTCCAAAGGTCAGATGAGAACCCCTCGATCTTCGGCGTCACTTATCAGCATAACCACACTTGCATTCATAGCTCACCAAGCCAGATGCTACTGGAAGCAGCTCCACAGCAGGAGCTGCCATCCCAAGAACACACGAATGCTGCGATTCCATATGGCAATTCTGATAACCAGCCTGATGTGAACTTCAGGAACAGTTTCACAGTTGAGAGTGATAATTTGGTGAGCCACGATCTTGTAACCGGACCATTCTTCCCTTCATCGCCAGTCAGCTGCGAGCAGTTGGAGAATTATATCTTCTCGCAATCATCTGCCCTAGAAAGCTACCACATGAACGAGAACTTCTCCATGTTTATCTCCCCCGTGGCGTCTCCATCCAGCTTCAGGCAGGCAACTCACCCCACGAGCAACGTTGAAGGAGCCATCTATCCTGAACTCGCAGAGGTCATCATCTCTGCGACGAAAACGACTATGCCCACTGAATCACCAAGCTTCGACATGGGTAATGATCCTCTCAACGACTGTTACTTCCCCTGAACACAGCATCACAACAGAAATTTACAGCACATGCACTAGGCGAAAGGGTGCACATAATTGGAAGTTGATCTAATTTTGCCCTCGTGTATGTAACAAAGTTTTGAAATTATTCTTGTCAGCGTAGCTTCCATGTAGAGAGGTGTAAACAGTCTGTAATGTCTCTTTTTTTCCTAATATCAATAAGGTTTTCTCAACATAGTACCATATGGGCAGTTTCAGGGATTTCAGAAAACTGTGAATCTCTTTTTCTGTTGAATTCTTGTGATGTTGCAAAAGAACGGGTTCTTTTTGAGGGAGAAAAGTCCAGAGTTAAAAGGCCAAACTAGTCCATATCCGGTCAACTATCAAACCTTATACACCTTATCCGGTCACAAAAAATTTACTTTTGTTATGTAGCATGGGTTTTCGTATAAGTATGGTTAAGATTGAATATATGGAGTACACTTTTGATGAAAGCAATGATGAATGAATCAAGGTGAAGATTGGTGAAGACGACATTCAGAAGAGAGATTCTTTTAGATACTTGGATCAATTTTGCAACATGATGGGGAATATTGATGGAGATGTTATTAATAGAATAAAAGGAGGTTGACTAAAGTGGAGATGAGCCTTTGTTGTTCTATGTGATAAGAAAATTCCTTTGAAAATCAAAAGAAATTTTTACAAGCAGACGTGATCTGCTATGCTTTATGGATTTGAATGTTGGCATGTGAACGATAGACTTGTGCAGAAAATGATAGTAGCAGAAATGAAAATACTAAGGTGGATGTGTGGACACATACGTAGAGATCGGATTCGGAATGATGTAATCAGAAGGAAAGTTGGTGTAGCTCTGATCGAGGATAAGATGCGAGAAAACCGCTTAAGATGATTTGGTCATTTGCAAAGGAGGTCAACTTATGCACCTGTTAGGAGATACAAGTTTTTAAATGTTCAGCCGGCTAAGAGATGGTGAGGAAAGCTCGAGAAGTTGGAATGAGACTAGAAAAAGGGATCTTAGTTTTTTTTATCTAAGCCCGAAAATGGCCTAAGATGGATATGAATGGAGGCGAAGAATCCATGTAGCCAACCTTACTTAATGAGGGAAAAGACTTTGTTATTGTTGTTGTGTTATGTACCATATGTAAGCCGCCTCTTCACTGGTTTTAGCCGAATCTAGAGACGGCTTCCCATGGATTTATTAGTAGCAACAGCATGAGGTGAAGCCGCCTCTTGAAGAGACGGGTCGACGGGTGGCTTTCATTTGGAATTCTTAGTGGCACCAACATGACAAATCTTAAAGCAAAACCCCCTCTTAAAGATGCAGCTTACCTACGGTGCATAACAAAATAAACATTTTTACATCGAATATGGCATATTAGGTTTGGTACTTGTATAGACAAATATTTCTCCATCAAATTTGCAAAAAGAAGAGTGGGTTTAATATAAGGAGAAAAAAATACTCAGTAAAGTTTTTTTATGGTTTAAAATGTAGGTATAAGGTCGAATACATATGCAAGTAATAAAATTGGGTGTATGGTTAGGATGATACAAATAATCAAGGACAGGGTCATCTGCTGTAGCATTCCAATGCTTTAACGCAGGGGATGCGTCTGATGAGGAATGGACGATCCGGATAGGGGTCAGGGATAGTCGGTCCCCTATCCGGGTCATCCATTCCTCATCCGACGCATCCCATGCATTACAGCATGGGATGCTACAGCAAACGATTCACTTGCCAAATAATCATGCCTCTTATGTGTTGGCCTTACTGCTACGGAATGACAAAGAATCACGATTCCGCGAGGGAGAGCTAACTCCGAGTACCAGTGCTCAGTTTGAACTTTTGCGCGAAGTTGGTTTTGCAACTAACTGTCAAATAATACGATGGGGTCCGTGGTAATGTTAACATTACAAATATAAGGATAAGAGGTTGTAACATCTCAAAGATAGTTTGGTATTGAGGACTCGCAAAAAAATGTGCGCATCCTGATGACATTCACCCTTCAGGAGTCCCATCATTCTCCCATCTTGTCCAATTCTCCCAAATTCTATAGAGAGAAAAGATCTTAAGAATAATTTCTTGACCAGAGAAGGTCCAATTACAAGAATAACTGAAATTCCATTGAATCATGTCAAAGTAGAATAGATCAGAATCCACAGAAGATGAAATTCAATCTGACACTTTCCAAATCAAACTCAAATCAGTGGTGACACTATTTCAAGATATGGTCTTTCATCATGTTGACCATCTTCTTCCATTGATTTCTCAGTCTTCTATTCTTGGAGTCAAATACTTATCCAAGATGAATGGTGTGTTGTGTTGGAACATGGTACTAATTCAGCGATATATCGATGATATTTTCGTTTCGATGTTTCCTACCCAACTTTAATCATATCAACATCATACTAGTTATTTTTTTTTTCAGATATCGCGTACATATGGCCCCATGTGTTGACATATCTTCATGATATAGGAAAATACAAGAGATTAACATGGAATCAAAATATGGAATCACCGCCAAAGTTATAACTGAAAACATGATCTCGTATACATGTGCTAGAAGGAATTAAAAGCATCAGTTACTGCAAGAAACTATATGCTTCTAAGTTCTTTCCTGCAGTTGAGCATTCTGCATACACAGATCAAAGAGCTTCTGCAAACTTTCTTCAGTGGCTTTCTCAGTAACAATGTATTGCTTCATAGATAATTATGCTGCAGAGAAAGAACTCAAAATGTTATTTTCTTTAAAAGTATCATTTAAATTAAATTGGTGTGCTAATCATGTCAAACTAAAACAGTTGTTTAAAACGGTCCATGCCATTATTCATATGCAGTTTTTTAAGTTAAACACAGATGAGGACTGAGTCAATGATTTTCACAAGGATAGTTTTTTTTGTTGTAAATAAGATTACCAGTTCATACATTAAACAGTATAAAATCGGATCCAAATGAATTAACAGAGAAACGATACAGATTAAAATCATATTAATCATATGTTTCCCAATCATTATCCGATTATTCAATGTAAATAGGAACCGATTAAAAGAACAGAAACACAAATACGGCCATGATCCAGAAAGGGTAAAGCAATAAACGTATTGCGGCAAGCAAAATAAAACAGAGATTAGTTTAGAAGTCACCGAAGCGTCCATGAAAATGGACTGTCCTTAGAGAAGATATCGCCCCCCACAATACCGGTGCGTAGGGTACTGGCGATCCGCTCCCAGGATACGACGGTTCACGATCGTCGTCGGCGCACACCAACGGGATCGTCCTCGATTGTACCTCAGTGAACTGCAGCCGAGAGAGATGAAGAGAAAGACGTTCGTCCGCGAGAGGAAGAACAAGAGAGACGGCGTGAGAGAGGTTTTTCTTGCGAGTGAAGAAAAACCGAGTCGAGTGAGGGATATAAATAGAGGGGCTCACGTCCTAAAAACGCGACCTTTGGTTTCCAAAAATGCGTCCCGAAAACGCATCCTTTCATATCCCAAAAAACGCGCCCATAATGGCGAGTTGAATTCCCATTTAAGTCGACTTACCAAATTAATCGTACACGATTAATTTAATCGACTTACCAAATGAAATCTACAGCAAAAGTATCGAGATCCGAGATCCGAATTGACTCTCCCGAGCCCGAGCCCGAGCCCGAGCCCGAGCCGGAGCGGAGCGCGCGCGTGTGGTCCTCCATTCCTCCTCTCTACTATTGCTACAAGAGCTTGGGGTGTGAACTCATACATAAGTCCACCAAAAAGTTTAGTTCTCCCCGGTGTGGGACTAAACTTCTACCCAAACTCCCATATTTCAAATTTGGGAATTCCCAACTTTCCCTCCAAACCATTTGGTTTCCCAATTGAAACCAAATTGAATGCCAATTGTAATTACATAGACTTTCCAATTAAAGTCTAAATACAACTTTGAATACAACAATCCCCCACGAATTCACCAATTTGAAAAGGAGATTCAAAAGGATTTAAAAGACTTCTTTCGGCTGCCCATACTTTGCTTTCAGTAAAGGTACCTTCCGGTTTGAACCTCTACCTGAGTTTACTACTTTCACTTTAACAGGAACGAAGTGAACTACGTCTTGAACTTCAGACCTTGGTGTTAAAGTGTACGGTAGAAACAACAAAGCGTTGTTCTTGGTACAATCTTCAGGGTTGGTGCTCTTAAAGGCCATGCACCCTTATCCTGTTTCATGAGTGTGTTCAGGAAAGACCCTCTTCCTTTAACTGCGGCCCATAGTAACACTCACATAGGTGGCGTTCTCCAAGGATGCACTGCTAACATCCTGCCCAAAGGCTTGAACCCATTCAGAGCCTACGCTCTTCCTAAACTCGCAGCTTAAATGCCACTCAGGCTTCCAGGGATAAGACACTCATGCTTACGCATTAAACTTAGAGTGCCAACCAGTTCTCCAAACATCTTGTTATTACCACATTGAACCTACTTTGTGGGATCTCCACTCAGATAGGTTGGGTTGCTACTGTAGAGGAACTCCCAATGGGTCTCAGTCCCATCCCAAGCCTAAACTTTAGGACTAAAGATCTATCAAGTCCCTTAGTCAACGGATCTGCCGTGTTGTCTTTGGATCCTACAAAATCCACAGCCAACACTCCTCGAGACACCAAATCCCTTAACGTCTTAAGTCTGATTTGTATGTGTCTCCTTGTTTTCTGGTTGAACTTTGAACTCTTGATCTTGGCAATTGTGGTCATATTATCACAATGTACCGAGATCGCAGGAACAGGCTGACCTACCATGGGAATTTCAGACAGAAGTTCCCTTAGCCATTCAGCCTCAATTCCAGTGGTGTCCAAAGCACACAGCTCAGCCTCAAAAGTGGATCGAGCTAAAATGGTCTGCTTCACAGACCTCCAGGAGACTGCACCGCCTCCAAGGGTAAATACATACCCTGTAACACCATTACTCCCAGACTCCTCTATTTTCCCTATCCAGCTTGCATCACTGTATCCTTCTAGTACAGATGGATGTCTACCATAATGCAAACTAAGAGAAATAGTTCCCTTCAAGTACTTCAGTACTCGATCCAGAGCCTCCCAGTGAGTACGGTCAGGACAACTAGTGTATCTACTCAGCTTTGCAACCGAGAATGAAATATCAGGTCTCGTGCAATTTGCAAGATACATTAAACTTCCTATCACTTGTGAATACCTTAGCTGGGCTACAGGTACTCCACTTTTATTCTTAAATAGCGTTTTGGATGAATCAAAAGGAGTGCTTACAGCTTTGCAATCTTTATATCCAAATTTCTCAATTACCTTCTCAACATAGTGAGATTGAGAAACTACAATCCCATCAACTGACCTTGTCAGTTTGAGACCCAAGATCACATCAGCAACACCCATGTCCTTCATCTCAAACTTGCTACTCAAGAATGCCTTAGTCTCATTAATAATCCTCATATGTGATCCAAACAACAATATGTCATCAACATATAGGCACAAGACAATACACTCATCACCTTTCACCTTGGAATAAACACATTTATCGGATTCATGAACCTTAAAGCCACATGACAAAATAGTCTTGTCAAATTTTTCATGCCACTGCTTTGGTGCTTGTTTCAATCCGTAAAGAGATTTGACAAGCTTGCAAACCTTTCCCTCATTCCCAGGAGTCACAAGCCCATCAGGTTGATCCATATAGATCTCTTCCTCAAGATCGCCATGCAAGAAGGCGGTCTTCACATCCATCTGGTGGATAGAGAGATCATATACAGATGCCAATGCTATGAGATCCGAGATCCGAATTGACTCTCCCGAGCCCGAGCCGGAGACGGAGCGGAGCGCGCGCGCGCGCGTGTGTGGTCCTCCATTCCTCCTCTCTACTATTGCTACAAGAGCTTGGGGTGTGAACTCATACATAAGTCCACCAAAAAGTTTAGTTCTCCCCGGTGTGGGACTAAACTTCTACCCAAACTCCCATATTTCAAATTTGGGAATTCCCAACTTTCCCTCCAAACCATTTGGTTTCCCAATTGAAACCAAATTGAATGCCAATTGTAATTACATAGACTTTCCAATTAAAGTCTAAATACAACTTTGAATACAACATTTTTTAGACCAAAAGAGGGAAAACACATTTTCACCATTTATATTTATAAAATTATCATGCTTGTTGCTTTTGTGTCCCACTGTCCCTATTTCTTTACAAGGAAAATGGTCTAAGACCAATGATTATGCTGTAACAACCAGTAAATATACATGGCTTTGATTCCAACTAAATAACCAATGTTGAGCTCAGATGGACGAGATACGACACAAATAATGGCAACACAAACCAAATCAAGGCCAAGTCCTTTACCATATTAAATGTAATCTTCTTTGTACATGAAAGCATGCAAACTGTTTCAGCAATCCACTGAATGTGCTGGAGAAAAAGAACTAGCAACATATAGTCATAAACAAAAAGCTTTCATACCTATATAGAACTCCGCTCCTTTTCTTCGACAACTGAACTAATTTCCGCATCGTCCTTCTTAATCTCTTTAAGTTTCCTTAGAGCTCCCATCAACCCCAGCACTATAAACAAGTTAGTTAGAGTGAGGAGCGACTCCGCACCGCCGTGAAGCCAATCTACATTAGACAGAGAGGTTCCATACTGCACTTTTGCTACACGAGATGACAGACACAAAGCAAAGTAAGCATCAAAGAACATTACTGCAGATGCCCATTTGTTGGGAACCAAGATGTTACCGTATATTCCAGCAGGGACTGTCGAAACCATTGCATCACGCCACAGCAGTAAATTCCGACAATCAAATAGGAAAAATATCAGTGCCAAGGATACCCACATTTTGTTTATAGATTATGAACTTAATGTATGCAGAAGAGTAATCAAAGACTCACAGAAAAGTTCTGAATTTGCACATATTATGTCGAACTAGGTAGATCTTAGAGATCAACCACATTGCTATTCTATAGATAGGAAGATTCCATACGGGACAAATTGAACATCAAACTGAGCGTTACAGATTACTCCTTCTACTTACAGTATCGATATCAATATCTATCTTTATCCATTTTATTATTCTAACTTAAAAGAAGGGAATTGGGGGTGACTCACTGGTGGCGCCGACGAAGGCGAGGAGGAAGTAGAAGCCGAAGAGGGTGAGCTTGGGGGTGGTGTTGGACCGCGTGATGAAGTAGAGGAAGCCCAGGTAAGGGAAGAGGGAGAAGGCAAAGAGCTGCGACGCCAACCCCTGCGAGTCCATCCCGGGGGCCCATGGGTCGACGGGGAGCATCGCCGCGGAGGGGGGACAGGGGAGGAGGAGGAGTGGCCTCCTGAGCTGGAGGCTGAGAGGGGAGAGTTGGGAAGGGTAGCGCCGGCGGTTGGGGCTGCGGGGGCTGTGGAGGGGGAGGGGAGGTGAGAGGAGGAGTGTGGTGGTGGTGGATAGCATCGCGAACGGTGGTGGCTGGATCTGGATGAGACTGGTTCGTTTGTGGATTGAGCCGCGAGAGTCACGTTGCTTGAGCCCAAATGGGTTGGGGTTGGGGTTGGGATTTGGGATTTTGGAATCTAGATCCCGATCCCAAAATCCGAGCCCATTCTGATCTGATCCCGGGATTGGGTGCGCACCACCACAACTAGGGATGCAAATGGATACGGATATATCCGTATCCGATACGTCACCGTATCCGTTTTAAAATGGATACGGATATGGATATCGTTTTGATATCCGCAAACATCCGTATCTGTGTCTGTATATCCGTTTTCGTATATAAATATAGTCGTAGATTTATTTTTAACCATGTATAACATACTTGTCTACCTCCTTTTACCATATTTATATAATTTTAAGATAGAAACACACTTACTAAATTAATATCATGTATTTTACATACAATTCTTATATATTTAAGTCAATTCTCTAGAGTATTTTTCTAACATTACTCGTGTACGATCAGTGTCTATTTTACATCCATATCCGTTTTTTAAGGATATGGTAAGTTAGTTTTAATAGCCATCAATATCCGTATCCGCATCCGTATTCGTATTAGAAAATGGGTAAGGATATGCTAATACATATATCCGTATCTATATCCGACCGTTTACATCCCCAACCACAACGCTTCCTCTGAGGGATGGGCGAAATATTTATCGCTTTTACAATAACCTCCCTGTGAAGTCTGCTAATTATATTTTAATACCTACTTTGGTACTTATTACAAGAAAACGCATGTACAATCTATATTTAGAAAAATATAACTATTACTTTTTATGCATTGCTGCTAGAATGCAAACAAACGGATATGTATACAGGTGATATAAATTCTTATGTTTTTAAGTATGAATCCGAACGTGGATACGGATATTGATAGATATATAAATTGTGTTACCTTATTCAGAAAAAATAAATATGGATATTGTAACGTCCTGGGCTTAGGTCTTCGGTCCGTTAGCGGAGCATTACTGACCCTAACAACCTCTTGAGATCGGGCCCATACGGACCCGATTAACCACCCCCAAAATGCTTAAGTCGGGTTGTCCGGTAGTAAGCTCCTCACTATTTATCCCACCCGGGAATTTTGTATTCCACGGTGTGGGACTTTTTCATTATTTTGGGAGGTGTTACAACCTCCCCCACTTATATTCGCAACGTCCTCGTTGCGACATGCACATCACTTCTTCCCAGTGACAGTGGCGGCTGCACGCTCCGGGTAGCCATTTCCTCCAACCTCTTTGTAGGGGCAGCTCCACCTCTCAGGTAGCCCTTTCCACTGTCAGAGGGCGTTCGGCTCTGATACCATTTGTAACGTCCCGGGCTTAGGTCCACGGTCCGTTATCGAGGAAAACTGGCCCTGACAACTTGTTGGGTTCGAGCCCAAATGGACCCGTTGACAACCACCCAAAATGCTTAAGCCCAAGTTGTCAAGTAGTAATCCTCACCACTTATATACCACTCCCACACTTTTTGGGTGGTTAATCGGGTTCGTATGGGCCCGATCCCAAGATGTTGTCAGGGCCAGCAATGTTTTGATAACGGACCGGGGACCTAAGCCCGGGACGTTACAAATGGTATCAGAGCCGAACGCCCTCTGACAGTGGAAAGGGCTACCCGAGAGGTGGAGCCGCCCCTACAAGAGGTTGGAGGAAATGGCTACCCGGAGCATGCCACCGCCACTGTCACTGGGAAGAAGTGATGTGCCATGTCGCAACGAGGATGTTGCGAATATAAGTGGGGGAGGTTGTAACACCCCAACCCCAAACATAGTACCACATGGAAAACTCACAAAGTGTGGGTGTGGTATATAAGTGGTGAGGATTACTACTTGACAACTTGGGCTTAAGCATTTTGGGTGGTTAATCTGGTTCGTATGGGCCCGATCCCAAGAGGTTGTCAGGGCCAGTAATGCTTCGATAACGGACTGGGGACCTAAGTTCGAGACGTTACAGATATAAAAAGTACATACGGATAATATTGGAAATATTCTATATTTTATTGGACTTAGTTGGCTTCTTGATTCAAGTGATACATTGAAATGCAATTAACGAATTGATGCATGCAAAATGCTATTAATAGGAGGAGTTGGATTGTTGTAGGAGTATGGATCGAGATGGTTTGTGGATTTCTGTTGATTATATCATTCGATTCGATTCGACGTATTCTTAAGCGGACTAATAAGCTCAGTGTTAAGATACTTTCTTGTTGGTCTATTTTCAAACAGGGATGAAGCCAAAAACTAGTATAAGGTGAGGTACTGAATGAAAGTAAAATATGCATCGGGCGTCACAATATCAACAAAACAGAATTTTTATTTTGCTAAAACAGAGAAAATATGACAACTTTCGCAAAATAATCATGAAAATTACTACTTAGTTCTTTATATTTACATATATATATATATATCGATCTTATTTTGATATAATTTTTGATGGATTAGAAGTTTAATGTAAAGTTAAATGACGGATAAATTTCCATTTCAATTATGTGTTCTTAAGAAGTTGTCTTAAGCTCTTACGAATAAATAAAAAAATCAAACTTTACTTTCTTCTATTAATATATTAGATGTGATTAATTGAAATCACATTTTATTGGACGTTTATCTTCATGTTGAACTTAAAATCTAACAAATTGCATCAAAGTAAATTGATGGTCATTTAAAAAACATGCAACAAACTAATTAATTGCTTTAAGGAGGTGGCACATATTTTTCTTATTGAAACATACCTTTATATCAAAATGCAAAATGAATTTATATATGAAAGTCAAAAAGTTAATAATGTATTATATATAACAATCATCAAATATAAGATTAATAACATGATTTTTCAAATCGGTGGTTAATATCAAAAATGAATAAATAGGACAAATATTATGGATAATGAGAAGTTAATACTTTATCAAAAATTTATTAATGCGGCATACTACTTTCATTTCTTCTGGTGTCTCATCAGTCTTGCAATTAGTTCATTTAAAGCACATCTACGTTTTTAGCTCTTAATATAGATTTCTTATTAAGCTACATAGTAACAAAGTTGTTCCATACTTATTTTTCAAATAATGAATTAGTCAATAAACATCATAGGGTTACAGTCACAATATGAATGGAAGATTATATGAATGATAAAAAATCACACTTATTGGTGCATAACTAATCTTTTTATGTAAAAAAAAGAATCTAGATATAGTCATATCCGTTCCATTTAAAGTAGAGATAAATGCCTCTATCACTTTAACATCTGTAAATATTCAATTCAATTTCTTATATTTATTTTAATCTATAAAATATTTCTAGATTTAATTATATCTTTATTTAACAAAATATTATAGATTTGTTCACCATATATGATATAATTATTATGAAAAAATGCATTCAAAGTATTTGTGTAGCGTGTAAACCGGCCTGTAAAAGAGATGAACATTGGATTGGGTTGGTTCTACCCAACCCAAGATCTTGACCTATAAGCCTGATCCAAAACCCGACTCAATTTATATCGGGTCGAGCTTGGGCTAATTAGTCCATTAAATAAAAGGGCATGGCACAAGTGACCTCGGCCGTAGCCTATTATCCCATTATAGTTTAAACGTTAGAAGGAAGATAAACTTGAGTACCATGCTTTTAACTTGTTCAACATGATTAACGAACATCACATGTTATATCAAGGATGATAAACTTCTTTTTCCGAAGGAGATGATTATGGGCTTTTCGTGACAAAAGTTATCCTAAACTGTGGCTTGATATCAAGGAGAAATTATGCTAGTACATTGAAATCGTCGAGATGGATAACATTGAACTAATCACAATCAACACACCAAAGCATTCACTAGCCCTTTTCCCTCTTTAGCTTTCCTTATAACCAAGAAAAATGATGTATTGAAAAATTAGGATTCAGAAGGCAAACGTCTGTTGGATCTCGTGAGCTAGCTCCTCTGCACTAAGTTCGCATTCCATACCAATCTGCAGAAATAGATAAACTCGTGTAAGTAAAAAAAATACACTATGTTTGTGCTCCACTGGCATGTGTATTTGCAAGCATCATGCACGCACGCATGCATGCATGCATACATACATATATGTGTATTCACATACATACCACATCCTTTATTTATATACTCACATATTCAAAAACATATTTACATGCATACCTTAAGTGTGAAGCAATTTAACATTGTGTCATCAGTGACACTTATGTTAGCATGAAGTATCTCAAGAGAGCGCCCCTCGAGGATGGACATGATCTTCAGGGCATGCCTTGGGATCTTATTCGACAACGTCTTCACCTCAACATTAGCCCCTACAAACTTCACCTTGACATCTGCGACATTTGAAGTGGATCTTGCTGCTATCTCCGAGGAAGTGATGGAAGGGCTATCAAAGGACGAGGGGGATTCGAGAGGGGATGCGGTATTAATGGCGGTGATAATAGAGGATAGATGCGATTGTTGATGTGCTTTGGGCTTGTATGGGCTCCCGGATTGTGGTGTTCTTGGGCTTAAGGGTAGAGTACACTTTGGGCTTAATGGTGGAAGCCTTGGGCTAGAGAGTGCAGCTCTTGGGTTTAGCACTTCATTGTATATTTTCCTATGCTTTTTCTCTTCCATTGACTTCAAGATTTTCTGGAGCTCCTTTATGTAGTCCACTACTCCTCCAATGATGGAGGCCTGGTCTCCCTACCATTTTAAACAAGTAGTTGTTATGCGAGAAAATATAGACAACAATGATATTCATGAGAGGTTGGATCGTCTGTTGTAATATAGCAGGTGTTATAACCGAGGAAACCATCTGATGGTGATCAGATGAACCTCATAGGGGGGTCGATGATCCACTCAGTATTCATGAACATAAGGCGAAAACACTTACTCTCTTCACGTAAAAGCGAGGCATGAGTGAACGGAGCACGGAGAGGTGCTCATTCATCAGCTTCCTCCTATTCCTCTCCACCGCGATGTGTGATGATTGTTGCTCGCCCTCGCCTGACGAAGATAGCTTCATTCCCTTTGAAGGTGGTTGTATACCATCTAGCTCTTGGCAGGGATCGACCTCGAACACAAAGGGTTGAGGGGACGCAATATAGGAGTCGTCCAATGATTGGAAGACTGAAAGGAGGTTGTTGTGGGATGTGATGTCGTCGACTAGGTCAGGAGAAAGAATGGGGTCAGTGGTTATGTCGTCAAAGAGATGAGAGATGGAGTCTTCCATTGCTGAGAACGAGGTGGGGAGATAGATTTTGGTTTTTGGGGAATGGGGTAGTAAGAATCTCTAGTTGTGTTGGGAATAAAAGCAAATGGGAGAGGACATAGAAAGTTGAGGTCCCATGAGGGCCTTAAATGGAGTAGGGGACTGCAAACATCCAGAAGATTTGATAACCTTCTGGTCGTATAGTATTGGAAATAATTAGTTATTTCCTTTCTATTGATGTGGGAGATTGAGCTCTCATCAACCTTTGAACCCCCAACGTATCAACCTCATCATTCAAATAGAAATAATACTGGTTGAAGGACACCCATCTATATGGGGATGTAATGTTTGTTCTGGATGAAGAGAATATATCTGTAATTCCAAAAATGTTCGAATATATGGCCCGGTCATCAAATAGTAATGGCAGTGGGTAAAAAAATATTTCCCGGTAATTGATCGAGTTAATGGTAGCAGCTTGAATGCATTAAATGAACTCGAGGTACATAATAAATCCATCTCCTGCAAATTGGTCATCTGATTTTTCTTCCTCCCGTCTATTCAGCAATTAAAATAGCACGTCAGGCTGAAACATCATGGGCGTATCAATTGCAAGAGGCCAAAGGTAGAAGATTAGAGACTGTTTAATCTGTCAGTACCCAGAAAGGAAGTCTACCTTCTTCATTACACAGTTGCTAAACTTCTAGGTTGTATTTGTCGTCGTATCATTTCCAGTATAACTCACTGTTAAATATTAAACGACGACCTACAGATATATAGTAAAAGAAGAAGACAAACAGGTGCTATAGCTTTAATTCTTTGCGTAAACTCGACAGATGCCTCCTAGTTGCCCATGGTATATATACGATCAGGTGCAGATGTGTGAAAATACTGATCAGAAGTCGATATATGCCCTCAGAGAAAGCTTAAGAAGCTCTTGAAAACCCTAGAAATTAAGCAACAGTAGCAAAGCGAGAGAGAGAGAGAGAGAGGAGGGTACTGAGGACAAACCCTAGACAAGGCAGCATGCAGTCTAATGCAGAAGTAGATGTGAGGTGAAGAAATAAATGTGCGGATGGGAATCGACGAGGAAGGAGGCAGAGCTGAGAGGCTTCAATACACACGGCATCTCCGTGCCCACTTTAAATAGGCAGAAGAGGAGCACAGCTTAGGGGTATAAATGGTTGGGATTGGGGGATATAATGCCTCAATGTGGTATATGCAGTGCTGTCTTCGTCTCTCTCTGACTACGTCCGAATTTACAGGGATATATGATTCGTGTTTGTGCTATACGTTTGGCTTCTACCCATTTACTACCAGATTCTTCATCACCTTCGTACCTCATGCTTTGCGAGAGGATCCTCTGCGGCTTCCCCTGCTGCAGCAGACTCTGCAGAAGGGGCTGGAGCCGCTCGATCTTGATCGAGCGATTCGTAACGATTTGCACTTTTTATAGGGTCCTACCGTTCAAATCGCTGTGAACCGCTCGATCAAGATAGAGCGGCTTCAGCCCCTGATGCAGAGTCTGTTGCAGCAGAGGCTACAACAGACGATCGGCTCCCCTCATGCTTTCGCCTTCCTTTTGTTCACCGATCTAACGTGTAGCTACCATCTTAATCCTTTGTGGTTTGTTTTAGAAAGGGATGATAACTTTGAAGAATACAGGAATATAAATAGAGCAGCATTATAAGGGACGGAACCCGTAATTTTATCAAGGAGGGGTTAAGTTTAAGATATCATGTATGTTAGAAAACGAAAATATATTATTATATTTTCAAATTATATATTTAAATAGAATTAATATTTTAAAATGATTTTTTAAATTTTATAATCTTACCGTTTAAATCCGTTATTAAGGTCAGATTTTTAAATAGATTATTATTTTCAATGGTAACTTTACAATTTTGATAAATCCAATAATTTAAGTCTCTTTAAATCCATCCCAAAAGGTTAAATTATCAAGTAAAATTTCGACAAAATAATTCATGAACATTGGAAGAGAAAAGTGAGCTCGTATGCAATTTTATATCAAATTATATGTATAGTTTTAATAAATTAAAAGTGATTGGTAAAATATATGAAAGAAATTAAAATTGTGGCGAGATAAGATTTGAACCTCGATCTCCAAAATTATTACTATGTTATTCTATCACTTGACAATAAATGAATTTGCAACCTTTCTCTTACATGGCTACATATCTATATCTATAACATATCTTAAGCGGGGGAGACGTCACCGCCCACTATTACTTTCTTTTGCTAATATTTCATTTATGTCCCTTCCGCCCAACCATTACACTGGAGACCTCCCAACTCAACTTTTTCATTTTTCCCCGCATCCAAAATGCAACAGAGTATGTTGTGGTCATGGGAACTGCTCGATCTTGATCGAGGAGTTCGCATGATTTTGCACTTTTTGTGGGTTCGTACCATGCAAAATCGTGTGAACCGCTTCATCAAGATCAAGCGGTTCCCACGGTTGCGGCAGTCACAACACCACAGCAGAGGATCCTCTCTGATGACTGTGGTGGATCATTAATTTGATAATATGCACTAAATATATCTTTGTACATGTATCAATAAATGCTATGAAGATGCGTAAAGCGGTATACATGTACATTTCTCTCTACAAAATCACATGAAAAAAGTACAAGCATGTTTTCGTGTATGTGTTTCTCATCTCCTTAAAAATAAGGATATCTCCATATGAGTAATCACATAATTACTTTATAAATTTGCTTAATGTATACCTATACAGTGCTCTATACAAACTCACATGAAAAAGACATAGAAGCAAGTTTATGTGCATGCGATTATCATCTCAGTAAAAAAATAGTCACTGGATATGAGTAGTCTGCATAAATGCCTTATAGATTAACTTAATTATATATTACGGTATGATATAGAAAAGAAAAACCTGTTAAATATATCTACACTTCCGTCAGATATTGATACATATACTAGCTTCGGGATAAATCAATAACTATATTTATTTAAAAAAATGATATATGAATATGTATACATACGTCAGAAGATATCTAGATGAAAGACATCTATTTCTATTTTAAAATTGTATAGATACCAATATAAATATAGATGTTAGTGAATGTGATAGGATATCCCAACACAACGACTATTATAAAAATGATGGAAATGATCAGATACAAATATAAATATAGATATTACCGTATACTTATCTATTTTAAAATATGAATTTTAATGTGCATACATAATGAATTTTAATGTGCATACATATATTCACGAATATGAAGAATAAGTTATCCGATCTTAAAAACAATTAAAGCACACATTTTTAAAAAAAAATTATCTTTTGTATTTTATTTATTTACAACATAATTTTTGGAGTATAAATTTTTTTATTTTTGGTAGTTATTTGTAGGTATATAATAAATATGAAGTGAGAAATATATACATGTATTTTGTACCAGTGAGAAGGATTTTATTCTTGTTTTTATTTTACTTTTCTGGTTTTTGTTTTTATTTTTAGGACTATATACAAAGAGGTAAAAAGAATATTTTATTCTTATTTTATCCAAAATAATTATTTACAGACATATGTACAATACATAGTAGGCCCTATCTCTTTCTACTTATTTTGTTTGAAGATCAGGTCAAGGCTTGATCTTCTCTTGGGGTTCGGGTCCCTCTGTATTTATTCTAAATACCTCCTTCCTTTTATTTTTATTTATTTATTTATTTTTTCACAAATACAAGCTAAATATACACTGTTAACATATGCTTGCAGAATGCTAACTTATTGTATTTACACCTATTTAGATGATGCTTTGGCAAGATATATAGCTAAAATAAAAGAATTAAGAGTGAGAATTAGATATTCATCAGTCCCCCACATTAGTTGGCAATTTTGCAAGGGCCCACTTTGGGTTATTTTATTTCATTATATTATACAAAAATTATGTAAAACTTTGGGTATTTTTGCATTGCAACCCCTTGATGAGCAACTTTCCAACTAGGGTTAAGTAATAAGAAATAACAAGGTCATTGCGACCCCAATCAGTACCAAAGCTCAATAAGAAGAGAGAAGAAACCACTCAATAAGATCTAACAATCAAGCACACAAAAATATAACCGGTCTTCATTTTTACCGGGTATAGCAACCAGGGTCGAACACAAGGAGCACAAGTAAACCTACAAATTAGTCACAATTCACGAAAGGGAAAACATATTTTTGATGGTTTTAGTTTTGCAAATTTGTATAGGTTTAATAAGGGAATAAGATCAAGCAATTAAGAAAACAAGGCACACACAAATCTTTTTTTGTATTTTCCTTTTTGCTAAAAATACTCAGAAAATTCAAATAAAAATATTTTTGGCTTTTTAATATTTTGAAGTATTTTTGGTAATTTTCTAGGGATTTTCTGATGTTTTTGTGATTTTAAAAATCAAATAAATGCTAAAAATGTAAACAGTGCACAACCAGGACAATATTGCAAGTTAAAAATGCTTAAAGTACCCTAAAACCATGGGAAGCAATTTTATGATAAACTAGAAGGAAAATACTACAAATAGGAACTGGATTGAGATTTTTTGATTTGTCTGTAATTTTGTATGATTTTTATAAGTTTTAAGGATTTTTACAAATTTTAGGGTTCTTGTGATGAGTTTTGAAACAAAAATGGTACTAAATACAAAGCACACAAAAACACAGAATCAATAATTTTTGTATATTTTTTGAGTGATTTATCGAATCTTTATGTGTTTTCAAAATTGACAAAACACTTTTTATTTTTAGAAAGTATTAAACGCAACTAAATTAATACACAACAATTATAATAAATATTACGTGTTAGCAGGAGCTAACAGTAATTTTATAGAATTTTTAGGGTTAATTTGGTATTTATTTAATTAACTAAGAGACAAATAGTTTATAGGGATCTACTTGCAATTAAAGCAAAGTTCCAGCACAAGCAATAACACAATAGAGAAATATAGGGCCTAAGTTGCAAAAAGCTTTAGGAAATGCGCATCCGTTACATATTTGATTATGGTACCGGAAAGGTGTACTTTCATGTCCAGGGCGAGAGTATACATATAGAGACGATCCAAGACCATTGATTGATTAAGTTAGCTTTGATTCTACCAGTTGCAACAACAAGTGTTGAACGAGCATTTTCAGCAACGACTATATCAAGACTCATTGCGCAATCAAATGTGAGATGAATGAATTAATGATGCTTTACTAGCATACAATGAAAGAGATATATTCAATTCTATTACCGATGAAAATATTCTGAATTGTTTTCAAAATATGAAAACCAGACATGGTCAATTTTAAATACAAGTGTGTATTTTTTAGATTTCCTTTATATGTAAAATACATCTTATATATGCATATGGATGTTTATACTCATTTCTAATACTGCAATCTTTTTTTTTGGTATTATAGTTTGTTAGTATGTCCCCTTTAGTCTGTAATCTTGGGTGCACCACTTCTTATCGAGCATGCGCTCGAACCCGAGTTTCCTTATCGAGTGTGAGTCCCAATTTGGATCGACTCAACTCGTTGAACTCGACGGACACCTCTAATGTTGGGGACAAACCCCACTTGAAAAAAGCGTAACTGAATTACTAGTTTGCAAATATGTTCATCGAAGAACATGCAAATTAGCGAGGGTATTTTTGTAAATTTTCCATCACACCATAAAAATATGACAATAGCATTTTTATCTTGAATTGTCACTTTTATTTTCTAATATACTCAAGATAGCATAGAATGTGAGTTGTATGATTATTAAATCCGACCCATTAATAAGTCTTCCATATTCTTCACATTAGTTACCGAAACTTGTTTTGAATTTTTGACACCCTTTCTTAAATTTACATGATTTTAAGCAATATATCAAGTTTAAGTTGGGTTTTATTAATCTTTGTAGGAATCAGGTTTCAAGTCAGAGTGGACAAAGCCAAGGTATGCGGATTAACTATTAATAGAGATATTACATCAAGTTTTCTGATAGCTTTCAGTAGGGTACCTAAAGTTTAACGGTCGATTAATATATGTTCATGTCGATTTTTTACGTAGATGATTATATCAGAGTGATTGGATATTTCATTTTTTAATAATATACCTCGGGCGTTGATTTGGAAAGTCCGATCCAAATCGGTACCTCAGGTGTCGATTTGAAGGTGGCATCTCAAATCGACACCTCTAAGTGCCAAAACGTTTATTTTTAAAAATAATTTTTTTATCACACATATTTAATTAATTTCAATTATTTTAAAAAACCCTATTGAATATTGATAACTACGTTAAATTGTTAATAACTCACTTTTCTATCCACAAACATCTCCACCAAATTTAATTATTTTATTTATGTACAAAATAGTTCCACCGCCCCACGCTCTCATCGTCCATGGCGGAGCCGCCGAATGCCCCCGAGGCCAACCCGGTCGGCGGATCACCGCCGCAGCCACCGACGAAACCTCCGCCGGAGGTCGCGTGGAAAGGGGCGGGGAAGTATCCGAACCCGCCGGACGCGGCGATCCCCGACGCGGCGACGCTGCGGGAGCAGTGGCGATATGCGACGCGGCAGTACAGCCGGTGGTACTCGTCGGCGTGGGGCACCGCCATCCTCGCGGGGCTTTCCTTCTTCGCCCTCGGCTGGCTCGTCAAGGGCTCCAACCCCCTCCCTTCTAGGGCTCAGCATCACGAGGACGACCACAAGGATCCCGATGCACTCCAAAAGACGTGATTTTGATTCATGGGTAAGCGTTTGTTTTCTAATCCCGAATCTACTCTTTGCTTTGATAGTATGGAGGTTTACTTGTGATGAGGTCAGGGGAGATATGTAGTATAGTTTGAGGACTCATGTAAACGAGCTCAGGTCTTTGTTGGAGCTCGTGTGTTGGCTTATTTGGAGATCAATAGTTGGCTCAAACTCTTGAACAAGCTTGAGATGACGGTCAATGAGCTATGACGAGCTTGAACGAGCTTGAGCCAAATTAGGTTTGACTCGTTATAAGCCTAAAAGCAACAACTGTTATACAGTAATAGCTGATTTCTTTTCACAATGAATGATGTGATTTTCCTAACTTGTCGCTCTTATATGGAAAAATGTTATTCATTATATTTCTTGTTATTGGAGATACTGCAAGAGACGATTTCTTTGAATTGCCTGTGTAGTGTGTACGCCCAAGTTTGTAAAGAAATTTTTTATGATCATGAGCCACCAATGCCCATCCTCCGGCTTTAAAGAAACCGTTAAAAGATACGTCATTATGACTCGAGCTGGACAATTGCAGCATTTGTATGTTCAGATCACCTACTTTAGTTATCGATGTCGTCATGGTGCCTCTTATTTAGGCCCATCTTTCCATTCGAACGATACAACTACAAATCTCTCCCTACAATGAAATGATTTGGTCCCAAGCTTTTCTTCCTGATAGTATCTGAGTAAAACAAAATAGTCTCCATCTCCTTTTTTAATGCTTCGACTAGGTAATTTTGCAGGTAGAGCCTTTCACTAACACTACTTGTCAAGTTCTTACATTATGCTCTTCTTTATCTGCTTGCACAGTGTAGAAAGTTGAATTGGAGTCCAAAAAGGGATTTCATCCTGATTTGTAGACTTCAAATCTGGGTTTCAAAGTTTAGGCCGATTAATCCTCTTTTTCCTGACACAATATGTTAGTTATTCCAGATTTAGCCACATTCCATGCTAATAATGTCCACCTAAGAGATGGAAAAAATTATCTTCCCAAAAGAAGTTCAGTTGTGAATTTGTTTCCCCCTTTTTACTGCAAAATAACATTTGGTTGGATCAGGAAAACAGAAGTTCAACACCCCTTCAAAAAATTGGTAGAAGTTGTTGTATGATGTTGTTAGTTGTTATAAGAATTAGCCTTATATTAGTTTGTGAAGGTAGAAAATCAGTCTCTAAGGCAAGGGCTGCAAGGCATAACTGGCGCTCAAGTTGAGCAGAATGGTTATTATCATTTTTGGACAGCAGACTTTGAGTCCTCTGGTTCAGTTGTTTTTAGACATAACGAGGTAGCAAGGCCTCAAATATCAGTTTCGGTTACCACATCGGTGACTGATCAAAACTGAATTTCGATCGAAATTTAGTCGAAATTTCAGTCTCATTTTCATCAGTGGATCCCCTAGGCTGAAATATCGACCATTTCATCATATTTCGGTGACATGTCAAAACTGAAATTCGACCGAAAGTCAGTTGAATTATTTGGCGTCATGCGAGGCAGTTCTCTTATATCGAGGTTGTGCGTAAACATCATTTTTTAAAGATTATACAACTAAAATCAGACACAAGGACATTATTTAATAAAATGCTTCTAATGATAAAGCCCATGAAGAAATAATTTTCCATGCCTTCTGACGCAACAAATTAATTAAGGTAATGTAACAGTGATATATACCAATTTTAAGCTAAGATGACCATTAATATTATTAATGATTAAGGTTTTGCATAACATTTGAGTTACGATTCATAGTGCCTCACATTCGGCACTTTCAATGATGTTTGGTTAACTAAATGACATATGCTCCTAATTTAAGCATATACGTTCCTCTTTTCCAGGAAGCCAATAGATTTCAAACATACCACACCAATCCAAATTCATTTAGAAGTGAACATATATAAAGTTTGGGATTAACCTTTCGAGTAAAACTAGCATGTATGTTAAATTTTGAACTGAGTGAGACTTACTATACCAAGGTTTTGAGGTTGTTAGGATTCAATTTTGCAGGTTTTTGGGGGTTCATGTAGACCATATGTGCATATGATATATGAGGCGGTGCCTTGAATTGAGGCGCTCATAGGTAACATCCCAGGCTTAGGTCCCCGGTTCATTATCGAGGAAAACTGGCCCTAACAACTTGTTGAGTTCGGGTCCAAATGGATCTGTTGATAACCGCTCAAAATGCTTAAGACCAAGTTGTTAAGTAGTAATCCCCACCACTTATAACCCACTCTCACACTGAGTTTTAGATGTGGGACTATCTTTGGGGGCATGGATGTTACATCTTCTTACCAAGTTTTTCTGATGCTATAGCCTTGAGCATTTAGCTTTAAAAAAAGAATCCTCGTGATGCAGGCCGCAGCGCCTCCAGCTGCGTTAACCCGACTACCATATGTAAGGAAATTTTTAATTATGTAATTTCTCAGTACCTTGATATTAGCATCTATAAAAGCAAGGCATGCTCATGCCTTCATTGTTTGACTTGCTTTGGCTCGAGGATGCGTGAATTTATCTGCGGACTTCCTCCATAACATTATTGGCTGAAATGATGCAGGACTTGCTGACACACTCGTTCTGGCTTGGGAAAGAATCTTCTTATGGGTTATGTTCCCTGCTGCTGTGTCTTCCATCGAAGCTCTTGCATCATATAAGTAGAAGATGAAACCTTAGTAACATGCAAATCTGAGTCGGTTTGCTCTTCCAAACTTTCACAGTTTTGTTCAATTGTTACAGCCTTGTACATCCTTGTAGAAGATGTGGGATGGTTTTTGTCTTCAAGTTGTAGCTGTTCAAAGTTAATATCTTGGTTGCTTTTCCTTGTATGTGTGGCAGTACCATGGGCGCTGTTAATCTTGTGACAATCTGAACTTATTAACGAAGCGCAAGAACACGCTAAAAATGTGTTGCCTGATAAATAAGGAGTATTGCCTGATTTTTTTTTGAACTAAGAGCCTGATTGGATTTGCTTGATCATGCAGGAAATGCATAAATTACCATATACTGCAAGTTCCTGTAAACATTCTTGGGATAGCCATGATTTCTTTGCTTTCTTATCGAACGTTGTGTGTAATTTAGGTGGCTCTGTCCAAATTGGAGATGGAGCCTTTTATTATGATTATGTTCGGAGCAGTTTTTCAAATTTCCCCCGAAGTTCATTTCAGTTTTTCTTCTATATCCACATCATTCTTCTTATTGTTGTATTCTGATGTTTTCAGGCATCTTATTTTCATGGATGCCGCTCGCAAAGTTACTCTATTTGACATGTTAGTTCCTCTGTGAGATGCAAGGTTACACACTCACTAATCAAACCAAACTTCTCTTGGCCTTCACTGTGGCGACTACATGATCTATGGCGACGATCACTCCTCCAACCTCCTTTTCCCCTGTAGCAAGTCCTCTTAACTCCACTATCCCCGTAATGGCTTCTCTTTGTGTGTCGGAGCATCGATAATCTCCTTCAACTAAAGGAAAGAATCTTGTACTCTCACCTGATGCTTTCATCTGAGCTCAAGTTTAATCACCTCTTCTCATCTATCGATACTTCATATGATCATAGTATTTTATAGAGATAATTACAGGGAAGGCTGTATAAAGCACTAATTTTTTTCAGTAAATGGTATTGTTTGTAAAATTATAGGGTTTTTATCACTTGTGCCTCTTTGAGATATTGCAATATCAATTATGCTCCTTCCTTTTTTGGAATATTAGTTGTGTCCTCGACTTCTTATTGTTTTATCACTTGTGCCCTTCTGTTACTAGCCGTCAATGAGTTGAACCGAACCATGATTTTTTCAAACAACGGTGTGGAATCGAAATCGCAAAAGAAAAAATAGATTACAACAAATATGTTATAACCCGAGTTACAAGAGATGATTTGCTCTAGTATATGCATAGTTTTGTTGACTACAAGTTACTAGTGTTTCTTATTAACATCTGTAACTCTGCGATAAAGCTAATGGAAAAAATGGATGGACTACGAGTCGGGAGGAATTTCCCTGACAAGCCATCCTCATCACCAAAATACCTTGTCAGAGCATCTGACTTTAATAGTTTCATGTCTGCGCATCGATCGGCAAACTTTTTACAAAACTTTTGAATTTTATGTTATTAAAAATAGGATTTTTATCAATTGTGCCCTCTGAGATATTGTAATATCACTTATTCCCCTCCCATTTTGAGAATATCAGTTGTGCCTCTGAATTCTTGCCATTCTATCACTTGTGCCTCGTGGCTTACTTGTTGTCCACCCACAGCGCAAACAGACGTTAACTTTGAGGACATAAACGGAATTAATTTAGAAAAAGGCTTTAGTGGTCTTTTGTCATTCTCTTCCTCATCCTCTTCTTTTTCCTCCTCTTCCTCCATCCTTTTTCTCCTCCCCCAACCTCATCCTCCTCCCTCTCCGCTTGAGACTCCTCCCCCCAGCTGGTCGCCCTCCACCTGCAGCTCCTCCCCCGACGACCTCCTTCCTCCCCTCATCCTCCTCCCAGGCCAATGACCTCCTCCGCCCCGTCCCTCCGCCCCAGCCTGCCCCATCCTCCGCCCCAGCCTCCCCCTCCTCCGCCCCATCCTTCCTCCACCCCAGCCTCCCCCATCCTCTGCCTCGTCCTTCCTCTGCCCTAGCTTCCCCCCTCCTCTGCCTCGTCCTTCCCCCTTCTTCGCCCCGTCCTTCCTCCACCCCTGCCTCCCCCTCCTCTGTCCCATGTTTCCTCTGCCCCAGCCTCTCCCCTCCTCAGCCATGTCCTCTCCTCCGCCCCTCATCGTACTCCCAGGCCGACGACCTCATCCGCACCCAACCGACGACCTCCTCCGCCCCCAGCCTCCCTCCTCCTCCCAGGCCGACGAACTCCTCCCCCAGCATGCCCCTCCTCCACCTCATCCGTTTAACATTTATTTATTTAAGATAAATTTTTGATTAATTGATTCATGAAAGTTCATCGAAAAATGCAATAAAAATTACCATTCGATCCGCAATGAGAGATATATCCTTGAAAATGCAAAAATTTGAATGATTTTATAGATGCATGAAGATGTAATTAAGAAAGAGAAATTATGTAGAGAAAGGAAGAAGAAAAATGGAGGAGGAAGAAGATGAAGAATAGGTACGGGTAATTATACCCCTCTTATCAGCACCATAGTTTGAAAAAATCATGGTTAAGTCAACTCATTGACGGTTAAACTAACGGAAGGGTACAAGTGATAGAAAGGCAAGAAGTCGGATGCACAACTGATATCCCAAAAAGAGAGGGGTATAAGTGATATTGAAATATCTCAGAGTGGCAAAACTGATAAAAAACTCTTAAAAATAATATATAAAAATATTTGGAAATGAGAATCGGCAGATCATTTTTGGATTCCCAATTTCAAATATTTTTATATACTAATTATAATAATATAAAATTAAAAAATCCAACATAATATTATATATTATTTTTATGTATTGATCAGCAAACGATTCGTCGATTGATGAACTATTTGTCAATCGATATCCTGATAAAGAAATATTAAAATCAGATGTCTTGACAAAGCATTTGATGGTGATGCTTTGTTAGAGAAATTACTCACGAGTCTGTTGTTAATTAAGTCGCGTTCAAATTAATGGTATTTCAATGATATACTTACGTATTGTCGTCCTAAAACGGGACAGGTCTCAGGAGTAGCTGTGCCATAATGGCTCACGGACCCACCGTTCACAAGAGCAAAAAGAGGAGTATGTTTTACTTGATCACATATTTCTTTTTTTTCTTCTAGAACATGTGATATACAAGGCATTTGATCCATTTGTAAAGTGAGAACAAATGGTTCAAATTTGTTAAAAAGATCGTCTGTGTGATCGAAATTTCCTTTCAATGTCCAAGAGTTGTTTAGAAGTAGTAGAGAAATACCTTAGACATCAATCACAAAAATGACATCCAAAAGGGATTGGCGACGCGGCTTGTTGCCCGTCTTCCATCAATCTCTATTTATTTTTTTTTATAAAATTTGGATGATGAATGGATCAAATGGAATGAAAATGTTCGTTTGAACACGAACTTTTTTTGCACAGAAAAACATCAAAATTTATTTACGACATTTTGAATATTCATTACTATATTTATTTACGTTAAATACATAACATATTATTTATTGGTAAATGTTATTGTAAGTTTGCAAGGAATGCCATATTTATTGCCTAAGTTTCACGTAATAAAGATCATTAGTTAATTTTTAGTAATGAAGTGTACGGATTGTCAATAATTCAGCTACAATTGAAGCAAAAGATAAGCATTAATCATTGTTATATTATTAGGTTTTTAGCACTTGTGCCCCTCTTAACTTCTGCAATATCGATTATGCCTCTCACTTTTTTTGGAATATCAGTTGTACTCTCAACTTCTTGCATTTTTTTCACTTGTCCCCATAAGGTTTGTTACCATCCATTCATGTCCCAAACGGACATTAATTTTTCGATACAAAAAAATGTACTAAGCATTCTCCCACTATAAGTAGGGACGGCTACATGGATTCTTGCTCAAATCCATGTTGAAAGATTCGACTATTTTTTACGATGGTCGTCGACTACCTAACACAACCCTTGCAAGAGTGGGATTTGATCCGTGATCTTTTATGTGGTAGACACATTGTACTACCACTAGACCGTTAAGTGGGTACAAGACTTTTGGAATATCACTTGAAAATGTAACATGAAACAGCATGATTAAGTTAAAGGATTTTTTCAGTTGTGCCCCTCTAAGACATTGCAGTATCAATTATGCCCCTCCCTTTCTGGGAATATCAGTTGCGCCTCTACCTTCTTGCAAAATTCATAGTTCTGTCTTTTTGTAATATCAGTTATACCCTCACTTTACCTTACCAAAAGAGCAGAACGGTGAATTCCGCAAGAATGCAAGGGCACAACTGGTATTCCAAAAGGAGGGTTATACTTGATATTATGATATCTCATAGGGGCACAACTAGGGCTGCTAATTGAATTGAATCATTCGAATTCGACTAGGATTCGTTCGATAAAAATTCGAAAAAAGTTCGATTCGAAATCAAATGAACTGAATTTGAATTTAACTTGTGGATTCGATTCTCAAATGAATTGAATAGGAATTCACTTGGATTCGCTCGATAACAATTCGATTCGATACACACACATATATAATATGGTATGAAGAATTATATATATGTAAATAAATGTAGTATATATTTTGTAAAATCCCCACAAATGATACACAACTAATATAATAAATAAAAAATTTTCATCATCTTATTCTAAACATCCCAATTTTAGGATGCCTATTACATACACCATACCCCCTCTTTACTCCCCCAAATTCTCTCTCTCCCCTCGCCAGTCATGAGAAAAAACCCTAACATTTGCTTCTTCTTTCCAACGCTGCCAGCTCCAACCTCCCGCTCCTACTCGCTCTCTCCAACATTACTAGCTCCAGTCTCCCGCTACTGCTCGCTCTCTCCAACATTACTAGCTCCAGTCTCCCGCTACTGCTCGCTTTCTCTAACGTCGTAAGCTCCAGCCTCCTGCTTATTCTCGCTCTCTCCAATGTCGTTGCCTCTAGTCACCAACCTCACCACTAACTCCCACTCTTCCCCGTCGTTGACGACGACACCGGTTCTAGACTCACCAATGTCGCCATAATCTCTCCATCACCCCGCAACTACTAGTATTATTACACACGCCCTTTTATCATAAAACTTAAGATTTAGCTTCTATCCAAATAATTTATGTTATTCTAAAATACATCATCTGCAAACAAACACATACTGATTTTTAAAAACCATCACGATGTCATAGGTTTCAAATTTCCAATAATATTTTCCTTAAAACACTCTTAATCCTCTCATCTATCATAATATCCAGATCTTATGATAAGGACAACCAAGTATTTGAATATAATATCTTAGAAACAATTAAGGTATGAACATATTTTATGGATTTCGAGCTTTGTCTAAATGACTAAATGTGCAAAAGATCATAGCTGCAACTAAATTCCACTTCTCATCAAGATTACAAGGAGACTAGGTTATCAAGAAGGAAATATCATCATAATCTTTAATAAGCCCAACTGTGCCTCCATAAGAATGCATTGAAATGAGATAAGCATGAAATGTTCATGATTGATGTATAAAAATGTTACATAATAGAAACTTGAAGATCAGAGCCATACCAACTGAGTTCTTAGTCAGTTCTGCCGGTTTTTATACACCTCAGATGCAGATTCAACACCATAAATCAGTTCACGTCGACCTTTTATGATTTAATAGAATTTAGTGATTCTTTTTCTTAGATATAATGAAGATAAGTTACAATGAGGGGGCAATACATGGAAGACTCTTCAGAGAAATGTGGAACACAATCTTCTGATTATTATTTTAGACATGTATATCTATTAATCTATATTTTGCATTTCTATATTGGTATGGAATTTAAAATATAGTTGAGTATGTGTTTTCATTTTGTTTTTAAAAGTCTAATTCAAACATACCATCTTCTCAAGATAGTGTCCATGAGAGGGTCATTGTGCATGATGATGATATTAATGAAAAAGTGGAAGAAGAGGGTGAAGAAATAGAAAAATTGATTCCTGAATAATTAACAAGATTTATAGAAAGAAAAGATCAATGGTTTGTGAATAATTTACCAAAGAGAATGAGAAAGTTGGTGGAGTGTTTGTTAATGCATTAATTGAATTTCCATTATAGGTTTAAAAAGAAAAGATCATTGATTTATCAAGATGTCAATAATTATTTTTTCTTTATATATTCAATCTACCGTAGGTATAAAAAAGAAAATGAGGATTGCGACATACACGAACGACAAAAGTTAGGCATTTTAATGCAATTTATATTATCTATTGAATTTTACCATTTATGTTAAAAGCTTTTTACTTATCTTAATTTTTTTCCACAAATTAGTATCACAAAGTCTATTCAATTCTTTGAAACTTAGAAAAATATTAATATAAATTTTTTATTATTAGTTACATTGTTAAATAAAATTTTAATTCAATATAAAATGAATCGAATTTGAGTATTCGAAACTTCAAACGAATTGAATTTGAATCTAGATTAGAAATTCGTTTAATATTCGATTCGAATTCGGATTTGAAAATTTTATAATGAATTGAATCCGAATCTAGGTAGATTCGAATGTATTCGATTCGATTAGCACCCCTATGCACAACTAATAAAAATCCTAAGTTAAATAATGATTTTTTTGGATTAACATGAGCCAATATAAACACATTATATATTAACAAGATTATAATTATGCATTTACGATTTATTATCCAATTACGATATAGAAGTCATTTCTACCGTCTTGTGGTTTTATGCTTTGTTTTTTTTTTTTGCTGTGAGCCCATTCGATGCGATTCCTGTAGAACGCCAATATACTACAATATCTATTAATAACCATGGTTTCAAATTCAAGAAATTTCGGTGAAATTTTGCTGAAATTTCAGTTTTGACACCCTACCGAAACTGAAATCTCGATATATACCCTTCCTTCACAAATCTAGGCCAATTTTGGCCGAAAGTGGCTAACTTCGTCGAATTTAGACGAAATTTCAAAATTGTTTCGTTTTTTCACCATCTCGAAACGAAATCAAAATTGAGATTTAAAACCTCGTTATTAACAAAGTATGATGATGAGACAAAAGTAGTAATATCTGCTACTAAACAACCTGGGGATAAGCATTTCGAACAATCGTCAACATGCCTAGTTAATATCTAAAGTGTATACCAATGTACAAAAAAACGCACACATATTGTTGATATGACTTGAATCCTAACCACTTGTTGAGTTGATGATGTGGTTGATCTACGTCCTGCTTTCTGATTGGGATGCTGATATGACTGAGGATATATATTTCATCCACTATGTCATTACGCTTTGGGTGGATATTTGCATATTGTACTTAAATATCAAACTCGACTAACAGTAATTAGACTTTGCAGGTGGTTTCTTGTTAATCTCAGTTACTTAACTTACTCGTTCATTAAGTAGCAAAGGAGGGCTTGTCAGAATCAGAAGTTGTTCTATCATATACAATCACCAAGTGAATCTCTGTAGCGAGAACCGACCTTTGCCGACGACAACAGAAACAGTTTTATTACATAGAACCATATGCATGATATAGACTAGCACAAGGAGAGTAACTGCTTATTAACCCAATTAATCATACAAATTAACAAGAACCTTTTCATGTCCATAACCCATAAAAAAACTCCACAATCCTGTTCTCAACAAAACGACCAATGAAACAGGATTATCTACTTACCTCTCTACAGATCTCGGTCATGAACTCGTGCAGATACAGTTATCACGTGTGATGGTGTACACGTCTTTCTGTCGTTCCCTTGTCAAGCAGCTTCGCTGATTACTCGAAACATCTAGCTAGCCATTCTAGATATGGTAAGCCAAAGATTTCTGTGGGAAGCTCATGGATCTAAATCTGAATCTTTCAGAACCAGTTCCATGACTAAGTCATTCCAAATATCAATCGGTCCCGGCAAGCACCAATGCAGGCAGTCATTCTGGACCTTGGCTGTCAGGTTCTTGGCGAACGGTTGGAACTGCCGGTACAGTCCTGGGTGCCCGTCTGGTCTCAACAATGCAAGGTGGGTCGTATCCAATAGTTTAAGAACGGCCCCATTCGTAGGCTTTGCACTTGTAATCTTCTTGAACTCTTCGAGCTCGATATTGTACATTATCCTGACGACATCTTCCAATGCGGCCTCCCCTTCTCGGAATGGATGTGTTCTCGTGCAGGTTCCTCCGCTGAACCATGCTCCGTTCTCGAAATGGGAAGGGGTGGACGTTCTGAAAAGGACGATGCCTTTATAGGACGTTACGAGGAAGCTGAACATAAACGAAAGGGCTTTGCGATAGGCGTATTCGAAGCCAAGTTCTGTTAGATTGTGTCCATGACAGTAGTGGCAGCCAACAACCGTTCTGTTCTCCCAGTATATAGCTGTCTTGAGGAACCATTGGCCCCCCGCTGTCACGATGTAATCGAAGCTCTGGTATTCGGATGTCCACTTCTTGTCAAGGGTGTCGAGAAATAGCTGAACATCGGCTTTCGAGACTCCGTTGCTATCTTCAAAGATGTCTGCTTTGAGCAGAAAAGGAGACCAGATCATTGCAATGGTGGCATTGTAGGATGGGAACCTCCATTTTCTGGACTTGAAATCCTCGTCGTGGTAGAATTCGACAGCTCTTTCAACCTGTGGTGCAGACGAGAAGATTGGATGCAACTAATTCAAATAATCAACTTGATAAACAAACAGTTTACACACCAAAATAAATGCTTGCAGGTATAGGACCAGTTTTGTAGGCTTAAGAGTAAGAAGGAAGATTTGATCATTCCTCCATTTTATATTCCAAAGTGACGGCGTAAATTTATAGGCAGCATCAGTAAGATGTAACTGGTGATATGGTTAGGTATATTTTTAAATCAAATCAAACAAAATTAAATGAAGAGGTAAAATATAAAAAAAAAAGATTATAGGGCAACACCCCGAGAAATGTGGAAAGCTGAAAATCCAAAGAGAAATCATATTCGTGCTAAAGCAAGAGAAAGAAAGATCAAAGACCATTGCTAAAGGATTTCGTATAAGTAGAACTAAAACTGAATATATAGAGTGCACTTTTGATGGAAGCAATGGTGAACCAGGTGAAGGAATCTAGGTGAAGATTGGTGACAATAACATTCAAAAGAGATATTCTTTTATATACTTGGGATCTATTTGACAACATGATGAGGAAATCGACGGAAATGTTACTAATATAATAAATGCAGGTTGGCTAAAGTGGAGAGAATCCTCTATTGTTCTCTGTGATAAGAAATTTTCTTTGAAAATCAAAGGAAAGTTTTACAAACTGGCCATCTATGCTCTATGGATCTGAATGTTGGTCTGTGAACCATACACATATGCAAATGGCAGTAACAAAAATGAAAATGCTAAGGTAGATATGTGGACAAACGTAAAGATAGGATTCGGAATGATGCAATGAGGATAAGATGCGAGAAAATCGCTTAAGATGATTTGGTAATTTGCAAAGGAGGTCAGTTGATGCACCAGTGAGGAGATGCGAGTTTTGGGATGTTGAGCCGGCTAAGATCGACGACGAAGGCCCAAAAACTGTTGGAATGGAGGCTATATGAAGAGATATTAGTTTTTTGGATCTAAGCCCGAGAATGACCTAAGATAGATCCGAATGGAGGCAAAGAATTCATGTAGATGACCCTACTTAACGTGAGAAAAAGCTTTGTTTTTGGTGGTGGTGTTGAATTTTGAATTAATGTTGGGAAAACAAAGAAGATGCCCTGTTTTGTACCTGCAAACAATTGGGCTCCAGGGTAAAAAAATAAAGAAAATGCCATAATTTGCACCAGCATCTATTTCGAGAAAAACCAAATAGAGGTATAAATGTATTTCATTATAAAATTAAGGCACTTAAATTGTTTAGTATTTTTCATGAAAAAAACAGGCAATCTTTTGATGAAAGAATTTGTCCATTTCTAGAGATGATCATCCTGACGAACAGACTGATCAGCCAATTGATGTACCTGTGAAAGAAGGCAAATTAGTGACTGCACATGATTACGCGAAATAGAATCACCAATAAACGCCCAAGATTTGTTGCGCATGTTATCGAGGAATGTCTCTGCATCGAAACTGGGCAGTTCACAGTCATGTGGTTTCCACCGCCAGTTAAGGTAATCGCTATCAGGCCGGCCGTTCTTCATGCAGTTCTGGTGATCTTCGATGAGAGGGCAGCTCTCATTGGTGTAAGATGGCCCCAATGAGCTTGGGACCCATTCTCCAAGAGAAAGATCGCATTTACCTGGTGATGTTTCATCTGAAGATATCAAAGTAAGTGGACATAAGACTAAGCTGATCGTTTATCAATCAAGAAAAAGATATTTAAAATATTTTGGCAACAAATTAAAAAGTGGATAAGCCAAGAGTCTTTAATTTCTACAACAATTAATAATTTTGAGTCCACGTCGATCGGCGAATCTACCATGAACTTGAATAAAACCAGAAGATGCTACACATAATATTTGTTTGTACAAAATCAATACAAGCACCCGAATACAAGGTTTTGTGAAATGCTCGAATTGATCTCATGACATTTTTCAGTTGCCCACTTTATTGTTTCAGGTTTTCTAGGAGATCCTCTCTCCCTCTCTCTCCGTAACACCCCAACCCAAACATAGTGTCACATCTAAAACTCACAAAGCGTGGGTGTGGTTTATAAGTGGTGGGGATGACTACTTGATAACTTGGGCTTAAGCATTTTGGGTGGTTGTCAACGGATCCATTTGTGTTCGAACCCAACAAGTTGTCAGGGTCAGTTTTCCTCGATAACGGACCGGGGACCTGAGCCCGGGACATTACTCTCTCTCTCTCTCTAACTGAATGCTGAATACAGTCATTAGAAAGGCCTTATTCGTCATGTCTTACTCCACATGGACCATAATAACTATGTCTTTCCATTGCATTTTTCTAGTTTACAAATGCAAATGCTTCAGCACATATGTTCTGGGAACTTTATCTCCCATGAGAGCAACTTTGAATGTATTTCACAAAATTTTAACATCCTCAAATTTGCTCTGCAGAGGCGTATTAGAGTCCATTGGGTCAATTACATCTATGACCTGATGAACTCGAGTCACACTTCTTATATACATCTCTCCACAGTCACACTTCTTATATACATCTCTCCACAATGGCATCAGACTTTCTTCTTAAATCCGTCGTCGGCCTCTCTAAATAACTTATATTTCTGTCTGTCACTTGTCAAAAGATTAGATTCCCTAATCATTGATAAGCTGCAGAATAAGAACCCACAATCGGGTCCTCTCCTACTTGTTGGAGTATTCGTGTATGAGCCACAGTGAGTTGTAGCAGGGTAAATGGATCCTGGAGAAGATCCGTTTACCCCATCCGGTGTTTAGTCCCACATCGTCCAGTGGTGGGACTTGAAAGCTCTGGAGAGGCTATATAAGGAGCCCCAGACCTCCTGTATCCATTGAGAAATAGCAATGAAGCATATGCCCCTTTGAAGGCTTCTCCCGTGGTTCCATCCCGCTCCTTACGGAGTAGGATTCCACGTAAAATCTTTTGTGTTCTTCCATGTTTATTCATTCTCTATTATGCTCTGTTTATCAATCGCTTCCGCATTCTTCATATTTTATAACATGATATCAGAGCGGGTTCGATTCTCGAGGCTTTGTTCTTAATTTTTGGTTCGAGATTTGATTACAAGAAGTTCTAGGGTTTCTGTGAAACCCTAATCTATATTCCAGCCCAGAAGTAAGCGCGCATCTCCAAGCAGGCGCCAGCAGCGATGCAGTCATCCTCCGGAGGCGGCAAGCCCTAACCGCACTCAAGATAGCCCTTCTCTCCAGCCCCTGGCACCTCCATTCTCGTCGTTGGCGGCGCCACCATCCAGGCGACACCATCCAGGCCGCAAATCTCCAAGCGCGCACCCCCTGGCGGTGATCCATCTCCAGCAAGCCCCAGGCGGGGCTCGATGCAATAGCAGTGCGCGAGAGCGCGCGATGCTCTCTTCAGGCAACGGCGACGCTCGATACACAACAAAAAGGGGCGCTTGATACTCCTTCAAGCGGCAGTTACGGCGCTCGATACCTCCTGCCTGAACGGCGCAGCACCTCCTCCATCTCGATGTAGTTGGCTGCTCCAGATCGCGCGCTCAAGCAGGTCCGAACCTGCGATCTTCGCGTTATCAACATGCCACCAGCCTCTCTTGATCCAGACGATCTCCAACCGATGACGGTACCCATCGACAGCAGGTGGCGCACTCAGGGGGCAGGCGTGACCCACGCTCGCCGCGCGGTTCCAGGCGGCATCCCCTTGCACGATCTCCCCGCGCAAGACCTATCTCCAGGCGCCCTCCCCATATCTCCTACACCCGACGGCGGCGAGCTTCGTGCCTTGAAAGAGAAAGGGTAAACCCTAAATAGGGTTTCGCCCATGCCCGAGTGGGTTTTAAAAAAAAGTGTTCTTTTTGAAGGGCCCAACTGTGGGGGCCGAGATTTAAGAAAAAAAGAAGAAGAAAGAGTAGAGAGAGAGAGAAGAGAGGGGAGATGTATTTTGTAAAGCCCAAATGGGCTAAGGTTTCTTTGGGCCCAATTGGGCCACATTTATTTTGTTAAAAAAAAGGAAAAAAAGGCACGTACACGTAAAAAAAGCCGTATGCAAGTTTTTTTAGAAAAAAAAGGAGATAAAAAAATAAATGAAAGCCGTAAAAAATGTGATATGGTTAAAAAAATAATTGAAAAGTCGTATTAAAAAAAAGGGTTGAATGGCTTATGTTAAAAAAATCATCATGGCGGCTATTAAAAAAATGACAAAGATGCAAGTTTCATGTTCTTGTTGTTTACCTCATATTTATCATTGTCTTCTCCCAACTTTGTCGATGTTCATTTTCCGACAAGTACGGGAGAAAGGGGGAGTATATACGAGTCACCGGTCTTGTGTTCCAGATTCAGATGCCACATGCAGATTTCCAGACCATCCAAATTCCAGACTCTACTGTTGTTCAGACTCGACGATTGTCTTCCGAGTCCAGTTTCAGACACGCACAAGGTTGCGGTCATTTTCAAATGAGCATATGTTGCCATCATTGTCAGAGGTCCCCATCATTATTCTTGTTTTGTCAGCCAGAGTTTTCATGTGAGCCATAGGGACTCCAGAGCAGAGGACCATTCCCTATGCCATTGAGGGCAAGGGTTTTCATGTGGTATCATAGGTACACCAGAGCAGTGCACCATTCTCTGAGCCAGATGGGAGAGACCCAGTTCTCCGACGAGGAGACTTCAGGCGCAGTTTCAGACTCGATGGTCAGATTCCGAGTCTTTAGTAGACTCACACTCCAGCACGTTCGTCCTCCTCACCTGCACGGCATGAGAAGCAACGTCCTCGACTGCAGCATGTGCGCGTTGGGTTGATATTGTCCGTAGTGTCATGTAGCGTTGAGTTGAGTTTCTTTTTGTCTGTCCAAGCTGAGCATTGCATGCTCCAGCTTGAGAGGGAGTATTGGAGTATTCGTATATGCGCCACAGTGAGTTGTAGCAGGGTAAATGGATCCTGGAGAAGATCCATTTACTCCATCCGGTGTTTAGTCCCACATCATCCAGTGGTGGGACTTGGAGGCTCTGGAGAGGCTATATAAGGAGCCCCATACCTCCTGTATCCATTGAGAAATAGCAATGAAGCATATGCCCCTTTGAGGGCTTCTCCCGTGGTTTCATCCCGCTCCGTACGGAGTAGGGTTCCACGTAAAATCTTTTGTGTTCTTCCATGTTTATTCATTCTCTATTATGCTCTGTTTATCAATCGCTTCCGCATTCTTCATATTTTATAACACTACTCATCAAGAACCACCTGCAACTACAAGGAAAGCATGCTTCTTCTATGCACCATGATATTTCGCCCAATCTTGGCATTAGAATCCACCACCCTGCTACATCAACAATCAACTCGTGGCAATCTTGACATTACACTACCACCAGACCATTTAAGTGGGGTAGCTCTCTCTACTATCAGAGGAAAATCGACACTAATACCATTTATAACGTCTTGGGATTAAGTCCATGGTCCGTTATCGAGGAAAACTGACCCTAACAACTTTGGGTCCGAGCCCAAATAGACTCGTTGATAACCGCCCAAAGTGATTAAGCCAAGTTGTCAAGTAGTAATCCCCACCACTTATAACACACACCAACACTTTGTGAGTTATTTTTAGATGTGGGATTATGTTCGAGGGTTGGGGTGTTACAAAGATTGCCTCACAACTAATTATAGTTCTTCAAAATCAAAACACGAAAAGCTCCCACAAGAATGCCTCATTTCCAATCGGATATGTTTTGATCAAAACCAAGCAAACAAAAGAAATCTGTGAATAAACACTTTACTTGAAAATCCTTTTCAAAGGATAGTTAAAACTACATGACAGGAGAATCATTACACTCACAGATGGGTAGGGGTTTTCTTCAGTTTCTTAACTTGTGAAAAATCAAAGTAAGTTATATATAATCCCACAGAATCAATGGATCCTCATCTATGACCTGTTATCCCATATAACAAAACAACAAGTCGACAACAATTATGCATGCACTTTTGGAGAAAAATGCAGGCTTTCAAAGAGGGGTACACTTTCTTTCTCCATTTCAAAAATTCAATCCTCGCCCTCAAATGACTGTCACAGATATCAGAACATTAATATATGTTTCAGGGACCATAAATCCTTTTCTTTTAAGAGGGTGATAAACACATCATTGATTATAACCTCGATGCTGCAAGAGCATAGATAGCATCATAATAAACTATCAAAGCTCCCACAAGAATGTCTAATTTCCAATCGGATATGTTTTGATCAAAACCAAGCAAACAAAAGAAATCGATGAGAAAAGATAGCATCATAATAAACTATCAGCCATAAACATTTCGAATTTAAGGGACTATAGAAATCCATGAGAAATGACTACTCGCACTTCACATATATTTTTACAAATATCCCGTTTCTCATTTTATGATATATAATGCATTTTCCATTTTTTTTTCTTATTTCTCGATATTCTAAGAATTTTCCAGACTGTCACTATTGCTACGGCCTGAAATAGTCATGAATGAAGTACATGATAAAAAAATTAAGAAAGTACACAGTCACATGATTAATGGCCACATAGAAGGCCATATATATATTTATGTATGTATATACTTGCTTAAATAGCGTCTCAACCCTCAAACATAGTCACACATCTAAAACTCACAAAGTATGAGTGTGAGTTATAAGTTGTGGAGATTAATGCTTGACAACTTGAGCTTAAATATTTTGGGTGATTGTCAACATGCTCAATTGAGCCAAAATCTAACAAGTTGCCAGGTTAATTTTCCTCGATAATAAACCAGAGATCTAAGCCCAAGAACATTACACTATCTGATTATGAATATATCAAAATTGACAAGAAACCACGTTCATTTACTAGAGTAAAATGGAGATAAAAGCTGGTTCTCAGACTTAGGAAACTTCATCAGGTCACCGTCAGAACTTCGTTTATTTTTTCAACAGAACTTCATAGCAGAATGGAACTCTTGCAATATCAGCGCCGTTCATTATATCTCCAGAAGCAAATCCAATCCATACTTCTTATCCACAACAACTTAGCAAAGTGGTAAGTTTCAGACAACTTCAGATACAAATTTCCAACAAAATTTCCCACACAAATGCACTAACCAAATCCACAGATCTAGTCCTCCTTATTTCTCCAAATCCGAATCCCAAAATCCAACCTTTCCACCAAAATTCCACCCCCATTGCACAAATCTCGGAAAACCCATCTCGAATTTCAAACAAAAAACCAAGAAAAACCCATATAAAACTCACCTGTCTGAGTCTCACCATCGCCGGCAACGGCAGGAGCCTCCACCTGGGCGGCAGCGACAGGGGGGTCTGACGAGGGTGGGACGACGGGTGCGCGGCGGACAAAGAGGTGGAATGCGAAACCCACGAGGGCGAACACGACGAGGGCTCTGGCAATGGCGCGCCTCTGCTTGTTTGGGGGGCCAAGATCCAGCCTTGAATCTTTGCCCATCAGTGATATGGTGGTGAAGGTGGGCAGCACGAAGCTGCCGCTCTGTGCAGATTTGGATGGATGAGATTTAGTCCAGTAGGCAGTGATGTATAGCTACTTTGTAGGGAAGGGTTGGAAGGAGGAGAGACTTATGATGGACTTGCCATTGACGAGAGAGAGGAAAGAGAAAACTTTCTTGTCTAAGAACTCTTTTACCCCTCAAAATTTATCTCTTCTTTTTCTCTATTTTTTAATATATTATATTAATCATTTCTGTTTCATCTATTCCATCAAAAAATAATATTTATATCATTATATAGTCTAAAAATTATAAACTACTTAACTTCTATTCATTTTTTACAAATTTCAATACAATCGCATCACAATAACCATTCACTTTTCCCAACTCCATTACAATCACATCACAACAAACCCAGTCAACACAAAATCATCTATACAAACATCAAAATATAAAAATGGGTTACCCTCCGCCAGTTTACCCTGGGATAACCCGGCAACCAAACACGCCCTCAGAAACAAAACCAATTAGTCTTCAGTCTCATCCAATCAGGTAGGATCATTGGTCCAAATCGGTTAGACCGATGATGATGTCAACATGACGTTATCATTTTTCAGATTGAAAAAAATCGGATCGAGCTTAATTTACTAGTTATATGGATCGAATCGATTTTTTAACCGATAAAATCGGATGCATATATATAAGTATGTATGTGTTTATGAATTAAATGATCATTTAAATGCCAAATCTTTCTATCTAATAACACGATTATCTATTTCGAGTAAAACTCTACAAAAGTTAGCTATATTTTCTAGCATTATATATGAATATAATATTGTAATATTTATGTATAGCTTCCTCTAGAAAACTACTCTGACAAGGTAGGGACACAACTGATATTCCAAAAAAAGTGAGGGGCATAACTGATATTGTAAAAGTTAAGGAAAGCACAAGTGATAAAAACCCTACTATTTAATTATTTAAACTTTCACTTTTTGAAATTTTACCAATAAGCAAAATCGGGTAAATCCCGATCAACTTGATCTGACCATTGTACGGAGCCTATGTTTATTTTCTTCTTTTTTTAAAATTAATTGCACGAAACCGACCGAACAGATCAATTCGGAGTCGATTCTCGGTCCAACCGGTTGATTCGATTTTTTAAATCAACATTTCAAGTTTTTTTCTTCATAATTCAAGGTTTTATTTATCATAAAATAGTTATATATCGTGAATCATGGAATGAGGTACTAAAAAGTTTTTATTTATAGGTTTAGCATAAAAGCAAACACTCATGTGGGTCAAACAAGGCCAATAGCAAGGAGTAGCTATTTCTATAAACACCTTAAAATAGAAGTTAATGATCAATCAATAAACACAGTTCACTTGGGACACTTTGATCAATCAAACCAATTCGGTTAATAGAACATTTTAACACAGGTTGGTTTGGCTTAATGTTATGGTCGAGGGCACCAATTCAATTGTTGATCAAATATATAATCAAGAGTTAATTGATCGAAAATCAGGAGTGATTAATCACATAGGCATGATTGATCGATCACATTGATCGATCATATGGATTTAGCTAATGTACAAATGTCTTATGTCGATCACTCTTGCTTATTGAAAATGATTGCTGGGAAGTATGGAGTAAAGATAAGAACAAGTAAATTGATTAGGAAGACCCCTTACTAGAAAATAATATATTACTATCATGGTTAGGGTTCTCATATATCTATTCTAGTTATGGAACTTTTTAATGTAAGGCAAGCAGGAGTTAGGTGTTCAAAGTCTTATATATCATATTTAGAATGCAATCTTTATTGTTGTTTACTATAATGATAATGAAGAAAAGATCATGAACTATTGCATGTCTTCATTTCTTTTTATGATTGAATTTTTAATCCGAGACTTTGTCTTGGTCTTTTTAAATTTCTTATTCTTTTTTTTTTTGGCTTGTGGTATTTATTGCATTAAAGCTTGATTTTTAATTATAACATGTATAAGTCTTGAGGTGTGTTGCTTCTATCTTTTAAGCAAGTTCTTGCCTACAAGATACAAAAGAATTCTTCTTTGTCATCTTATGATGCATGCCACATGTGGCGGACCAATGATTTTAATATAGATGAGGTATTAGGGATGCAAACTGTCAGATATAATCACGGATATAAGTATTACCATAAATCACTATCTGTTTTTTAAATATGAAAAATCACTATCTGTTTTTTAAATATGAATATAAATGAAGGTGTAGATTTTAACAGATAAGAAAACTATGTTATCATATTCTTAAAAGCAGATACGAATATAAAATAGATACTAATCACGACATATGTTGTTTTTTATTATTTACCCACGTATACGAATGTATTTTGAGAATAATATGGTGTACAGAGGGTCTGCACAGCATATCTTTCATTTTGTTTTATAACGATGAATGTTGTTTTATAATGTAATTGTGGATTGCACACTATCTTTCATTTTGTAGCATGTAATTTTATGTTACGGAGCAACATATGAATAGGTCAAGTTGTGATTTTATATATGTATGTGCGTGCATGTAATGTAGATGAATGTGGATGATGTATATTTATGTTATACATAAGATTAAATAATATTAGAATATAATTCGAATCTTAGATTAGATTATTATGATTATCCATATTTAATAGGATTTAATTGAGGGTTTTTCTCAATTAACCTAATTATTCTAGTAGGTCTAGATTCTCTCAGTTAATTTAAAAATTAAAATAAAAATAAATCAAATCATTAAATGATGATCAATGATCTCTCGTCATTGTGGAGAGTACCTTCGTCATGGTTTGTGTGTAGAAACAATGTTGCAAAGTTAGATATCCATAGCACAAGAGCTCATGGGTCGAACAGCTTCATTTCCTGAAGGTGAAAGACCGTATATGTAACATCCCAAGCTTAGAATCCTAACATGTTATTGAGGTAAACTGCCCTAAAAATTTGTTGGTCTTGGGCCCCAATGTACCGTTGACAACCACTCAAAATGCTTAAGCCAAATTGTCAATTAGTAATCCATCACTCTTATAATCCACTCTCACATTTTGTGAGCTTCTAATGTGGGACTATTTTGGAGGTTGTTACAATCATCCCACTTATGTATGTAATGTTCTCGTCACAACATGATCCATCACTTATTCTAAGTGATAGTGATGGTTGCACGCTTCGAGTAGTCATTTTCTCATATCTCTTTGTAGGAGTGGCTCCACCTCTCATGTAGTCTTTTCCACTATCACATGGAACCCGCTCTGAGGCACTTTGATTAGCATGTTTCATGTTTTGAAAGTTAGAAAGTGAGTTAACTTTCTAGATATTATGAAGTAAGATACCTTAGTTTTAAAATTACCTTGAAAAATTCTAAAATGCAAACTATTTTTTCAGATAATGTACATTAGCCCTCTCAAATAAATATACATAATGTGAACCACTTGAATGAGTGCTACACAGATTAGATCCATGATTTGGATGCAGTACTTGCATCCTAACAGATAAAATATGTGTAGTAGTGCAGGGAACATAAAACTCCAATTTGATGAGGATCAACAATTTAACAAGAACAAGAACAACAAGCACATGCTTGTTGTTATTACATTATTGCATCCTTACTGAATTTACTTTGGCAGCAAGATGTAGATATGGGATATACAATCAAGATCCTCAACAACCTGAAAGAGAAGTTTGGCGATGTTAAGCGCTCACAACATCACAATAACATAAAGAACGTACTTCGTTGCAAAATTCATGAAGCTAGCTTTGTGGGAGTATATGTTCTCTGAATTTTTATGTACCTATATGAACTAGAGTCATTGGGAGTCAAGAAGGATGCATATAAGCCAGTGAAGACAGGTTTAATGTTGATTAAATGTCTAAACTTAGATCATAACCAGTCTAACCACCAATAACCAAATCACAGCATGAATGATCAGCATCAAACAAAACGTTTGAACTACATAACATCACAACCAATGCATGATCAGAATGTGAATGAAGCAGATGATGAACCCTTTTACAGAAGATACTGGAAAATATATAACATCCACAAACAAAGTAAACAGTGATAAAACTCACACTGGAGGGATTTCCATCAAACACTAACTATACCTGTTAGAAAGATAATTTCCACAAAAGCACACGAAAACATCAAAAGGAAAAAAAACATCGGCAGATCGTGAGAGCCCAGTAATCAAACATACACACTGAAAGAGTTCTTTCACTCGGTGAGCTCGAGCAAAGGAGGAAAACCATATATTTATGAGGAACATCTACATAGATGAAGTAATTTTTTTTCACGAGCCTGTCAATCAGACATTTCCTTCAGAACCCGCATGCCAAAACCGTGCTTCATCTTCTCAACTCTGTTCAAGGAAACCAAAAAACAAGTCAAGAATCAAGCAATCAGATGTGTTCATACTTCTCTACTGCAGACTCTAATGTTTCCAATAATTTATTATATGATCCATGTTTGATAAAATTTAGATAACTTATACTGTGTATGGGAGAAAGTAAACTTGAGAACAAGAACAAGATCAATCTTAGTCTTCTAGCAGCAATTTGTTAGGTTTCCTTTCTCATTACTTTTTATACTTTGTGTTTGTTGTTTAGATATAAAAGGAAGAGATGGTATACGTGGGAGCAAGCTTGCCAAGGCCGTCCAACTCTTCACCGGAGACCACGTCTGAGACTTTGCCCGAGATGTCGATGATATACGACCTCTCCCTCGAAGTTGGCAGCCCTCTGCTGGCAAGCAAATCCAGATCTTTTTGGTGAAGTTCCCTTCCATTGACTATCACACCGGTATCTCCACTGGAACAATCCTTCAGCATGGGATAGTTGAACTCCTCAATGAATGGCTGGAAAACCGCACACAATGGAACGCTGTCATAACAATGCCGCATAAACTAAATGCTATTTGTTAACGGGATGTTTTCATACCGGAATTATACCGAGACAGTGCTGCCCCATGACACCCCAAAATCCAGCTCGGTAATCGTACCTTTAGCATACATCAAAGCACTCGATCAAATACATAGAACATTAGAAGACATGAGTTGAGTAGTGAAAATCATAACTTACCAATACTCTCCTGGTTGGATAGGACCTGCTTGCTTTTCCGCCTTCTTAATGACACGATCAGGCAGAGGATGACCGTTGATAGAGACTCTAAACTTGCGATTCTCCGAGTGCTTAAAGCTCTTCTTGATGAGACCAGTAAAGAATGACTCCCCACCCTTGCTCGTTCTAGGAAGCTCGTCCTCTTTGCTCGCCTCATCAGAATCCTCAGAAAGGCGTGGATTCGGATATTCATCAACCAGCAAGTCCATCTCGGTAGCCACTGCTACATCCTTCACTGAATTCTGCTTGAAATTCCCATTAATGCAAACCACCTTCTCCTGATCAGATCGCTTACTCCTGTTTCCTGTTCCAGTTCTGTTTGAGGTTATTGCAGTTGGTGGGTAACCGAAGTGTTCTCTAAGTGGTAAGCCAGGAACATGCGAACTCGCTTCAGCTTTTTGAAGTTCTCTAGAGTTTGATACGTCTGGTTGGTTAACCATGGCATCAGGGCTTCTGTCGCCCTTCGATGCACTGGAAGACGAGGACATTCCTTCCATATTTTCCGCCTCAGCTAAGTTCATACCGGCTCCATTTGCGATCATTTCATTAAGGGCAATGGCGTGAGGGGGATACGAAGGCAGAACAACCTCTTCGTCTGCAAATTGTGTGTTAAAAGCAGATCTATCATAGTCTCCATTGTAAGAATCAAGAAATGTTTGGTACTTCCTATGTCCATTGACTCTGTTGTGATGCAGGTTCGGTTCAACGGGAGGCGGTGGTGCGGAGACGACGAGCCCATCTTTGTCGAGTTCAACCAAGATAACTTGGCAGCATGCCCCACACCGCAGCTTGTACTGACCCTTGCCCATTAAGAAATGCTTCTGTGGCACCTGAAGCAACTCAGAACAGTTGCAGCATACCACAAAGGGTGCACCACCAGCTAATGGTCGGCAGTCCCTTCCGTTGTAGTTCTTAAATGGAATCCTTTGGCAGCTCGCGGGATCACCAGAAATCATAGAGGAATTAACAACTCCATGATTATGCCTCTCTGGATCGAGAGCTAACGAGCCATTCAGTGGATAGAAGCCATGAGCATGGGGACCTCTCCTGTTCACAAGGGCGGTAGACCGCACTTGAGATGGCGGTTGCCATTGCTGGTTGCAGAAATGAGAGCAGGAGCAAGAAGGTTGGTGATGATACGCACCGTGATGGTACGGCATCACGGGATCCTGATCGAACTGTCCACATCTGAAATTGGGAGATGCTCTTTGCTGGCAGAAATTATGCGGCTCGTAAGGAGCCCCAGGGAGCATCCCTGATCCGAACGGCATCGCACATCCAAGCATCTCGCTTTGGGGATGTAAAGCAGGGTGATAGCTTTGCAAATGCAAGTTGTTGGTGTTCATAAATGCGGAATGGGGAGCGGAAGGTCGGTTAAACGACGACATGCCTCCATTAAACCAGCCGTTCTGTCCATGGATTCCATTAGAGTACAAGTTCTTACTGGCATTTCCAGTAGGTGCTGTGTTGTTTAGACCATCCACAACCTTGCAGGACTGACTGAGCTGCTCTCTAAGTTCATCAAGCTTCCTAAGAAGCTCAGCACGGTCTTGTTCAAGGTTCTCTACTCTAGTTGGGATACCAGAATTCTCACATGGAATGCGATCACCTTCGTCGTGGCCATGGGCTCTTCTCGGTGCAAAATTCGAAGAGCCCTCGTCAGGGACAGTAGGACGCCACGCGGTTTGAGCGGAAGCCCGTGGAGTTGATTGGTTCTCCAGGACGCTCTCTGCGTTTCTATGCTTGAAGACAACATTCTGGCGTGGTTGCCGCATCCCACCTCCACTTTCTACTTGTAGCTTCTTGCCTCTGCCCCTGTCATGCTCAGCCTTATCCATCTCCTCCACACCAAAGCAGCCATTGCTCACCTGCACCTTCGACGGTCTCGGGTGGCACCGGCTTCCGCCATTCACAACCGGATCATCTTCATGTGAACCATTAGCATCACCTCTCGAAGGGATCACTCCATCAATCTCCAATCTCTCTCTTAGGACCCTCTCATCCCCGTTCAACTCGCATCCAGATACACCACTGCCATCTAAGGATACCTCCTCAACATACACACAGTCCCGCACATCGCCAGAGCTTCTTTCTACCTTTCCGACCAACTTCTCCGAGCAACCAACATCCTTCGCTTCCTGTTTTGCCGGCAATGCTACAATCACACGAGCAAAACAAAAGCAAAACAGGTCAAACCCTCCAACCACACAGCTTACCAAAGCAAAGCCAACAAGAAACCATCTTACTACACCCACTTTCCTGCTCAAAATCACTCACAAACAAAAACCCACAAAGCATTTCGAAGAACACGAACCCCAACACCCACAAACCAACAGAACGTGACGATTCTTTCACAAAAAGGGGGATATTTTTTTCCAGCAACTGAGGCTCACCTTGGAGAGGGGCGTTACAGCCACCGCATCTGTACACGCTGAAACCGGCGATCTCGGGGAGGAGCTTCTTGCATTTGGGGCAGCGCACGACCCTCACCTTCGCAGGCGACTCTGCTTCCGCGGAACACCCACCTTCCGCCATCAAGACCCGATCTTTCTTCACCAGAACGCTGCGCAATCGACAGAAAGGGGAAGAACGTACCAAATCACGATCACTGCGTGGAGAACTGTAGAGGAACAAGAGGGGAGAAGGTTGGGTCCATATCACATGAGGTAGGGGGAGGCTTTTGAAGAAGGGAGCGCGAAAGGGAGAGAGAGTGTGCGAAGGAAAGGGAAGAAAGCGAAAGGGGACGTTGGGTTTGTAGCGCACAGTAGCGATGCTGCTGTTCTCTTTTTCTTACCAATATTTTCAAGGACTTGTTTGCAAGTTCTCCAAATCTGGATCCACAAGTGTTGTCGGATGGGATGATTAAGCATGCGAACTTCAAACAGGATTCAACTAACATCAATTTTTTTTAACAGTAGGCCCGGTAATTTCTGGGGTCCGGAGCGTCCCCAGTGTCCCCACTGGGACTCGAACCCGGGTCGTTTAAAGTGGAGGCACACTGCTCTACCACCCGACCACTCCTTGGGTTCCAACTAACATCAATTATCGATTGTAAAAAAATGATTAGGTATACAACACGTAGTTATTAAGGAGGGTTGACATCGAAATTAAGCTCGATTCTACTGGATCATCCAGTTTTGCATTATTCTCCTCCCACTCAACACCATTATGATAAGAGACATGAATCTCCTTTGTGAAGTATAACTTTACTTACTTCACATTTATTTTTATTATATTTTTTATTTTTTTAAATACCACCGTGGATTTTCATAATTATATCCTTCTAATAGATCATTCAAATTTCGTTAGAAACAGAGTCTCATATTCCCTCCATCCATAACAGGTAATTTAACAGTATTAGATTTGTTGTAATCAACATGTTCTGGATGAAGACATAGGAGTCTCTGTTTCTGACGAAATTTGAGTGGCATATTAGAGGCATATAGTTATGAAAATCTAAGGTGGTATTTCAAAAAAAAATAAAAAAATTGCTAAAACGGATGTGAAGTAGATAAACTTACCTACTTCACAGTGTAAGCTCCTTTTATATATATATATATATATATATATATATATATATGGGTAAAATGTGTATGCCCCCTAGGGGGAGCTAACTTAGCTCCCCCCGCCCTTTTCTCACAAATTTTTTTCATTTTTTTTGAAATCTAAAACCGTGTAAATTCATTATTAAATCCCTATATTATGTCATTCAAATTTCATTCGAAACAGAGACTCGTACGACCTCCATCCAAACGGGGTCGATTTAAAAAATCATGTTACCGTTAAAAAATGACTGTCTGGATGGAGGCCGTAGGAGTCTCTGTTTCACACGAAATTTTTATGACATAATATAGGGATATAGTGACAAATATTCACGGAAAAAATTCAAAAAAATAAAAAAATTTGAAGAAAATAGGGCGGGGGAGCTAAGTTAGCTCCCCCTAGGGGGCAGGCCCATTTTCCTCTCTCTCTCTCTCTCTCTATCTCTCTCTCTCTATATATATATACATACATATATATATATATATGGGAAAAGGGAGTATGCTCCCTAGTTGTAGCCAACTTAGCTACTCCCACCCATATTTTTCTCTCATTTTTTTTATTTCTTTGGAAAATAAAAATTTGTAAATTCATCATTATATCCCTCTCACATTCTATTAAAATTTCATCAGAAACAGAGACTGCTACGGCCTCCATCCAAACAAGGTCGATTTAAAAAATCCTGCGACCGTTAAAAAAATGACGTTTGGATGGAGGGCTTAAAAGTCTCTGTTTCTGACGAAATTTTAATAGAATGTTAGAGGGATATAGTGATGAATATACAAATTTTTATTTTCCAAAGAAATAAAAAAATGAGGGAAAAATATGGGTGGGAGTAGCCAATTGGCTACAACCTGGGTGTAGCCTCATTTAACCCTATATATATATATATATATATATATATATATATATATATATATATCGGTGTGTGTGTGTGTGTGTGTGTGTGTGTGTGAGTGTGTGTGTGTGTGAGGAAAGGGAGCCTACTTTGTGAAGTAGGTAACTTACCTACTTCGCATTTCATTTTTTGGCAATTTTTTTAATTTTTTTCAAAAATACCGCCATGGGTTTTCATAATCATATCCCTCTAATATGTCATTCAAATTTCGTCAGAAACAGAGACTCCTGCGGCCTCCATCTAGACAGTCATTTTTTAACGGTCACAGATTTGCTGTATTTTACATGTTCTGGATGAAGGCCGTAGGAGTTTTCATTTCTGATGAAATTTGAATGACATATGAGAGGGATATAATTATAAAAATCCACGGTGGTATTTTTCAAAAAAAAATTAAAAATTTGCAAAAATTGGATGTGAAGTAGGTAAGGATACCTACTTCACAAAGTAGGCTCCCTTTCCCCCCCTCTCTCTCTCTCTCTGTATATATATATATATATATATATATATATATATATATATATATATATATATATATATATATATATATATATATGAGGCCGGGGAGGCTGTTTTGAGTAACAGCCAACATGGCTGTTACACAAGGCAGTTTCCCCTCCTTTTTTATTTTTTTTCAAAAATTTTTTCATATATATTCATCAATATATCCCTCCTACATGTCATTCAAATTTCATGAGAAACAAAGACTCCTAAGCCCTTCATCTAGAAGGGGTAGATTGCAACAAATTTCAGACCGTTGAAAATTACCCGGTCTAGATGGAGGGCTTAGGAGTCTTTGTTTCTCACGAAATTTGAATGACATGTAGGAGGGATATATAGATGAATATACATGAAAAAAATTTTGAAAAAAAAATAAAAAAATGAGGGAAACTGCTCCGTGTAACAGCCAAGTTGGCTGTTACACAGAACGGCTTCCCTTCTCTCTCTCTCTCTCTCTCTCTCTCTATATATATATATATATATATATATATCATATTAAGTATGGATATAAAGTAATTAAGATAATATGTATTATCAGGTGTTTAAGATGTCAAAATGCGATTCAATCTTCCATTTTAAGTACTTTCTATTTCTACGTAACTCCGTTTTAGAGATTGATTTCAAATTATTCATACTAACTGTATTTAAAAATTTTAAAAATTAATTCTACAATGATTAATTTGGAAATCAAGCCTTCAATATATATTTTAATATTTTTTCACTATGAGCGTATCAAATATTAGAAAATCTGATATGTAAATCACTGATCATAAAAGTTCTATAAAATATAATAATTATAAATATATTAGATGCTTATAACTTCTACTTAATAACTAAAACTATATCGTTAAAAATCACATCTAAGTTTTGGGTTAATCACATAAAAGATCATGCATTTGAAATAAACAAAAAAATAGAGTAATTTATGTGAAGATATTCAAGCTTTCCACCTGATCAATGCGGTTCCCAAACTTACACATAACAATTCCAATACCGGACTACTTTAAAAGGCAGCAGCGTGGTCCTCCGCTAGTGCAGATGATAGCATGAATTTAAATATAGAGAACCATCGGGAGATATTGGGGAGAGTTTTGAAGAAATTACAAGTACATGTTATATACATTAACCTCATAAAAGGATATATGTGATAGGGCTTTATCTTGTGTAAGGATCCAGTTTGGGAAGACTGACTATTTTGACATCGATATTGGTTTGCATCAAGGTTTAGCTTTGATACCATTACTTTATACTTTAATTATGGACGAGTTAACTAGTCACATCTATTATGAGATACTTTGGTATATGTTATTCACTGATGATATTATATTGATTGATGAAACTATAGGTGGAGTAAATGAGAAGCTTAAGATATGGAGACATGCATTCGATCAAGTTTAAAAAATTTTATATAAGTATGGTTAAGATTGAATATATCGAATGCACTTTTGATGGAAGCAATAGTGAAGGATTCGGAGTAAAGATTGGTGACGAAAACATTAAGAAGAAAGATTCTTTTAGATATTTGAGATCTATTTTGCAACGTGACAGGGAAATTGATGGAGATGTTGCTTAAAGAATAAATGCATGTTGGCTAAAAAGGAGAGGAGCATGTATTGTTTTATGTGATAAGAAAATTCCTTTGAAAATCAAATGAAAGTTTTACAAAAGTAGTCATAAGACTTGTTATGCTCTATGGATCTAAATGTTTGTCTGTGAGTCATAGACATGTGCAGAGAATGACAGTAGCAAAAAACGAAAATGTTAAGGTGGATGTCTGGGCATACACATAAAGATCGTATTCGAAATGATGCAATCAGAAGAAAAGTTAGTGTAGCTCTGATCGAGGATAAGATGCGAGAAACCGCTTAAGGTGGTTTGACCATATGCAAAGGAGGTCGGCCGATGCATCAGTTATTAGATGTGAGTTTTGGGATGTTGAGCTGGGTAAGAGAGGGTGAGGAAGATCTAAGAAGTGTTGGAATGAGATTGTCTGAAGGAATCTTAGTTTTTTGGATCTAAGCACGAGAATGACCCGAAACAGATCTAAATGGAGGCAAAGAATTCATGTAACCGACTCTACTTAATGTGGATTAAAGCTTTGTTGTTGTAAGTTTGGAGACCACAATGATTTCAGATAGAAGGTCGGGACCTCCCTAAAAATTCCTCTAGACAAAATTATCATTATTAAAAAGTTTTCCTTGTGGAAAAAATATAGTAGAACTGGAATCCATTGAATATTTATAGAAAAATTAATAAGACTTGCTCTAATTTAATTGGAATATTAGTTAATTGAAATTTGATTTTCTTTTCAATCGATTTAAAAACATATTTTACCCTATAATAAAAAAAGTGGAAGTAAATGAATAGAACGAGTTAATGAACAGAGTTGTACTTGTTCTTCTTTTTTTTTGATTTGTAAGTAATCAGTATATTCCAAAAGGGAAAAGAACGTATACATGGTCGTGATGGCCTGTGCGAGGAGAACAAAATCTCGCAAGCAATTACATCAAGACAACGGGCAACGGCTGAGGGACTTGTTCTTCTTTTAGTATCTTTTGTTTCGAATGATGATTACGGTGCATCTTCTTCTCCTCCTGTTTCCACGGTGGTATATTATTCCTCCATTTTTTGCAACAGATATCCTGAAAAAAATAGAGATTATGATATGTAAATCTATATTGTAATGTATTTTCCAAAGATGTTCTATTTTTAACTGAATTGACAAAACTGGCCTTAAGATGTGATCTACATTACATATCCAGGATTCGAAATATTTGCAAGGGGTTAGTTGTAAAGATACAGGATTGGGGAATTGTCGATCCTAACCCTGTGATCTGTTCGTCTCTCTCCTTCATCTCCCCCCTGAAAGGTAAAGAGAAAGAGACGGAGAAGAAGAAGGGAAGCATCATCGAGCAGCACGTGATGGAGGAGAGGCGAAAGTAGGGGGATGGCGATTTGACTGTGTCAGCAGCAGAAGGAGAAGGGGAAGGGGAAGGAAGAAGGGGGTGGTGACTTCGGAGGGCTTCCTCTTCCTGTCCAGCGGAGTTGCAGCCTTTTCTTTTCCTCCATTGACAGCGTACCTTCTTCGACCACCATTTTATTTTATTATATTATTATTATATCTCTGCCCTCAACTCAACAGCACACAGAGACAAATATTTTGCCCAAAAATACGAGAAGGAATCAAAACATACAGAGACAAGATGTGTAAGAATGTGGTGGAAAAGAGAAGACCGCAGAAACGTAATTTCCCAGTATGTATACCGGCCCTTGTGCAGAGTACTTTGTTTTTGTTTTCTAGCATATATGGGATGGTCTTTTCTGCTCAAACCCTCACGTTTTTTGCTTTCTCAGTTTTTTTATTTTTTTAAAAAAAATTGTGGACCAGAGTTGTTCGCTTTTTTGAGGGGTTCCGTCTGCTACTTAGTTTGCCCCCATGGTAAATTGGTTGCCCCAAATTTACCTGTTTGGGGATCCGGATACCTCCAACTACTCCTCCATTTCACATCTGGAATTAATGCGCTGCGTCTTACTTTTTACTCCTTGCAAACAAAAGCCCATCCAATAGCAATGATATTGGCCGGTTCAACTGCTTGGAACGGTCGGTGAATCGGATCTGGACTGATTCGATTAACCAGTTGTAGGGATTTGGTTCAGCTTGTTGTATTTTTTGATCAATTAGCGGTTCAATTGACTAGTTGCAACCCAATTTAGAATTTGAATTATTTTGAACTAATTATGCTAATAGTGGGTATTGAACTGATGTACCTCCGATTACTAATCAAAGAGTACTAACTAGGGTTTAAAAAACCGGACCGGACTGGCCGGTCATACCGGTTGGACCGGGAACCGGCCCCGACCCGGTCGGTTCGGCCGGTTTTAGGTAATTAATTTTTAAAAAAAAAAGAAAATAAAAAACCGGGTCGGACCGGTGGTCGGACCGAGTTGACTCGGGCAGTTGGATCGGGTTGACCCAGATTGACCTGGATTTGATGGTTTAGTATATTTTTAAAAAATAAAGGTTTAAATAATGAAATAATAGGGTTTTTATCACTTGTACCCTTCCTAAATTCTACAATTTCAGTTGTGTCCCTCTCTTTTTTGGAATATAACTTGTGCCACTACTTTCTTGGGGTAATTTTCTAAAAGCAACTATAGATAAATTATTACAATATTATATTCATATATAATGCTAGAAAATGTGACTACCTTTGTAGAGTTTTATTCAAAATAGACAATCATGTTTTTATATTGAAAGACTTGACATTTTAAATGATTATTTCATTGATATATAAATACATATTTACATTTATCTATCCGAATTTATCGCTTCAAAAAACCGGTTCAACCAGTAAATTAAGCCCGGTCCGGTTTTTCCGAGTCGATATGAATGATGATGTCATGCTGACATCATCACCGGTCCGATCGATTTGGACCGACGGTCCGACCTGGTTGGACCAAACCGAAGACTAACCGGTTCAATGTTCGGTCCAGTTTTTAAAACCTTGGTACTAACAAACTACTACACTTCGGCTTCTTGAAAGGTTTGGATAAAAGTATAGCTATACTATTATGTTTACGTAAAGCATTTAATTTAAATATTATACAGGAAAAATGGTGATGTCCCCTTGGAAGCTAACTTGGCTCCCTCACATCTTTTTACACATCTTTTTTTATAATTTTTTTTAAAATAAATGGAAATTCAATACTATATCCTTATATTATGTCATTCAAGTTTCGTGAGAAATAGAGACTCCTATGGTCTACGTCTAGACAACCATTTTTAATGGTCGCAAAATTGTTGAAATCGACCACGTATGGATGGAGGCCGTTGTCATTTCGGTTTCACACAAAATTTGAACGACATAATATGGAGATATAATAATGAAAATCCATGAAGTATTTTTCAAAATAAAATATGGGGGAAATGTGACGAGGGAGCCAAGTTGGCTCCCCATAGGGCAGTGCGCATTATACCCATATTATATATAGAAATAACATTTTATGTTACATATGGAAGAAAATACTTTATGTATAAGGTAAAATATATATTTTTTTTACTTATTTTATCTCTGTTTCAAGTGTATTTGAGCACATATTTTGTACATGTTCTGATTTATTCTGCTTTCATTAGCCAGTTCAACCATTTTTTGTTTACTGGTTCGATTTAATCGGTTTTTTTAAATGATGACATCATCATCCGATTGAATCGATTTGATTCCATAATCAAACCTAATCCAACCTTTTTTCAAGATTTCCGATTCGATTTTAAAAACATGATCCGAACATCTATTATTTACAAAAAAATACATGTCAAACTAACTCTCGAAACAAAGCTTACAACAACCCAATACAACTCACCCGATTCTAATAATTTGAACCATAGATTAAAAATATAGATCGATAAAATTATCTGACCGGAATTTAAATGGCTTACGTAAGTGGAAGATGAACCCATAACTTTCGTATCAATTCCATCCTACCAACCCAAGAAACTTTTACCATGTGTGGTTTTTAAACTAGTCCATGAATTTAATTAATTTGTGCATTTTATAGATGTATATATGTTTTCGAAGGTGTACGTAAACTGGACATTGAGAGTGCAAAATTATTTTATATGTATGATTAAACAAGGGAGTGAACCTATGAGAGCTAAAATCTGTGAGAACATGAGAGTATTGACTTTGGACCACTAAATTATATCTTTTTTTTCATGATATTCTCTCTCCTGGTTGAATACAGTGCTGCAGAATAAATACGTTCATGCTCTCACAAGTCTTGACTCTGATACTATCACTCTTCTGATTAAACATATGAAAAATTATATACCTTGGGATTTTCTGTATGTGTGTCCTTTCGAGTTTTTTCTATATCAATTAAGCCTACAACTTGTTAGCAATAGCATATGTGTCCTTATATTCTCACAAAAATTAACAGTATTGTATAGGGGTACAAATGTAATAACAGGAAGGACACTATTATGAACTTTGTAAGGAGCACGAGAGTGCTTAAAAAATTTAGAGGTGTTAATGTTGGAGAAACTCAGGCACAAGTACAAACATCCATATTTATTTTGCTTATATGATGAAATGACTAAACAAGCTTTTTGGGAGGATCTAGATAAGATTTTACAAGGAATCTCACAAAGAGAGATGATTTGCATACGTAGAGAACTTAATGGATATGTGGGAAAAGATGCTACAAGATATGCTAGTGTTCATGGAGGACATGGTTTTGGGGATAGAAATGAAGAGGGAAAAGTCATTCTGGATTTTGTAACGACATATGATCTTTTCATAGCAAACACTCTCTTCAAGAAGAGGGGGAGCTTTTAATGACCCAGTTAGAACAAAGATGGATTACTTTGCATTGAGGAGAAGACATCAGTTGTTTTGTAAAGACTGCAAAGTAATCCCACGAGAGAGTTTGACAACTCAACATCGCTTGTTGGTCTTGGATGTACAAATAAATGGGCTAGTAAAGAAAAGAAAGGGTTCCTAAGATCACTAGAACTAGATGGTGGAATCTTCCACTGAAGCAATCGAGCGTCAGTGAGAAGATTTTAGAATACTTATCTTGGGATTGCAGCGGAAGGCTGTAAGTAAAGCTAAGTCAAAAGCTTATGAAGTTTTGTATAAAAATCTTGAATCTAAGGAGGACAAGAAGGATATATTCAGGTTGGCCAAAGCAAGAGAAAGAAATACCAAAGACCTTTCTCAAGTAAGATCTATTAAGGACGAGGAAGGTCATGTGCTTGTTACTCGAAAGGATATAGAGACTAGATGGGAGCAGTTCTTCCATAAATTTTTATTGGGGAAGGAAATAAAGAGATCACTTTGGGTGATCCTGCAAGTAATTAAAGTTACTCGAATCGTGCAAGCTATAGACGAATACAAAGAAAGGAAGTAGCTAAAGCTTTGAAGATTATGATACCTGAGAAAGGTGTAGGATCAGATGACATCCCCGTAGAAGTATGGAGAGTTTTAGGTGAGTGTGGTTTGACGTGGCTTACGAATCTATTCAATGTTATTTGGCAAAGCAAGAAAATGCCTGAAAATTGGAGGAGTTTCGTGGTGCCTCTTTATAAGAACAAAGGAGACATTCAAAATTGTTCAGATTACATAGGTATCAAGCTGATGAATCACACTATGAAAATTTAGGAATGTGTGATCGAAAGAAGAATGAGGTAAGTTTTCAAAGTAAAAGAAAATCAATTCAGATTCATGTCAGGTCGCTCAACTATTGAAGCCATCCATTTGCTGAGGAGAACAATGAAGACTTACAGATTTAAAAGGAAAAACCTTCATATGATCTTTATTGATTTGAAGAAGGCTTATGATTCTGTCTCACGAGAGATATTGTGGACTTTTGGAGAAGAGACAAGTACATGTCCTATACATTAATCTCATAAAAGGATATGTATGATAGGGCTTTATCTTGTGTAAGGACCTCATCTGGGATGACTGACTCTTTCGACATCAACATTGATTTACATCAAGGTTCAGCTTTGAGTCCATTTCTTTTTACTTTGATTATGGACGATTTAATAAGTCACATTCAGGATAGTTATCTTGGTGTATGTTATTTGATGATGATATTATATTAATTGACGAGACTAGAGATGGAGTAAATGAGAAGTTTGAGGTCTGGAGACATGCATTGGAGACTAAAGGTTTTCATATAAGTAGGACTAAGACGGAATATATGGAGTGACCTTTGATAGAAACAATGTCGAAAGAATCGAGGTAAACATTGGTGACGATAACATTCGAAAGAGATATTCTTTTAGATATATGGGATCTATTTTTCAACATGATGGGAAAATTGATGGAGATGTTACTAATAGGATAAACATGACAGCTAAAGTTGAGAGGAGACTCAGTTGCTCTTTGTGATAAGAAAAATCCTTTAAAAGTTAAAAGAGAATTTTACAATAAAAAGATGTTGTGAGACCTGCTATGCTCTATGGATATGAATGTTAGCCTGTGAACCATAGGCATGCGCAAAGAATGGTTGTAGCAAAAACAAAAAAGGCTAAGGTGGATGTGTGGACATATACGTAAAGATCGCATTCGAAATGATGCAATCAGAAAAAAATAGATGTATCTCCTATGAAAGATAAGATGCAAGAAACCGCTTAAGATGGTTTGATCATTCGCAAAGAAGGTCAGATGTTGCACCAACTAGGAGATGCGAGTGTTAGGATGTTGAGCTGGCTAAGAGAGGGCGAGTATGGCCCAAGAAGTGTTAAAAAGAGATTATATGAAGGGATCTTAATTTTTTGGATATAAGCTCGAGATTGGTCCAAGATAGATCTGAATAGAGGCGAAGAATCCATGTAACCAACCTTATTTAATTGTGGCAAAAAGCTTTGTTGTTGTTGTAAATGTATGTGTCTCTATATTCACATGTGTCTTTATATATACACACACGTACGTATGTATATATCTTTTACAAAATATCTATCTATACAAAAACATTTTATTTTTTTCTAAAAATAAGCAATTATTCATGTATATTTAATGATTACATATCCGGTTAAAGTTAAAGAGATTGAGATACACAGTTAAGTTAGTCAAGTAAATTAAGAATGCAAAAGCAAGCCTTCAGTTAGACAAATATAAATATGGGATAAATTACATATTAGGCCCTTATCTATGGGCCCATCCCTAATATAGGTTCCAATCTTCCAAGTGTAACAAAATGGGTCTTGACTCCGTTTCTATAAACGACACCGTTAGGAAAAACGAGAAAGATGGACTAAACGTCCATTCTCAAAAGTGGTATTCTCGAAAGTGCCTATTCTTGGAAATGATAATTTAGTCCATTTCTTTCTTTTTTTTCTAATGGTGTCACTTATAAAAACGGTGTCAGGATCCACTTTGTTGCATTTGAAAGATTGAGATCCATATTGAGATTGGATCCGTACATGAGGATGTATATATAGTTTATCCTATAAAATATTATCATCAAGAGGAACGTGTGTCTTATTAAGTTATAATAATTCAGCAAGCTATGATTATAAGGACTGACATAGATATAGGCTTTATTTAAATGCAAACTTGTAAAGTTACTAGACATGCAGTGGATAAAAAACAAGTTGCGCAGAAGAAATTGTATTATATTTTCGATGGACATTTGTTGAATTTTTTCGCGAATGAAATTAAAAAACTATAGCATAGCCTAAATAGAACCTTCGGCAGTTCTATTTTGTAGTCAGAAGGTAGGGAAATTTACAAGTATGTCCCTATCATATTAGGATTTTAATTTGAGCATTTCATCTTTCCATGTAAGAAAAATCTTTCTTCTCGTTCTCCTTTCCGCATGCATACCACCATTATGATCTTTGAAAAAACAAATAAAGATTTTTTTTGGAAAGAAAAACGAATAAAGATGGTATCCCTTGAAGTGGGGAAGGAGCCATAACATTTTTTCGTGACGATTACTTGATTTTTTGTTGAAAACTTTTATAATCATTGCTAATAATTAATGGATAATCGTTGTTATATGATTCATTTCTAACAATATAATAATTGTTGTATCAACCACTAATGATCCTTGCTATTATTCTAGTGCAAATTTATAGAATGAAGCTCCACCAAATAATATTTAATGTCATATATTTAATTATGTAATATGTGACAACCAATTAAATTATTGTTTAATATAGGCCAAATTTGTTATAGTGAGAAATCATTATATCATCCATGTTTTTGCAAATTTATATCGGAATATTTCCAATGTGTATTTTAAAATCAGAAACCTTATTTTTTATATCATACATATTCCATGGTAATTTTGATTTTTTTATAAATTATATTTCTATTCTATATAGTTTCTACAAATTACTCATTTTCTAATATTTTTGGCTTCATTTTTTAGAATCTAATCTTTGAATCGATTCCTCTAAATAAATTGTACTTTTCTAAAATTTAGATTAAGTTGAAATGGTAAAGCACATAATTTTATACTTTTTATCATCAACAAGTGGAAATAGTAATTTGTAATTTGACACACATGAAGAATACACCGATCAAGGAATCCAAACACGCACATATGACCACTTTAAATATAACAAATGAAACTAATAATAAATGGTGTGCTCGAGGTGCTAGCAAAGGTGTCTTAAAGGAGATGAACTAGCAGATCAGTTGAAAGAAGGTCCCATTGACTAGAGGAGGGATGAGTACTCTAAGAGCCCAGCTCTGACCTTTTATATAGCAGGCTCAACATTTTGAACTAACATATTTATACAGATGGCAAATATTAATGAAAATCACATAATATTATGAAAATAATCCATTTGAATTATAGTCAATACTTGCTATTATATAAATTAGAAAAGATAAGTCTTCGTTAATTTACCACTTATTTATTATATAAATATGTTCTCAAAAGTTGTGAAGAGTCAAAGATAAAATTATTTTTTAAGAAACTCAATCAAATTTAAAATTGAAAATTAAATCTTGAATCTAAGTAAGTGCAATCGGTTTGGGCTAGCATTTGGTCTCTTTGGCATAGTTTGATCCTGATCGAATGGATATATAATAAGATAGTTAGGATCAAGCATTTTTAATATTGATCCATGAAAAAACTTATTCGATATAAATTGATCAAATTATCATTAATAGTAAGAATTTATGTTAAAAGGTATATATAAATTGGTAAGATTATAGATCCCCAAATTAAGGACATATATGCATTTTTCTTCGAAAAATCAATGGGAGATTTTATATAGAAAAACTACGAATATCTTTTTCCTTTCAAAAATCTGCACTGGCTTTGTCAGTTTTCGACGATTCAAAATCATTCCTTGAATAATCATCAAATCGATTGAAAATAGAATGTAGGAGACTGATTTGATTCTTTTGAATTAAGAAATTGTCAAGTTCTCCCTCTTAACTTGAAACTCCAACAAGAGAGAGGGAATATCCATGATTAGAGCATACTCGAAGATTGACTTAAAAGCATTTTGGAAGCATGATCCATGATCAAACTTTAAGACCTTATCGTCTAGGATAACCCCTTCGTATACTCGAAAATCAGTTGCTTCGGAGGTGGATCCTCTGTTGTTACAGTAGGTTCTGTAATACTGGGGAGCTGATTGATCATCATCATCGAAGAACCCTCGGAGGAAGTCGGGGATGGATGGTGTGCATCCCGAAGGTGATCGAACAGCTCCGCTACGTTACAACACCTACTGTAACAGCAGTTGATCCGCTCACCAATTGCTTCCACCAGAATCCCGTTTCTATTGTCATTGTCCACCCTTGTATGTATCCATTTTCTTAAGACAACCAATTAGGACAACCTTTCCTTAAGACCCATATACTTGACATTCACTCTCAATTGGTAAAATGCCTTTCCAAACATTTTTCTCCCTTTAGGAAATTAATATTTCTTGCAGTGATTTTGGGTGGCAAAATTTTGAAGCTGTATAACTTTCATATATATTGATTTTTTTTAGATTTATAATCGTACTAGTATTGAATTCCATCTTATTAACTAATTAAATTGACTTTGATATTACTTGATAGGAATAAATTCCTCCTATAGATATATTCACACAAAAATACAAAGTTGATAATAAGATCATGTATTGTAATCACATCGTAGGGAATCTTAATTCTGAAGATCACGTCGAATTTTTCAAAAAAAAATAAAAATTAATTGAAATCGAGTCCTCCACATGCATGGGATAAAGTGAACTTATTTAAAATGTGTCATTATATATTAAGAGGAAAGAGAACCTACTTCATGAAGTAGGTCACCTTACCTACTTCATTGCCAGATTTGACTTTTTTTTGAAAAAACCACCATGGATTTTCATTACTATTATCCCTTAATATGGATTCCAATTTCATCGAAAACAGAGACTCATATACCTTCCATATAAAGCATGTAATTTTAACGATCTTAAAATTGTTGTAATCAACATGTTCTGTATGGAGGGCTTTGGAGTCTTTTTTTCTTACGAAATTGGAATGGCATATTAGAGGAATATAATTATATAAATCTATGGTGGTATTTAAAAAAATAAAAATAATAACAAAAAATGAGCATCAAATAGATAAATTTACCTATTTAAATTTACCTATTTAATAAAGCAAATTCCCTTTCCTCGTATATTAATACCCGGTACTTATAAATGTCTTTTTTTCTCTTTTTTTCTTTCTGTAAGCACATATTAATTACGTCCATATTTTTTTTAAAAAAAGAAAGCATATATTATATGATTTCCTCCATGGAGAGGTGCGACAGTTGGGTGAAATTCCGAGGAATGAAGAACCCCGAGGTGGGGTTGGAATGTGAGATGCTTTCCTTCTTCCCGCTCGCTCCCAACATTATCTTGGACCGACTTGAGATCCATCAGACATATAGATCACCTCATCCTCTCTGTAAAGATCCATTCAACTTGTGGGTCTTTGGTCTCTCCCCACCTCATTGCATCCCATCCCATCCCATCCATTCACCAATTCCCTTTTGCTCTTTGCTTCCTGGACGTGATTCCTCTCTTTCTCTCTCTACTCAATATGGGTCTCTTTTTTTTTACTTCAAAGTATAAGCTCGATAACCAGTGATCCCACAAAACCCTAATCGTGCATCCTTTTTCTTGCAGCAAACAGTAGTGATCAGCAAGCAAGCATGCATGCATGTGAAACACTTCAAACAACTCCTAGCAAAGCAGGAACAAAACAGTTCGCATCTGTTGGGACTAAGACAGGACAGCTCGATCATCATATCCTGCAGTTTGGATTCCAGTGGAGGTGTCCCCATAGCCTTCAATACATCGAAGGTTAGTTGTTGGGTGCACAGTTCATAAATTTTTTACCCATCAGGAGGTGGTGCAATAACTTCCAACTCACAGCCTTTCCTCTCCTCCAATCCGATGGAAAGCTCTCCCCCATCTCTTTCTCTCTCTATATATGTTCCAGTACTGTTGGTGATGGGAACCTCCATTTGCTTCTTTGATGGAGCTGTGTGAGCTGTTCATGCAGAAGTGCATGCAGGGACACCTGACATCTTTTTCTCTTTCCTGGGGGGTGAAAACGCAATAAAAACCCCTTGAATTTTGTGATTATTGTCTGATTGAAGAACTGGAATTGTTAATTTTTTTTTTGCAAGGGAGCAAACACACTGTGTGCTTTCCCTGACAATTTCCTTCTTTTTCCAGAGGTCTTTTTGCTTCTTTTGATGTACTTAAGATCTCTCCCCTTTGATCTCTTCTCTTTCTCATCTGCTTTTGATTGCTTTTTTATTGGATTAAAGGGGAGGGAGTGAGTGCGTGCACAGATTTTGAGGGTGCTCTCATGCATCTGTGTGTGTGTTTTTTTGACTGAAGATGAACAGCAGCTTCATTCTTTTATGATTAGGATTCCTTCGCATGATTGAAATCTCATGTGGAATTCCAATTTAGAGAGTTAAAGAGATCTGAGAGCTTCGCAGCTTTTGCTTCTGTTCTTTGATCATCTTCTCCATTTTGGTGCAGATCTTGTGCAGTCAATGTGATCTTTTGGTTTCTGCTGTGCTGATCTGCAATCATTTGGTGGTATCATATGTTCATCTTTCCAAACCTTAGACCTGTGAATGAGTGTTGGAATGTAATATGTGCGGTGTTTTGAAATTGGACAAAGAAATTGAACACTGATTTTTTATTAAAAAAAAGTATTGCATGTGAATGTTGATTTTTTTTTTGAAACAGGTAAGTGAGTATAGCTATCATTGATAATTCAAGGAAAACATGTATAATTAGACAAACAACGGACCCAGCCGGCCATGTGAGGGCGATTTTTGGTCCACAAAAATAGGGTGGGATAATAGAGGGAGACTTGATTTCAGTTCAGTAGTATTCGAAGATCATCAGTGATGGCCGAGCAGAGCTGCCGGGCAGACCGTCGTGATGTAGATGTCCAGCGCAAGTTTCGTTCCTTCCAGATGTGCCAGGCGGAGACTGCAATGGCAGTTTTGATCTTTGCACCTAAGATTGAGTCGAGCCAGAGACACTTGAGGCGGCAGAGATGGAGAGTAGTATACTTGCCCCGAGGCAAGGAGAGGGAAATCGAGCACAGAACAAACCCCATACCAAACCTGTGAGGTGAAATGACATTCCCAAAAAATATGGTCCCTGGATTCGGGTTGCAGATCGCAGAAGAGACAACCGGGATCAAGGCAAATCCCAAACCTGAGAAGCCTATCCTTCGTGGGGATTTTGCTGTTAATTACCCTGTAGAGGCAGCACATGTGTTTTGGAGCGGCCTTGGATTTCCAAACCTCCTTCCACCAAGCAACGACCGGTGCCCTGAGGCGGACAAGGTTGTATGCGGATCGGAACGAAGAGTTACAAGGTGAGGAGGCCCCCGATTGAAGGGTGGGAGTTCTGCCAGAGGAGGAACACAACAGGGATCGGGCCTTGAGCATGGTCTTCCAGACTCTAGAATCACCCGGGGACGCGTGCACATCCCAGAAGTCAACATTGGCCGAGTACTTAGATCTTAGATAATCAGCCCAGATCGAACCATCCACCCAAAGAAATCTCCAGATCCAAGAAACAGTGGAGGCTGAGACCAAGTCCTTTAGGGAGCGGATTCCCAAACCCCCCTCATCTTTCGGTAGGCAGACTTTCTCCCAAGCCATTTCATGTCGCTTAAAGTCCCAGAGAAAATTTGCGCACAAGGAAGAAACCTTATTGATTGTAAAATTGCTAAGGGTTGTGCAGTCAGCCCAGTACAGGAGAATTCCACCAATAACGGATTGAAGCAGCTGGAGTCTCCCCGCAAAAGAGAGGTTTTTGGCCTTCCAACCAGTGAGCTGGGCATGTATTTTGTCCTGGATTGCCCGAGCAGTGTGGCTGCCACCAAATTTACACTCAAGTGGGATACCAAGGTATTTAGTAGGCAGCAAGTCACTTAGGAGACCAGGGATGAGGTTCCAATTACAGAGTTCCCTGGCACTACGAGAGGAGAAAAAATGACTTTTGGCAATGTTCATTTTGAACCCAAACATGCTACCGAAATTGTTCAAAATTTCCACGAGCGCGGAGAGGGAGTTGTCATTGGATTTAGAGAAAAACAGTAGATCATCTGCATAAATAAGATGAGTGGGGGCCAAGGATCTACCGTGCCCCACGGGTTTGATGGACCCTTCCATTACCGCAATATCCACCAAGCAGGAAAGTGATTCCATGACTATAACAAATAGGAGAGGGCTAAACGGATCGCCCTGGCGGAGACCACGAGAGCCCTTAAAGAAGCCGGAGGGAGAGCCATTGACGAGCACCGAGAAGGATGTAGTCTCAATACAATTTTGGATCCACGAGCACCATTGATGGCCGAAACCCATGGCCACAAGCCTGTCCAGCAGGAAGGCATGATTGACCGTGTCAAAAGCCTTAGATAAGTCCACTTTGAAGCAAACCCTTTTAGGTCCATGTTTCCTTTCAAAATCCAGAAGAAGCTCTTGGGCTAGATTTACGCTATCGCTGATGCGTCTGCCTTTAATGAAGGCCATTTGATTCACCGAAATGAGGTGAGGTAGCACAAACGTGAGTCTGGAGGACAGGAGCTTAGCGAATACCTTGTAAATGACATTACAACATGAGATGGGTCGAAAGTCCCCCATTCCTTCCAGGGATGACACCTTGGGAATCAAGGTGATGAAAGTGTGGTTAATCTGTCTGAGCATCGGACCCCCATAGTGCAGGAAACGCATTGCAGAGATGAAATCTTCTTTCATAAGTGGCCAGTGACGCTTAAAAAAGCCCGCGTTAAACCCATCTGGACCGGGGGATTTATTGGACTTGATCGAGCTGAGAGCAGCCCAAACTTCGTCTTCACTGAAAGGCCGTTCCAGCCACAATTTAGCATCAGCAGAGAGAACTCTCTTCGGGGGAAGAACAGCAGCTGTGGGAAAAGAAGAAGGAGGGGCTGAGAGTAAGGATTCGAAGTAGGTGGCGGCTTGAGAAGCGATCCTCGAGTGGTCATCAATAATAGAACCATCCTCGCCAATGAGGCAAGGGATTCTATTTCTAGCCTCCCTGGTCTTAGCAGAGATGTGAAAGAACTTTGTGGAGCTGGAGGTGAATGTTGATTAATCAAAACATTCGTGTGAGAATATCCATAAAATTATGATCCAGATAATCCGTAGAGATCATCCAAATTACTTATTATTTGTAACGTCACGGACTTAAATCTCCGGTCCGTTATCGAGGAAAACTGGCAGTGACAACTTATTGAGTTCTAACCCAATTGGATCCGTTGACAACCACCAAAAATACTTACGCCCAAGTTGTCAAGTAGTAATCCCCACCACTTATAACACACTGTCTCACTTTGTGAGTTTTAGATTTGGAACTGTTTATGGGTATGGGTGTTACAACCTCCCCCGCTTAGATTCGCAACGTCCTCGTTGCAACATGGCACATCACTTATTTTCAGTGACAATGACGGTTATACGCTCCGGGTAGCCTTTTCCTCCAATCTCTATGTAGGGATGGTTCCACCTCTCGGGTAGTCCTTTCCACTATCAGAGGGAAATTGGCTCTGATACCATTTGTAACGTCCTGTGCTTAGATCCCCGGTCCGTTATTGAGGAAAACTGACCCTGACAACTTATTGGGTTCAGACCCAATTGGATCCGTTGACAACCACCCAAAATACTTAAACCCAAGCTATCAAGTAATAATTTATAACACACTCTCACACTTTGTGAGTTTTATATGTGGGATTGTGTTTGTGAGTATGAGTGTTACATTATTAGTTTAGAGTTTGGAACGAATAAATAAAATCATACGTAAAGAAAAGGGAAGTTTACGTGGATACACCTGAAAAAATTTCATACTCAGTATTATGTTCCACAGGATTACATCACATCTTTACCGACCGCGAATTTTTATCCTTGTATATATAGTGCATGAAAATTAGGGTTGTTTTCTTACTATACGATCCACGTTAAATGTTTGATATCAATGTTTAAAGATACATGAGCTAAAAAAGACCCCTTTTGGATTTTGAACATCTTTCGCAGTTTGAAAAAAAGGCAAAAGATATTTCGAATCAGGAAACTATAAGAAAATTAATTAAGGCAACAAATAACTTGATATTCACCGTGGTATCTTCCAATATTATATATATATATAATCAATGATTATTCTAATTTCTAAGCTTTTTCCTATTATAAGTAGGGTCGACTACATGGATTCTTGCTCTAATCCATGTTGAAATATTCGACAACTTTTTATGCTCGTTGTTGACTACTTAACGCAACCCTTACAAGATAAGGATTTGAACCCTGATCTTTTGGGTGGTAGATACACTGCACTACCACCAGACCATTTAAGTGGGTACAAAAATACATCGTGGCAACTAGGGCTGTCAGGAAAGCTCGAGCTAGATGAGCTCAACTCGGGACCGGCTCGTTAAGGGCTCGCGAGCCGGACTCGAAACCTTAACGAGCCCGAGCCCGAGTTCGGTTTTATGGCTCGTTAGCTTATCAAGTCGAGTCCGAGTTGTGCATTGTTCAACTCAGAAACTCGACTCGATAACTCGTTTTCCCTCTTAATAAAAAATTAAAAATATATACGCTGAAACTTCCACATTGAGTTTGATATAAAATAGAGGTTAACTTTTTCTTGTCCAAAAAGCTACAGAAAAGAGTATAAAAAATCAAAATTACAAATGTCATTTGCATAATTTAATGTATAAATGTAACAATGACCCATTAAGAGGTTCATGAGCCTGCTCATTTTGAGGCTCACGAGCCAACTCAGAAACTCATGATTCGATAAGAAGCTCGTGAGCCAGTTCATTTTGAGGCTCGTGAGCTAGCTCGGAAACTCATGGCTCGGTAAGAGGCTCGTGAGTCAACTTGAACTAGATGAGTTCAAGTTCGAGTTGGTGATCCAGGGCTCGATCCTTATAGAGCCCGAGTTCGAACCTTAGGTTTCTTATCGAGTTTGAATCCGAGTTGAGACCAACTCGGCTCGTTGAACTCGATAAACGCCCCTAGTGGCAACATATATTGCGACAACATATTCAAATATTAACGTTACCAATACCTGTTGTAAAAAGCTGGATAGCCAGACTTTTATTGCAACTGACAATACGTTATCCCAAAATTGTGGCACCATATTACTATAGTGTGATATGGGACATATATAATTTGTGTGTGACCATTTGAACGATGGAATTTTCATTGGTATATAGATGTTTTGTTGCTAGAGAATTCTGTTTCTATAACTTAGTTACCACGAAAGTAAGTATTTATTGCAAAATTAGCTGATATTCTTATAATTAGTAACTAATATCAAATTTATTGCTAAAGGTTCATGATTGATCCCATGCTTATTAGTCAAAATTTGTATTAATCATATAGTGATTAAGAAAAGGTAAAGCGGATAACCATTATTATGCCATTCACTAATAGAATTATATAGCAATAAATACGATATTTTTGCGGATTTAAATAATCAAATAATAACTAATCGATATCACAACGAATATTAAATATTTATCGCTAATAAAAAATATTATAGTGACACTTTTATAACAATGTATTTCGGTATTACGTTAGAATATCTAAAGTGTACAAATGTACACAAAAGAGAAAGCTGTCCGTTATTATTACCAAACTTCTCGTCTACACCATCACATGCATTATTTGTAGCTTCTTAATTTCCAAAGACGTTTCCAATTTATACTTTTAATATACATCAAATCTTGTATAAGGTAAACATTGATATTATCATTTTTTTTATCCATTAAATATTTTTTATTAACCCTTAGATCAGTTATGTATGGATCACCTAACAACCAAAATCCATAGGAAGAAAAGTCGCGGCTTTAGTGAAGTGATGTGTTTTTTTAGAGAGAATAATACGAAAGAATTTCTACTTTGCATAGGAATTTTATTAAATATTAAGTACTTGAGGGTATCAAATGCTCATAGCAGCATCCACCTAAAGGCCCCTATGATAATTAAAAAGGCAAGGGATATTATATAAATTCCTTGCTAGTTCAAAGGAACATGGGAACCATCTTCTAAGCTATATATCTTTTTAAGAAAAAAAATTGTTTAAAATAAAAGGCGTAAAGGCATCGAAAAGTTCTCAAGCTTGTCAACCACCAAAAATAAAGATGCCCAGTAATAAGTACAATTATGTAATCACATCCAAGGAAGGTTTCACAGCAGAAAATAGCTTAATAACTATAATTATATTTCTTAACCAGAAAAGAAATAACAGTACTATTTGTTAGAAAATCGAGGGATTCCCTTAACGTGTCATGCAAAGGATAACTAGTAGCGGAACGTTTTCCCACACAAGAATCAAGAAAATTATCATAGCACAATAATCAAACAATCACAGAGAGACAAGAAATTTTACATGGGAAAACCCTCATCGATGTAAGGGAGGGGGAAAATCCACGGGGCATGACGACCTCAGCAAAATCCATTAGGTCAGAAAAATGAGAGGGCACAATGTCTTCGCAGTTTTGTTTCCCAACAAAACGTAGACTCGGTTACAAGAATAATCCGATAATTGTCATCTTGTAGTTAGAAAGCACGATGTCGTTACTTCTCTTCATCGTGTGATGCCCCTCTTAAAGAACGGACTTCCATGGCATATGCTCCTCACGCATCCAGCGTAGACGCTCCTTGCGGATGCGACTTCTCTTCACGTTCATAAGGGCTAACTCTTCGCGCCTTGCACGAATTTGCTCCTCACGTCTTCTGTGGGCTACTTCTCTCCTTGGTTGGGGAGAGAGAACTAAGAGAGAAGAGAGGGAAATATGCTTGAGTTGGGATGATTTCCAATGCTATGCATGAGATCTTATTTATATTATTGTTGCCTCCTCTCTCTCCAATCCTAATCCTACATGAAGTATGAGTTCCCAAAGGGATAATAAGTATTTTTTTCCTTTTTTTTAAATTATTGGGAACGGATAATGTTCCCAATGCTACTACGGTAATCAAAAACCAACAACTTAAGCTTCCCTGCAAGTGCATTGGCGACGAAAGCAAAGGTGATCTCCTTAGCGATCATGTCAACAAATGTTTGGGGTTTCGAACTCAAATATGCACTCTCCCTCTCCTCCTGTCTCTCTCTCTCTTCTCTCCTCAGTGCTCACTCATCTTCTCCCTCCCTCCCTCCCTTCTCCAGTAGAATTCCCTTTGCTGTGAGTAATGACTCGAAGGATTAATAGGGATCTGCTTCGTCACACGATGTCCTCTTCCCAACATTGGGAACATCTTGTCAAGATATCATGGGCTTCGCAAAGCATCCTTTCGACTCGACGTTTCCTTGCTGCATCCCCCATATATAAACCCAAACCAAAGGAGCAAACGTGGATATGGATATATATCATCACATGCTGATCGAGCATCACATGCACGCAAATACCACTGAGGACTCAATGCGTTTGACTTGTCAAGAAGAAGGAGAAGAAGAAGACAGATATCTATGTCCATCTGACAGGCTCGTCAGTTGCAGAACCTCTGTTTCTTGGCTGCACTCGGATGTTGGATTGGGAAAGCCCCAAACTGCTTGTACAGGTAACTTACGGGTTTAATGCGGCTGTCCTTGAGGGAGCTAACTTTGGTTCCTACCTCTCTATTTTTCTTTTTTTAATTTTTTTGAAAATTTCTTCCGTAAATATTCATCGTTATATTCTTATATCATTCTGTTAAAATTTCGTATGAAACAGAGACTCCTACGACCCCCATCCAGACAGTTATTTTTTAACGGTAACAAATTGCTAAAAGCGACCCCGTCTTGATGGAGGCATATGAGTCTTTGTCTCGCATGAAATTTTAATCGCATAATATAAGAATATATCGATGAAAATCTACGAAAGAAATTTTCAAAAAAATAAAAAATGGAGAAAATAGGGCAGGAGGAGCCAAGTTAGCTCCCCCTCAAGGGAGCAGCTCCATTTTACCCATAACGTATACGGTATACGGTATTCGTACCGTAGATAGAATAAAACAAAATTGTCCCGTTTTATCGACAATTGTTGTGAAAATAAAGATAAAGATGCCCCAGAGGCAACTGTTCACGTTTGAAATCTGTTTTTTTGGGTACAAACGAACGGATATAGATATAGGCGTTATCCTATTTTATCCATTGTTAAATATGGATATAGATATGGATATCGATAGATAAAAGAATTATGTTACCATATCTTTTAAAAAAACAGTTATGGGTGTAAAATAGATATCGATCACATACCGTAATAATACTTGAAATGCTATGTATATAAGCTTAAATATGCATGTATTGGATGGAAAACACAAGGTGTAAATACGTTAAGACCCTGTTCGGTTGGGGGATTAACCTCTCCTTGGGTGGGTTTACTCCCCAAAATCCACCCTTTCTCTTACTTGTGGGGCCCACTCTTCTATCTTTTTATACATTAAAATATCATTTTTCTTTCTTCCATTCCATCAAAAAACAATATATTATACCATCATATCATCTAAAATATATATACTATTTAACATCTGGATATTTTTTTAAATGATTCTTAAAATATTAATAATTATTTAATTAGGCATCATGTTTTAATATTTACGAATATAGTTATCTTTCGAAATATATAACGATGTTGTTAAATAGGCAACAAGTAATTAATTAAAAATCCATCACTAAATTAGTTGTTGTTAGATATATAACAACGATATTATTCGTTGCGAAATGAGTTTCCGTACTCAAATTAGCGACGAATATAATATCTTTCTTCATATCATTAGCAACGGTACATATAGCAATGCTTATCCGCTGCTATTATTCAAAATATCTACTGATCGTTGATATTTTTTAGTTGAAATTTTTACGATGATTAATTAGAAGTTTAAAAAATAGCAACGAATAAGAGCCAATATGTTGATCGTTGCTAATGATATAACGACATATATGATATTCATTACTAATTTCGAGTACAAAAAATTATTTTGTAACGAATAATATCGCCGTTATATATTTAGGCTAATTTAGTGATGGATTTTGAAAAAAATCATCACTATAGCTCTTTTTTTTTGTAGTTATGGATGCATGCTTCAACACTCCAGATGCCGTTTACATTATATATCTTTCCATATATTTATAAATTGTATATGTAAAATACACATTTAAGATGGCATATACATAACATATATTATTCTGGGTTTCATATATAAACGTTCACATAAAGGCAACGCAACGCACATTAATATCCAAAGAAAACTTACCCCAAAAAAAGAAGAGGAACGCGCGTTATTTGTAAAAAGGAATTATCATTGTTATATTTGTCAATTATATAGAAATCACTTGAGGTCATCGAGGAAAACTATAAATTAATGGCAATTCGGAGCCCCGCGCAAATAGAAAATGTCCGGTGGTAACTTCGCAATTTTCTTACTTATGTAAGAATGATTATATTAGTTGATGTTGGTTTGCAAAATAAGTACTGATAAGGAATCAATTTTTCGCACGGCACGATTTTTAAAAGTACTATGAATTCCCATCCATATCACATTATTTCATCTTATTTCATTTTTATTCTTATCTTTATCTCATCTTACTTATCCTTTATTTCCATCTTATTTCATTTTTAATTCTTATCTTTATCTCATCTTACTTATCCTTATTTCATCTTATTCTCCTTATTCGTATCTTTACAGCCGAACAGAGAAATAAATCTTTATTCTTTTTATTCTCCATCTTTATTCATGCTTATTCCAAATTGAACGTCCCTTAGGACTGAGCATCCGATCGTTACCCTTGCGATCGTACATAACAAAGCCTAAGTTTATTTAACATAGTAATGTTTTGGGTCGAACAAAGGCAATAGAAAGTGTAGAAAGGTTTGACCAAGCCCAGCTCAAATTTCATGAGCCAACGAGTTATGCCGACTCAAACTACTTACTGATCTAACGATACTTGGTAATCTCCTAAATTATTCATTCAGTGCCAATACAATCGACAAACACTATAATAAAATTGACCTAAGGCAATGAATAATTCAATACTCGTTGATATGTAATCCACAGTTAAATTATAGAACAGCGAATAATATTTCTTACTTGCTTCTTTAAATCTGCAATGATTATTACATTCATTGTTATATTTTTAATAACAAAATCATTTAACAATGATTATCCGTAGATGTTTTCTTCTAATGTTTGGCAAACTTAGTAACAATTTATACTAATATAAACGAGTAAGCCAACGGATAAATCGTTAATTATATGAACTTTTAACAACGTATATGACATACGTTGCTAATCACAAGAACAAAAGCTAACTACGCAACGAATAATATTCGTTTTCATACATTTAACATCGGAAGATATGACAGTGAACATTCAAATTGTACATTATCGTAGCTCAAATTTATTGAAGTAACATACTCTTAATAGTTCGTTGGAAAGACTAAAATTTCACTATTTCCAAACAATCTCTTGTAGGGATGAAAGAAGACAGGATTTTTACACTCATAACCCTAAGTAATTTCGCAATTATAATCATAACCATGTATAATCATGAATTACATGAGAACCTCGAGTAATGCTTAATTCTTACATAACATAATTATGTTGTTATCTTCCGTTTGGGAAGCTCGTTATATTTGACGATTTCGTTAAAAACGACAAACTTCCTGTAATGTTCATTCTTATTTGCAAAAATACCATCGACTTTCCCCATCACCTGCAGTCGAAGCCTGCATCTCTCCCCCTGCCGAGCACCACCTTCTCCTCCCATGCAGGCCATGCATGGAGCCATCCGTTGCCGTCACCCGACCACCTCTGCAACCCCCCCCCCCCACCCCACCCCACTGACCCCCATTCCTCGATCGACCACCTCTGCAAGCTGCAAATCGACCGAACTACTCCCCCTCAAGTTGACGGACCTGCAGCCCCATCGAAGCAATCGACCCCCCACAAACCTCCTCCTCTCGTTCCCCAACCCCCCATCGAAGCCTCCCCCCCCCCCCCCCCCCCAACTCCGTATCCCAATCCCGCCACCTGTCCACCTTCCTCTCGTATCCCCACTCGAAGCCTCCCCCCCCCCAACCCAACACTCCCTTGACTTAAATATATGTGAATAGGATGAAAAACACGTGATATAGATTTATTAAATATTTTGTATCATAAAAATTATACAAATATGGTAAAAGAAGGTATAGAATTATGTTATGTAGGATTAAAAAATAAATCTATAATTATATTTATGTACGAAAATGGATATACATATACGGATGTTTGCGGATACCAAAACAATATCCATATATGTATCCTTTTTTAAAACAGATATGGATATAAATGTCAAGATATGTATAAAACAGATACAGTGATGGATCGGATACAGATATATCTGTAACTGTTTGCATCCCTAGTCTGAACCCATTTTGAAAAACCAATATGAGCCTCTATGTTGATCTAGGTCATGGCTCATTCCAATTTTGACCTTGGAATGAGTAATGTTAGTGTAGTCGAATTTCGAATTGGATCGGATTTGTGGAACCTACTGCTCATCTCTAACTATAATCGATGGAAGAAAAAACAAAGCAAAGATTATATATATGCAAATAACTCTTACACGTGTGAACTAAATTTTTTTCAAGAATTTTCACAAAAACTACATGTAAATCTCCCTTTGAATGATGTTTTATGATAAAATTCTCTTGTTTAAAATAATCACGAGCCAACGTATAATTCATCTCAATAAACTAACAAGTATAATTTTTTTTATTTAAAAAAGATATCTATATGAAATTGACAGCATTTAATTTAAGGGATTTTATCACTTGTGCCCCTCCGAGATGTTGCAATATCAGTTATACCCCTATCTTTTTGGTAATATCAGTTGTGCCCCTCAAAACTTGCTCCGTCATTAGTTGTGCCCTTCCGTCAGATTGACCGTCAAAAAATTAAAATAACCATGGTTTATTCAAACCATGGGTGTGGTTAAGAAGGGTATTATGGTCCATACCCTTCTTCATCTTCTTCCTCCTCCATTTGCTCTTCTTCCTTGTATTCATAATTCTCTCTCTTACTAAAACCTTCATGCATCCATCGAATCTCTAAAATTTTTACATTTCCACGGACATATCACTCGTTACGGGTCAAATGATGAATTTTATTGAATTTTTGGATGACTTTTTATGAATCAATTAGTCAAAAATTTATCAAAATTTAACAAAAAAATATGAATCTTGGGGGGTGACCTGGGAAGAAACATGAGTTACTGGAGGAGACACGAGGTAGGTCGCGGCGGCGCGGGGCGCAGGGACGGGGGAGAAGGGAGGGGGCGCAGGCGTCGCGGGGGAGCGGGTCGCGGCGGTGCGGGAGGGGCGCAGGGGGAGGAGGGGAGGGGGGGCAGGGTCGCGGGCGAGGGGAGGTCGGGGCGAGGGCGCAGGGGCGGGCGCGGAGGGAGGTCGGGGGCTGTGGTGGGAGGGAGGGGCGGTGGGAGGTCGGGGGCGGTGGAAGGGCGGGGGCGATGGGAGGTCGGGGGCGGTGGGAGGTCGGGTGGGGCGCAGGGGCGGGGGCGGTGGGAGGTCGGGGGCGGTGGGAGGGCGGGGGCGATGGGAGGTCGGGGCGAGGGCGCAGGGGCGGGCGCAGAGGGAGGTCGGGGGCTGCGGTGGGAGGGCGGGGGCGGTGGGAGGTCGGGTGGGGCGCAGGGGCGGGGGCGGTGGGAGGTCGGGGGCGGTGGGAGGGCGGGGGCGATGGGAGGTCGGGAGGGGCCGCAGGGGCGGGGGTGGTGGGAGGGCGGGGGCGGTGGGAGAGGTCGGGAGGGGCGCAGGGGTGGGGGGAGGCAGGGCGACGGTGCAGGGGCGGTGGGTGTGTCGGGGCTGCACGGGGCGGTGGGAGGTCTGGGCTGCACGGGGCGGGGCGGAGGGGGGTGCGGGAGGTCGGCGCTGGGAGGGAGCCTCGGGGCGGAGGGGGGTGCGGGGTTGGGCGGCGCGGGCCAGGGGCGGGGGCAGAGAGGGAGGAGGAGGAGGTGGAGGAGGAGGAAGGAAGAAGAGGATGGGGAGGAGGAGGAAGAAGAAGAAGAAGATGAGGAGGGTGTAAAATGACCTCCTAACCTTTTTTTTAAAGTAATTCCGCCTATGTCCTCAAAGTTAACGGCCGTTTGCACTGTGGATGGACGGTCATTAACCCGAGGGGCACAAGTGATAAATTATCAAGTTTTGAGGGGCACAACTGATATTACCAAAAAGCTAGGGGTATAACTTATTGCGATATCTCGGAGGGGCACAAGTGATAAAATCCCTTAATTTAATCATGAAGAGTAGTAATCAGCAGCCGTTGATGTGCACAGAGAAGTGGGGCTCCTGTTCATGGGGAGGGCCCATTAAGCCTTTCTCGGCCCAAGAGCCCATTTCGTATCCCTTCGAGAGGCCCACGAAAAATTACATCAATTCCAAGTATAACAAAAGGTTTTCTTCGAAGATATTGTCCTTGAAAAGTTTTGAATGATTGTATGATTCGCAACTAATATATAATATAGTAACGATATGATATGTCAACTGCAATTTAAGTATGTTAATTTAATTTTGTTGCAGTGAAAGGACGATTTGACCTACTTAAGTGGTCTCATGTTAACCTTTTTTACTAAAAGGACTAAGCCACATCTTACGTTTGTGTATTGATTATTTTAGTCAAATTACAAAAAGGGTTAAATGAGATTGCTCTCACTTGATTTTCGGGTTTTTTTTTGTTTTTTTGAAAAATATCACCACGTATATTCATCTATATATCCTTCTATATGTCATTCGAATTTCGTCAGAAACAGAGACTCAAATGACCTCCATCTAAAACAGTTCGATTAGAGAAATGTTTAGGTCGTTAAATTACATATTTTAGATGGAGGGTACACGAGTCTCTGTTTTTGATGAAATTCAAATGACATATAGGAGGGATATATAGGGATTTTTACCTAGTAGACCCTATAAACTTTGTCAGTTACCTCCGTGGCCTTTGAAACAACCTAATTCCCTCCTTGACCCTGTAAACTTCCAACTCTTACCCCATGAACCCTGCGATTAATCTGTTTGAAGCTCGTGAGGGTTCTTCAGGTTATTTACAGGGTCGATAGGGTAATTACGTTGTGCAAAAGGTCGTAGAGGTAATTGGCAAAGTTTATAGGGTATGTTGGGTAAAAATTCCATATATATTAATATACATGGTGATATTTTGCAAAAGAAAGTAAAAAAATACGAAAAAAATGAGACGAAGGCAGCCACGTTGGCTGCCTCCGGAGGGCAGTCCCATTCCTTACCAGAATATCGAAACCCTTTAAGGGAAATATACAAACTCAGATAAACATAAATAAACTTAAAAAATATTGAACAAAGAGGCTTCAAAATAAAGATCATTGGAATCTTGCATACTTTTCATTGAAGCAGATAATGTAGGTGTTAAGTGTTGTCCTACTAATTTTCAAGGACAAGATAAACATCATCGGCCAAGTAAGTATATCTTGTATTCTTCTCAAATTTGATATGTCAATGGCATGGTCATCAATAATCACTAATTTCATAATATTGATTGAATTTGATATTCAAAATTTTTTTATGTAGATTTTGGATTAAAAATGGAGGGACCATTTCGATGAATTTCAATGGGAGGGAAATCTACTCAACAAAATTATATTTGTCATGATATGCTGACACCAAACATCTATAATGTTACACAAAATCTTCGATGGAGTAGCACTCTTCAAACTTCTCAACTGACAATGTCTTCATCATAGCATCTTCGTTGTCATAACATGTGGCTTATCAAGTGTATGTTGTTTTGATTCTGACATATGTTATATCCAATGATATTTCACATCAGTATGCTTTCACCATGTATAAAAAAATCAACTTTTTGCTAAAGTGAATTGCATTCTGACTGTCACAAGAGCTATTCATTGGCTTTTGTAGCATAAATGAATTTTGTTTCAATAGCAGACACTATTACAACTTATGCAATCTTGATTGTCATGATATGATATTACATGCTTAAGAATTGTACTTAATTATCATCTTCTACCATCAATATCATGTGTCCTTTTAAATTGTGGAGCCAAAGTTAATATTCATCTCTACTCCTAAATAAACATATTTTTTAACTAGCACCAGAATGATATCTCAAAATCTATTTAAGTGCATTTTAAATTTGTTTTGCTTAGTTGCTTGAGGCCTAGTGCATAACATTATTAAAACTACTTATAGTCTAGGCATGAAAAAATCTTGTTCATATTGTTCTTCTCTTTTGTTGTTCTTAGATTATATATGGTATTCACAAACAATGACTTATCTATAATGAATTTTTGGAAGTATTATCATAATTTACTCTCCTGATATAGTTAAAGTCTATCATACTTTTATCATGGATAATCTATCTATCCAAAATCATAATAATCATTCTTAAATTCTTAGGAAATTTGGGGTATCTCTGTTGGATACCTTTAAGATATTAAAAATCTTCTCTTCAAAAATTTTGAAGTTGAAAGATTTAAGGAGTAAGGTGGCACCATCAATGATACCTTCTATATTGAATAATTAGTTTTCCTATTTTGAATATTTTTTTTGAAAACTAACCAGATTTAGGTATTAGGAAGCGATGAATCTTTTATATATTCACAACAACAACAACAAAGCCTTTCCCCACATTTAAGTAGGGTCGGCTACATGGATTCTTCGCCTCCATTCAGATCTATCTTGGGTCAATCCCGAGCTCATATCCATAAAACATGAATATTTTATATATTATTTTAAAATATCTTAATAAAGGAAAATCCAACCTCAATTCATACGCATTATGCTATTTGAGCTAGTGGTGTACACGGATCGGATAAAATCCATAATCCGATCCAATCAGGTGTTACTGGATTAGTTTGGTTTGGTTTTATCATTATAATGTATCAGATTATAATTTTTCAAATCCGTTCAAGTATGTATTGGATCTGATCTTTACTGAAATCCGATTCAGCCTATTAATCCATTAATACACACACCCATATATACATATATATACACATATACATACATGCATACATACATACAAATAAACTTACCTACATCCATGCGTATATAGTATGTATGTGCACCCATTTTAAATTCCCTGCATGACCATAATCAATGTCATTTATCTCATTTTTTTCTCGTATCAATTTTGGATACAAGTCCTCCTACCACCTATCTCTCTTAAAAGCCAAATGTTAAATATCTAAAATAATGAAGTATGAATATAGCTTGTAAAATTGTAAATCATATTTGGTTATTCCTCTCCTAGCTCTCTATCTATCTATCTATCTCATTTCACTCTTAACTGTAAATATTCCTCTCATTTCCTTCGCAGTCCATTTCGATGTTGCCCTCTCTTGTACAATGTTATTCCCCACACATACAACCCATCGCCCTTCTTCGCAATGCTGTCGCCCTTCTTTGTAATGTCGTCGCCCGTCTCAAACAACGTCATCACCTCTCATGCGACACCATTTGACCTCAGTATGTTGCTTCTCTTCTAATCTTCGTTAAAAAAAAGATTTGTGATAGTTTCCTAGTACCTTTGTTAGTCATTCTTGACCCCTTTACTTTTTATCTTTTACTTGCTCTAGCTTGCAACCTTATTGTATGGATAAAACTGAATCAGTTACGTCATCAAATGTATGTCCATCTAAGAACAAATAATAATTACTTTAACTCCTTTCATTTTAAAATTGATATACAGTTTTGATTCACATTTTTCACAATTTATATATTTTAGTATAGGTATAATCTTACAAATAAATTCCATTTCAAGTCTATTTTAAATGAGATGCATGTTGCTCAACTGGTGGGCTATATTTAATATAATTCTATTTTGGATATTCGATAGAGTATGAATGTTATTTGATTTTCCTTTATTAATGATATATTAGATATTTGAATGGTGTTCTTGGTAGTGGTTGGGCTTGGGGCATAGCTTAGCACTGTAAACTTCATCAATATCTAACTACAGAAATCATATTTTTTATTTATTTAACATGTCTTTGTATTCTTATTTGCTAACTTCTACTATTCTCAATTTAATCATTTGTTGGAAATTAGTTAAAAAACACACCAATGCATCTTTGTAAAAAGGAACTTAAATTTCAAATTCAATATAATCCTTTAGTTTGATTTTATGGTCTTCAAATTTTGCAATGGATTAATAGAATTAGTCAACTTTAATTTGATTAAGTAATCTTTTTTTACATCCATTCATATTATTAATTTTTAAGATATTATTCAAATGTTGATTGCTAGTGTGCTATAAAATATATACATAAGAGAGTAGACTATTTACCAGGAAAATGTAAGTGTAAAAACCTAATCCAGTCCATAAACCGATGCATTGGATCGGATTGAATTGAAGTATTTGATGGATTGGATTGGATTTGAAAAATAAAAATCCATAAAAATTGAATTGGACACAGATTAAGCTAAAATCCAATCCAAATCAATCCAGAAGAACCCCTAATTTGAGGTTCTTAATGCATGCACAACTTTCCAAGACATTATGAGTTAGTGGTTAAATAATGATATTATCCCTAAAACATTAACCCGGTGGGGTTTCCAACCAAACCCTAGAGCCCTCACACATTATCTAAATCTTATACCTCCTAGTGGGAGGATCTAAAATCTAAATGGGTAACTTAATCCTAACTGTAGGGTGACACGCTCTAAGTTGAAGACTGACGATAGCCTAACAATTAAACATCTAATTATATTAAAACATAGAAACCAGACATTTAATCAATGATAAGCTAGCTATAATTAATGTGATAGTAACCAACTAACATTAATAAAAACCCTAAAATATTCACAAAAACTATACCTATGTATACCTATTTATAAAGCCCTAAATAAGATAAATGCATTTAACAGGTCACTATAAAGTTAGTGAAGTCAAGGAATGGCATGGTAGTAATGCAATGTGCCTACACCTTAAAGGATCTGAATTCGAATCTCAAAGAGGACGCTCCGGACCACCGAAATTATCGTACCTACTGTTAAAAAAAAGACATTGTAAAGTACTCAAAAAAAGACAATTCAAGGCCAGATCACTTGTCCTTACTCTTTACCCTTGGATTAAATTGACATTAAACTAGAATTTTTCTTAAGAAACTAATGGATCGAGCGCGTTAAGCTTCTAATTTGAACTATTCAATCTCTTCATCCACTGATCCAAATGTCTTTCATTTGTTTACTCTAAATCAATTAAACCACTATTGTTGGAGCAATAGATCCAACTACACATATCTAATCCTTGCCACAATGCTTTGTGGACATTGGATCAACAACTATTGATCTTGATCAAGTGGTTCTCCGCACTTCATTTAAGTGAACATATATTTTCATCTGATCTTCATCAAAGGCTCCTTAGCTAATACGGTGAATTCTCATTCTCTCAACCTTATGATCTTAGCTCCGTGTTTATCCCTCTAACCTAAAACACTCTGATCCAATAGGTAGCATCACAACCCAATATCAATTTGCATATGTTACATCTCTTTGTCATTCATTCATCTAAATTCTATGCTCCTAAATCATTAATACCATCATCTTTTTACATCCATTAACCATGCTAACAGTTGTGATGACCTTACTTTATGTAATTGTTGTTGGAGATCCAAACATACACCCATTAACTTCTCCTTTCTCACCTACTTAAAAATTTTAGAAGTTGTTGTAACTATGTCCAATGCATCTTTTTTTCTATTACCCATTCACTCCATTTGACCATATAGGTTCACCCTGATGACCCTAACACAATCCCCTTCCACTCTAGAACCTTACAAGTTCATTGTATCTGGTGTTTTGCAGATCTTCTTCACCTCTCTAAGGCTCCGCGGAGCCATGGCTCCGCGAGCCATACTCGACCATAATTAGACCTCGATAAACTTCATTTTCCCTTTATTGCTCCTTTAATTTTGTTTTTTTTTTTTGCATTTTCATCATTTTGTACCTTGATTTTCTTCTTCCTTTTCATTGCTCGTGTCGTGAATGCTAATTATTGTTGCAACAACTATTTCAATGGTTATTTACCTCAAGTTGTCACTACAAGATTATGCATTTAAGGGAAAACAATAAGCGACAGTCAAGACACAATCGTCCCTATAGTAATGTAGAGGTCAAATGATAATCACCAGCCCCCTTTAAAGAGCATAGGAGATCGTCATTAGAACATGTCTCTTATGAGGTCGTTCAAGATGGTTATTTGAATGACGGTCTCATCCAAGTAGGATCTAGAGTGCAAAAACTATGTTTGAATGGATGGAACAATTGACATATGAACGTCCATCTAATATGTTCTTATCAACGAGGCGTAAACTAATCCCCTCTAATTCCTTCTTTTCTCAAGCATAATAATTTTTAAATATAGGAGTGGTTGTGCATTTCATGTCCCTTCTAGACTATTTCCCATCACTAGTGTTGACCTCCCAGAAATCGATATTGTAAGATACTATTACAAATGTCTATGTCAATATGTTAACCTCCCCTCTGAGTTTGTGTGGGACGACCATGTACATCCCCTACAATTAGTTATAAGAGATGTTTGTGTTCTGACCATCCACTCTATCATTGTTTATTAATAGTTAGACAACAACTTTTTCATATACAATGGACTGAAATTTGATAATCCTCGGTTGTTTTTCAGAGGTGATCGAAACTCATTCGACCCTCTAATTTGCATGATTTACAATCATAGGAGAAGCGATCATTTCCAAAGGAGATAGTCTTTAACTTTCGTTATACTCCTCCAAATTATTGGTCCAGCGGAAGTTTATTGGTGGATCGAAAGCAAATTAAGGAGAGTGAATATGAATCAATGCACAAGGTAGAAGTGAAACTTAAAAACTTCTTCTCATTAATAACTTGAAATTTGCATACATGACTTGAAGTTTTACAAGAAGTGAATTTACAATGTTTGCAACAAGTGAAGATGGACTTACAATACTTGTAATAAGGCGGACACTTGTGGACTCTTGTAGTGGATGTGTTTTGCTTCTTGTTGCATTGATGTTATGATCAAATGAAGATCTCGTGGGTGGTACTTATAGCGCATCCAAGAGGGTGGAGATATCTTAGAAGAGAGATCTAGAATCTCCTTCTATGCTCCTCCTTTAGGTAGAAATATCTAGATATTTTGGTGGGAGGCGGAGAAATATCTAGATATTTTCTCCACGTCTCTCTTTTCTAAAATCTTCTACAAGTGAATATCATCATGAAGCTTCTCCATAAGTAGGTAGAGAATAGTAGGACAACACGTTCTCATGTGGGTGGATGATTATAGACACATGTATATAAGGACTCAATGTAATAGTATCTTTTATGGGCTAATTACGAATTATATTTATAACATAAAATTTCATTCTCTCTCTCATTAACCTTTTCTCCTCCAACTCCCTATGCAATGACGATCCATCTCCTCCTGCATTCATGCACCTCCTATCACTGTGCATCCCTCCACATCGATAATTCTCCCTTCCATTCATTATGCTCGCCTATTTTCTTTTCGCCTACATACGTGATCCCATCAGCGTCTCGTCCCGATGGTCAGCTCTCCAAGCTCTCATCTGCCTCGACTTGCGTATGCATATAGCTTAAGCAATGTTTGTTAATTTTTGTGTTTTAGCTTTAATATGAGCAGTAACTTATGTTATGTCTTCAATATGAGCAGCAAATTATTGTATTAAATGATGAGAAATTCCTTTATTGTTATTAATTTGATTTACTATGACTTCCATATGTTGAGAAATTTCTAGATAGGTCTAAATGATTTTTGAAATGTCAAGCGATGAATAGACGAATGTTTTGAAATGCCACATTGAAATATCTCGATGATTGACATACATGAGAAATGCCATGTCATATCCAGTAATTTTCGGAAGTACGTTGATGATGGGGTGATGTCATTCATTTGAAATTCCCATTCAATAGTACCGCATTTTGCAGACGTTGCAGTTTTGTATATTGTATGTGTTGTCCGTTTGGGAAATAAGCATTGGAATAAGAGGTCAATTCTTCACTCGGCATGTTTTCCAAATGTACGATTATTCACATCTACATGCCACTATTTCACCTTATTCCTACCTTTGATTCTCGAGAATAAAGATAGAAATAAGGGTGGAATAAGGTGAAATGATTGCATGCGGATGGGAGTGGTTGTATCTTTGGGAATTGTGCCGGAAGGGGAATATTATCCCATTATTCCAGAGTGCAGACCTTATTCTCCAAATGAACAAGGCCTTAGGGCCCGTTCGGTAGGAGAATAACCAGGAATAAGGATGGGGAATAAGGGGGAATAAGTGTCTATTCTCCGTTCGGCTGGAGGATAAGAATAAGGAGAATAAGGTGAAATAAAGGTAGGTAAGGTGGGATAATAAAGATAGGAATAAGAGTGAAATAAGATGAAATAATGGGGAATAGTCGTACCACGGGGAAGCATGTTGGGGGCTTATTCCCCTTATTACATTCCTCCTTATACCCCAAACGAACAGGGCCTAGAGTTGCTTGGTCATGTTGGTATTGAAGAAGATGACAGGGAACTTCTTGAGGTTAGAGGTTATTATGATTAATTATTTCTCTTGTTATCAAACTTATGACAACCATAGTATGTTATGAAATTAAGACGTATATCTCAAACGTTGAGAGTAGAATCAAAGATAATACATAGCTCTGATTTGGCAATGTTATATCTTGGAGATGCGACCAAAATAAAGTTTACATTGAATGAACAAAAATACAACATTGAACAGTGGAAAAATCATGGCTTTCGAAGGTAACAAAATAAGATTTAATGGCGCTGCTCCACATCTTTCTCGACGGTTTTTTTAATCTTTTTTGAAAAATATCATCATGTATATTCATCTATACATCCTTCTTATATATCAATCGGATTTCGTCAGATACAGAGACTCATATGCTCTACATCGAAAACAAATCGATTACAACAACATTTAGACCGTTATAATTACATGTTCTAGATGGAGGGCATAAGAGTCTCTATTTCTGACGAAATTCGAATGACTTATTGGAGGATATATAGATAAATATATATAATTTTATTTTGCAAAAAATATGAAAAAATAAGACGGGAGCAGCTACATTTTTTCCAACAAAATATGCTGGAGACCACTATATTCTATCAAGATTTGTGAGGTATGGATGCCTCTTCCGTGCAATACTGAGGAGAAGTTAAGAAAATCACAGTATTACACTAACTAATAATGTGATGCGAGTTTGTAAGGACAAAAGACACACGTATTATAATTGCAATAAAGTTGACGGTATAAATATTATTGGAAAAGTGAAAAGTTCACAAGCTTTGAAATTCCTAAAATCTCTTTGCTTACTACCTCATTATCCTTATCTTACTATATTAAACTAAAAAAACCATTGGTTTGCAGATATTATATGAAGTACTTCAACAAAAAAATATTATTTAATCTAAAACTACATGGAGTCGTATTTTAAAAAAAACAGATTCCGGTCCAAGATTGGACTCATGACGAACGAATAACGACAGATCACTCAGCCTATAGGGCAGCGCCCTAAGCAGCACGTGAGATGCGAAGAACACACGTGACGAGAAGCCACCGAAAGGCGACGCCAACTACAGGCGACGGCGGCTTGGTCTATATTTTATTGGCAATATCGATGTGGACGGACCTGCTATGCTGAGTGGGCCCCACCATCCCATTCGTCGCATGCCGACCTATCTTATTGGGCTGTTTGGTAATTGGACTGGATTGGATTGAGAGTAGTGTGAATAGTAGTTGTTTGGATAGTTGAATGGATTGATAAATGGGATTTCATCACTTGTACCCCTCCGAGATATCGCAATATCAGTTATGCCCCTATCTTTTTGGTAATATCAGTTGTAAGTTGTAACCCTCACTTCTTGCTAATCTATCACTTGTGCCCCTTGGATTAGTGATCGTCCATAACCAACACAAACGGCCATTAACTTCAAGGATATAGATGGAATTAATTTTAAAAAAATGGAGTGAAAAGTCATCTTCCACCCCCGTCTTCTTCCTCCCTTCTCTTCCTCCTCTCCCATCTTCTTCCTCTTCCTCCTTTTCATCCATTCTCTTCCTCCTCCACAGCTCCTCCCTGCTCCTCCTGGAGCTCTCCTGCAGCCGCTCCCGAGCCTCCGGCTCCGCCTACGTGCCTCGCCTTCATCCCCATCCTCCTCCTCCTCCTCCGCCCCCCGCGCCTCCGCCTCCCAGCACCTCTCTCCACCCGCCGCAGCTCCCTCCGCCTCCCAGCACCTCCCTCCACCCGCTGCAGCTCCCTCCCCCACCGCACCTCCCACCGCCCCCCGCGCCTCCGCCTCCCAGCACCTCCCTCCACCCGCCGCAGCTCCCTCCCCCACCGCACCTCCCACCGCCCCCACGACCCCTGCGTCCCATGCTTGCCTCCCCTGCGACTCTTGCGCCACCTTCCCGACCTCCCCCCGCACCCCTGCACAGCCCCCCTCCGCCTGCACAGCCCCCCTCCGCCTCCCGCGCAGCCCCCCTCCGCCCCTCGCGCAGCCCCCTCGGCCCCCGCACCCCCCGCACAACCCCCCTCCGCCCCTGCACCACCCCGCACAGCCCCCCTCCGCCCCTCGCAACCCTCCGCACAGACCCCCTCCGCCCCCCGCACAGCCCCCCTCCGCCCGTGCACCACCCCGCACAGCCCCCCTCTGCCCCTCGCCCCCCCCCCCCCCCCCCCCGCACAGCCCCCCTCCGGGGCCGCCCGGCCCCCCTCCCTCCCTCCCCCGAGGGCCCCCCCCCCCCCTCCCTCCCTCCCTCCCCCGAGGGGGCCGCCCCCGCCCCCCGCACAGCCCCCCTCCGCCCCTGCATCACCCCGCACAGCCTTCCTCCGCCCCCTCCTGACGGGTTCTTTCCTCGACGAAGCTCGCGGTGGAGCTCGGGCCTCCCTCCTCCTACCCCATGAAACTGGGGTTCAGTTTTGTAAAATTAAGATAAATTTTTTACTAATTGATTGATAAAAAATCATCAAAAATTCAAGAAAATTCACCGTTTGATCCGTAATGAGTGATATATCCGTGATAATATAAAAATTTTAGAGATTCGATGGATGCATGAAGGTGTCACTAAGAGAGAAAAATAATGAAGAGAAAGGATTAAGAACAAATGGAGGAGGAAGAAGATGAAGGAGATGTCTGGACAATAATACCCTCTTAACTGCACCAAGGTTTGAAAAAACCATGGTTAAGTCAACTTTTTGACGGTCAATCTGACGGAAGGACACAACTGATGACGGAGCAAGAAGTGAGGGGCACAACTGATATTACCAAAAAGATAGAGGTATAACTGATATTGCGATATCTCGGAGGGGCACAAGTGATAAAATCCCTTGATAAATACGATGTAATGTTAGATTAATGATGTATTATATTAATTTTTTTAATGATTATAATATATTTTTTATATTAATTTTTTTTATTTGAATGAGGTTAAAATTTTTTTATAACAAAGAAATTATACGTTCAATACAACTAATTCCAACTCAGAAATGTAAGAGTAGAGTAGGGGATATGCCAGGTTACCAAGCAAGCTATACGAGTATGTACGTGAAACGAGGGACGGATGGATTCGTATTGGTCTACATGTGGATTGTGTTCTTACATACGGATGGATCGTGTATTTTCAAGACCGTATGGTTTATTTTTAGGTGATGAATGCAGACTTTTTTTATATAAAGCCGCGACGCAAAAATCCGTGATAAAAGAAGAATGTGTTGGGATGAAAAAATTATAGTGACAGCAGTTGATCAAGAATCAATTGCGGTTAAATCGAAGGAAATCGTTAATCTTAATCAGCGTCATTGAATTGTTGGTTTTCAAAGATACGCCCACATCCTTCTTTCGAGATAAACCATAGAGTAGAATTAAGTGATCTTCCTTAGAAGTAGGCATCCTTTATAATAGTATCGTTTATCTGAGAGAAAATCGTAAATTATTTTGGCAGGCAAGGGGCTTAAAGATACGTGTTGTGGAGTCGGGGAACGAATCCCCTGCTTTAGCAACCCCTGCTGTAACGCAAGGGATCCATTGGAAGGAGATCGAACAGCCCTCACGATGGTTCGAGGATGGTCGGCATGCAACTTAGGCTTGTCCATTCCCCATATAACAGATACCCTACGTTAGAGTAAGGGTTGTAACAACAAAGGATCCTCTTTGGTGGACTTGAGTTCCAATTCTAATATGATCTCTAGATTCGAACTCAATTTCGCAAAGAAGGCAGTAGTTGGGAGCATGATCTCCCCGTTCAATCTGCATATCATGAGTAATATGTTTTTTATGTAGTAGAAGACAAGATGAAGTATGATATACTCGAATGAAAAGATTTTACTTCAATATAGTCTTTGACTAATTGCAATCAATCAAGATCTCAATGAATTATAAATAAAATTAATTAATTCAACTTAAAGGTTATATGGAATTTAATTTAATTTTTTTTTGCAGAATGAACCCTAAAACTTTGTTAGTTACCTTCTCGATCATTCAATATCGTACTCACCTCATCTCATAAACTTGTTATCTTTAACACGACAAACCACATCATTAATTTGACTATTCTTGAGTCAACTTGCTTGTATTAAGGGTGAGTTATGTTAGGATTAGGGTCATATTAGGATTGAGAATCCTAATGGGATTGAACTCCTCGTCCTAATAATAATTGAGTTGTACTCTATTTATAGTCTTAAAATGAATATGGCTAAGGGATTGTAATCGGAATATATATAGAGGGGGGTTGAGGCATTGCCTCAATACCACCACTAGAACAATGTAACCCATAGAGAGGGGAAAAGAAAGAGAGAGGGAGAGAAAAGAAAGATATGAGAGAGCGAGGGAATGGAGAGAGTTGTATTCGTTTTAATTTATAATAATCTTTTTTCTCTAGTGGTCATGAGATGTGACCGACCACTGCTATATCTAGTTGTTCTTTTCTTCATGTGTGGATGATTGCGCATACACATCCGTATCCGTATCAAGTGGTTCGTGTTCGAGGGTTCATCCGGAATCCGAGCAAAGGTGATACCGATGAATCATGTCCCAACTATTGGTATTAGACTTGAGTTGGTCTCGCTTTTGTTCCCATCAACTCGTATTAGAGTTGGGTTCAACGTTGTTGAAGGGACACGATCGGAGAGAGGTTCGATGTCGAAGAGACGACGTAATGCGGCAGATGTGCAATCCTCAACAGACATGATATGCTAGTCTCTTAGATAAATCGACTAGAGACGTCGAAGAATACTGCTAGCGACGATTTGCAGGAGATCGTGGAAGGTGGCACGTTGAAGGTACCCAGTGACGGGTGCATCATCTAGAGACGGCATGTTCCTACTAACGAGACATGCAGATGACAATGATGATCTAATGCAAACTCGAGACGATAAAGAGATCATGATGGAATTCAATTCAAGGGAAAGATTGTTAGGATTAGGTCATATTAGAATTGGGAATCCTAATGGGATTGGACTTCTAATTCTAATAATAAGTGATTCGTATTCTATTTATAGTCTTAAAGGGAATATGACTTTGGGTTACATCGGACTCGTATCAAAGTTCCTTCGACCTTGATCAGGCATGCGGTTAGAAAATCGTGCGAGTCCAAAAGAAACGAAGTGGATGAAGGGGTGTCATGTAATTCGTGGATTGTTTTTCGATACGATTGAGAGAATGAAGAGAAATGTGGAGGTATCGAAGATGTACGGAGTAAATAAGATGAGGGAGATGGACAAGAAATGGAAGAAGATGAGGGAAAGGAGATAGGTTTGGGAAGATAACAAGTGAGGTGATGTTACCGGTATGGTGTACTGGAGCTCGGACCTCCTGCATGGGTTGTAGCCTCGAAGAGCGGTGGCGATGACAGATTGTCCTTCAGATGTAGAGCTCTTCAGATGGAGTTTTAGGTCTCGAACTCCGATGCATCGCTAATGAGGACTCGAATCTGATAAGATACTTGATGGCTCTAGGCATTCGAATGTGTTTCGATTCCTTTCAAGTGCATGCATTCGAGGCAGGGCGGGGGTGGGGGGAGAGGGTAAAAAAGTAGAGGTCTGAGTGACAAAGGGGAGTGAGGACAATCTAGGAGGTGCGGGAAGTGGGACTTTTTTTGACGGAATTCGATTATTCTAATGGTAGAATGGATTGGTGTTAACCACATAGTTCGTTGGGTAAGAGTTAACATAATTGTCGTAGTTTGTTCATGGTGTAAAATACCTTTAATTTGATATATTAAGATTCTACTCTCTTTTTTTCAAATAGAAAAATACAATCCTGCGATAATCATGTATCATTAAAAACAAAGAATCTCTAAACTTTCTAGATTTGACATGTGACTAAATTATTGATGTCGGCATAATAATATCACATAATAATAATATGATTATGCAAGATATGATATCATCGGTAAATAATCATCATCACATCATCTGCTGATGAGTGATTTGACAGCACGTGCAATTTGGGGCTCGTGTTGGCTTCGCGTTTGAAAGGCTGCGCAGTACACTAGTCCACCTTTTTTTATCCATAAATCCCCCTCGTAGATTTTGCATTTATTACCCTACAGACTACAGCAAGTATACTTACACCCTTCAGTTTTTCATTATTTACACTATGACCCTTATCATCAAGTCCTCACATATGGTGAAGCTATAAATGTATAATTTTTTTAAGAGAAAAGCAAATTGTAACATGATCATACATAATTGTATGTTTCAACAGGTAAAAAATGCGTATTTTTTATTAGAACAAAAATCAGATCCATCTTGATTTATGCTGTAAAATGAAGCCTGCATTAGCTGGTGGAATTTTGCAGCTGATTCATCGAGCGATGCTTGATTCATTTCATTACAATCCTTGATTGTTTATTAGTGCAAGATTGTATTTAGATATCATCATTTATAAAAAAATTATAAGATTATTAAATCAGGCTTTTACAATCGTGTTCCTCCAAGATTCTGCAATTACGATTATACCCTTACCTTTTTTGCAGTATCAATTGTGTTCACGTATTCTTTCAAAATTCACAGCACTGCTCTTATGTTATTTCAATAATGCCCTATTTTACCTTAATGGAAAACAGATGACACTGTAAATTTTATGAGAATACATGGGAATTGGGAATAATTGTTATTGCAAAGAAAGGTATGAGTATAATTGTAATTGCGGAATCTTGGAATGGCACGAGTATAAAAAACCCTATCAAACACGTGTGGTAAAATTTTGCATGAGTACAAGCGTGGCATCCCTGAGACTACGAGGAGTATATTTATTAATTTATACGTGAGAATATTCGTGATCGTATATTATGTTGACCATTTGTTTTTGTTGAAATGCAATTTACCCACAAACCTTAGGGGTAAATTAGTCATATTGTATACCACCCTACCCATAAACCCTAGGGGTAGATGTGTCATCTTGTATACCAATTGTGATGTAACCCTAGGCCTCTCTATCTATATAAAGAGCCCTAGGGAGTCCCTTTTCAAGACAAGATATAGAAATATTACTTTCTACTTGGAATCAGAGCCCAGCCCCCCCCCCCCTCTCTCCCTCCTCCGTCGGTCACCTTCTTCCCGCCCCCCACCCCCCTCGCGCTGCCTACTCCCAGAAAGCCTCACCGTGCGCCTATCCTCCTCCCGCGCCTGTCCACTTGCGCACACCCCCCTGCCCACTTGCAACTCGACGTCCCCCCCCCCCCCCCCACTTGCGCATACCCCAATGGGAAAATACCATCACGCCTGAGCCCCAGTCCCCCGTACATTCCCCACTTGCGCCTGAGCCCCACTTGAGCCCCAGTCCCCACTTGCGCCTGGGACCCCCCCCCCCCCCCCACGTTCCCCCCACGTTTCCCCCCACGCCCCACGTTCCACCCGCGCCCTCCCCTCCCGCGCCTATTCCACTCCCTCCCACCCGTACGCCCCACGTTTCCCCCCACGCCCCACGTTCCACCCGCATCTGCCCTCCCGCAACATCTCCCGCGCCCCTGCCCTATCCCGCGCACATCAGCGCCTATCCCGCGCCCCTGCCCTCCCGCCGCCCTTACATGCGCGGCCCCCACCCCGGTTTCGCCAACACCTGCTCCATCCCAGCGCCCGCTCCACTCCAAAGCCTCCAAAGACTTCCAGGACCTCCTCCAGGCCTTCGGTGCTCCCTCCACGTGCAAAACGCCTTCCATCTCAGCTCTCGTCACTACACAGCAAACACTCCGTAAATTTTGTGGATGCAATCTTCACCACCCTTCCGACATAGACTCCAGCAGAGTCTTCTTACGGCTCCTCTATCTCTTTTCTGTGTTTAGCTTTCGTGTGATATGATTTATGGACGAGTTCTTTTCTCTACCATATTGCCTATACAGCAGGCCTGATTTCTTCTTACATCATGTCACAATCCGAAGTGACATCACCGGGATATGATGGAGGGAGCACTCGACTACCCTCATTTGGGTTGATCCCTAAATTGGACGACACCAACTACCCAAAGTGGTCACGCATGTTCCTCATGATCGTACGAGGATACGATAAGGAACACATTCTCTTGGAGTCAGAACCTGCTGAAAAGACAGGCAAAAATGCAACTTGGGACAAAGACGGCGGAATGGTCAGTTCTTGGATTATGGTCAGTGTCGTTGACCGGATTGCCGATGAACTCGTTTATTACACCACTGCCCACAATATGTGGACCTCTCTTCAAGCCACTTATGGTCAGGATAAGAATTCAACAAGGATGTACCAGATGTACTTTGATATGCTCAACATGAAGCAAGCAGGACGCACACTACCTGAGTATTTCTCTCTCTTAAAATCCTTTTTGAGCGATATAATGCTTGTATTCCAGGCTGCACCTGTCCAACTCAGAAGCAACATCGCCAGCAGATGGCGGTCCTCGTATTTCTCGCCGGCCTCGATTCCGGCTACTCGGCTGCTCGCGATCAAATGATCACAGCGGTCACTCTCCCCACCATTGAAGAAGCTTATAGTACTCTGAGTCGTCTTTCTATTCCCTCATACAAGTATTAAAAGCACTGATCAGGGACAAATTTCTGCTCTCGCTGCTCCATCTGGACGAGGAAGTCGTGGCTCTATCAGGAGCCGTGGTCGAGGACGCTTCGCTCCAGGACGAGGCCGTAACACAATCCAGTGCTCGTATTGTCACAAGTTTGGTCACACCGAAGTTGTATGCTATAGCAAGCAGGGGTACCCTACTCCTAGTGCTCGAATGGCCAATGAAGGAGATAGTCCTCTAGTAGAGGTCCCTAGACGAGACTTCGATGACCTGATGCAGCGTCTCACCAGGTTGCAATCAAACGAGTCCTCTACCCCATATCAGGACAGTACTACAGATACTGCAGCAATGGCACGATCAGGTATCTTCATAGCGTCTACCAATAGCATTACAAAATCAGAATGGTTGATTGATACAGGGGCTTCCACTCATCCTGTGTGGCGAACAAACTCTCATACAGCAGATGCGGAAAGTCCCCCCTGGACGAACAGTACAGGTTGCTGACGGACGATTTTCCCCAAATAAAGGAAAAGGTGATGTCCATCTAACCCTAATATCAGACTCAACAATGTTTTATTTGTTCCGGATTTTCCCATCAGTCTCCTCTCAGTTAGCCAGATTTGTAAAGAACTCAACTGTCGAGCAATATTTGACGCTATATCTTGTGTATTTCAGGACATACTAACTGGGAGGATGATTGGTGCGGGCCGTGAAGAAGGGAGAGTATATTATTACCTTATCCAGTCCTCTGATACTACAGCTTACTCTGGGACCACTTTCTCTGCATCCTCTAGTACTCTTTGGCACCAGCGTCTGGGTCATCCTTCTATTCACAAGCTTCGACGAGTTCTTCCCCAGCTCCCTCCCACTGTCAACCTAGAGTGTGAGGCCTGCCAACTGGGGAAACATCACCGGAGTTCCTTTCCTTCGTCGGGTACTATTCATTCCAGTAGTCTATTTGAACTTGTTCATCTTGACATATGGGGACCCAGTCGCTATCCTGATCGACTAGGGAATAGATATTATCTGATTATTATAGATGACTTTTCTCGTACATCTTGGTCTTTCTTAATGAAGAATAAGTCTGATGTCTTTCAAATCATTGTTCATTTCATACATGAAATCAAAAATCAGTTCGGTACCACCATAAAAACCCTTAGATCTGACAATGCTAAGGAGTTAGTCTCACATGACATGAAATCATTCTTAACGTCTCAAGGCATTTTGCATCAAACCACATGTCCTCATACATCCCAGCAGAATGGAGTGGCGGAGCGTAAACATAGACATATTCTTGATATTGCTCGCACAATACTCATTGACTATCATGTGCCATCTATATATTGGGGTGATGCGGTACTAACTGCCACATATCTTATTAACCGCATGCCTTCTACTTCTATTGACGAGCAAATACCTATTAAGGTCCTTTTCCCAGGAAAAGCCATATTTCATGTCCCTCCAAAAGTCTTTGGTTGCGTCACCTTCGTTCATCTTCTTGATCCTGGTAGGGATAAACTATTTGCCAGAGCAGTCAAATGTATTTTTCTAGGATATGCTCGAAATCAAAAAGGTTATAGGTGCTATGACCCACGTTCCAAAAGACACTACATAAGCGTTGATGTTACTTTCTTTGAATCTCTCCCTTATTACTCCCGATCAGGCACTAATGTATCACCTCCCCCCGTTACCACCTCTCCTCTTCCTATTCCTCTTCCTCAGGTTGATTACACCCCTTCTGCGCATGCACCATCTCCTCAGGTATGTCCCTCGACAGAGTTATTACAAACTGAAGACAAAGATGCAAATACAGGTATCTCCGGAAATCCAGGAGAAGCTCCAAGTGACATACCCATTGCTCTTCGGAAGGGGACCAGGCAATGCCCATCGCGATACAGTACGAAGTATCCAATCTCTGCTGTTGTAACCTTTTCTGGACTCGGGCCTACATCCAAACAGTTTGCCCAAGCTATCTCGAGTACCATTATTCCTCGTAATCATACAGAGGCTATTCGGGACTCGAGATGGCGCCTTGCAATGGAAGAAGAGATGTCTGCCTTGATCTCTCGGAACACCTGGACACTTGTAGATCCACCAGGCGACAACAAAATTGTCGGCTCCAAATGGGTCTTCACTGTAAAGTATAATCCAGATGGGTCTATTTCTCGCTACAAAGCACGTCTTGTGGCAAAAGGGTTTACGCAAACTTATGGTGTTGATTTCTTTGATACCTTCTCGCCAGTTGCTCGTTTATCCACCATAAGAATTCTCATGGCAGTAGCAGTACAACTTATTGGCCCTTGCATCAACTAGATGTGAAAAATGCGTTCCTTTATGGGGACCTCCAAGAAATTGTGTATATGCATCAACCACATGGGTTCGAGATTCAAGGGGAGTGTCAGAAAGTTTGTTTACTACGCAAGGCCATATATGGTCTCAAGCAAAGTCCTCGTGCATGGTTTCAAAAATTATCTGAAACATTAGAGAATGTGGGCCTCATCCGATCTTCAGCATATCATTCCTTATTCATACGGAAGAATGGAAAAGGGACTGTGGTTGTGCTGGTATATGTGGATGACATTATCCTCACAGGAGATGACCATGATGGTATTATAGAAGTAAAGAAACAACTGGCAGAACAATTTGTGATCAAGGACTTGGGACCTCTAAGATATTTCTTAGGGATCGAAATAGCAAGATCCAAGAAAAGAATTGTTATGTCTCAACGAAAGTACACTACTGACCTCCTTCAAGAAACAGGGATGCTAGGATGCAAGCCAGCTCAGATACCCATGGATCCAAAGGGACGTATCTATGAGGTAGGCGATGTTGAGGATAGTGGTCGATATAGACGTCTAGTGGGTAAGCTACTATATCTTACCATCACCCGACCAGATATTGCTCTTGTTGTCGGAAAGCTTAGCCAGTTTATGGACTCACCTACCTCAGCCCACTATGATGCATGCATAATGATCTTAAGGTACATCAAATCATCTCCAGGAAGAGGACTACTATTCACCAAAGGCAATAACTTTGACCTCATAGCATATTCAGACGCAGATTATGGAGGTAGCCTGATCGATAGAAAGTCTACTACAGGGTTCTGCACTTATCTTGCAGGAAATTTAATCACGTGGAGAAGCAAGAAACAAGCTGTGGTCTCTCGCTCGAGTGCTGAAAGTGAATACCGAGCTATGGCTCAAGCTGCAGCAGAACTTGTATGGGTCCGATCTATTCTTAACGATCTTCATATCACTCCTGGAAAGATCATGGAACTTAGATGCGACAACCAAGCGGCAATGCACATAGCCAACAAAATCCTATGTTCCACGAACGCACCAAACATGTGGAAATTGACTGCCACTATACTAGAGATTTGATACAGAAAGGGCTACTTCATATTCAGAGCGTACCTTCCTCGGATCAAACGGCAGATATATTCACCAAGCCGCTTGCGCGCATACAGTTTGAAAAATGTTGTAACAAGCTGAGCATGATTGATATATATTCTCCAGCTTGAAGGGGAGTGTTGAAATGCAATTTACCCACAAACCCTAGGGGTAAATTAGTCATATTGTATACCACCCTACCCATAAACCCTAGGGGTAGATGTGTCATCTTGTATACCAATTGTGAGGTAATCCTAGGCCTCTCTATCTATATAAAGAGCTCTAGGGAGTCCCTTTTCAAGACAAGATATAGAAATATTACTTTTTACTGTTTTATTATAATGCGTACATCGAAGAAAGAGGGGATAACGAATACAATTCGTATTCGTATTCTTTGCACATACCAGTTTTAATGTATAAATAAATGTAGAGTATATCCCTATGAACAATCAATCTAGTCGACATGGATGAAATATTGCTATTTTATGCATCTACGTTTTTTTTTATGAAAGTAATATAATAGTTTGACAGAGACATTCCACGACAATGATTAGTTGCACACCACTTTCGATGTCAACTTATAATAGTCGTGCCATATAAATATGGACTTGACAATTAAGTTGCATTTTTTTTAGTATATAGCAATATATATCCAACTGGTAATAACGACCAGATGCAAATAACCTTCAACGATTCGATATGTGAACACTTTGTTGAATCCATTTGTAGTCATCATATGGTGAAGGCATATCTCAAAGTGCTAACTTGCAACTCAAAATAACAATATAACACTCATCCTAGTTACATCTATTGCTTAAAACTAGTTGGAAAAAAATACACATTATTTTTTGCATTTTTTTGATATTTACATCTATTATCTGATCTTAGTACTTTCAAATTTACTTAAATAACTTTTAGGTTATGTTCGGTTGGGAGTTTATCTCCCCTGAGCTGGGTTTACCCCCAAACCCTCCATTTTTATTCTTTCTTGTGGGACACACTATCTATTCTTTATTTAAATATTAAATAAATTACTTTTCTTTCATCTATTCCATCAAAAAATAATATTTTATACCATCATCTCATCTAAAAATTATAAACTACTCAATTTCTACTTACTTTTCCAAATTGCAATACAATCACATCACAATAACTGTTCACTTTTCCAAACTTCAATACAATCACATCGCAATAACCACATACTTTTTCAAACTTCAATACAATCATATCATAACAAACACACCCCCAATTTAACCATATATCCAAACACCAAAACACAAAAATGGGTTAACCCTGACCAGTTTAACCCTCCCTAACCCACGTACCAAACTGTGCGTAGGGATGGGCATTGGGCTGCGCCGGCCTGGCCCAGCCCAGCCCAAAGCCCTATAGAGGATTGGGCCAGGCCTAGGCCTAAAATGTCGGCCCAAAAATACTTTGGATCGGGCTCAGGCTTGGCTCGGCCCAACTTGACTCAGCCCAAGGCCCCGTCTGTTCAGGGCCTGAAGTTGGTCCGAGGGTAAAGCTCAAGACCCAGCCCGAACATGGGCATGGCCTTAGACAAGATGTTTTGCCTACTAAGGTATACTATATACGATTGTTGAAGTACTGATATTGCTACTATTTAGCCATTGTTTTCTCGTTGGAATATTACTACTTTTTAGTCGTTGTTATAATTTCAAGATATGTGCAAAGCTAGCTATTATGTAAACATCTTAGATTCTTATGCATGGTTTAATAGCTACTTTAATGTGGACATTCATATGCTTGTAACTTTTTTTTTGCGCTTGATTTTGTGATGCGTAAACCTTCTCTTAAATGTATAGCATGATCTATCATTTCCATATTTCTCGTGTTGTGGTTTTCATGGCCAGGAAATGAACCAAGATTTGGGCCAGCTCGGCCCAAGCCCGATCCAAAGGGAACGGGTCGGACTTGGGCTTGGGCGGAACAACACCAAAATTCGCGGACCCAAGCCCGTCCCAAGCCCGAAATATTTAGATGGGCTTGGGCCTAGGCCATTCAGGGTGCAACCCTGCCCGACCCATGCCCATCCCTACCTGTGTGTTTGGTATTGTAGATGGAGGGCATAGGAGTCTCTATTTCTGACGAAATTAGAATGACACGTAGAAGGAAAATGAGGATGAATATACATGGTGATATTTTTCAAAAAAAAAATAAAAAAAATGCGTAAAATGGGGTGGGGGCAGCCATGTTAGCTACCCCCAGGGGACATCCCATTTTTTCCATATATATACATACATATATCTACATATACATACATATATATACATATATATATACATATACGTACATATATATGTATGTGTATATATATATATATAAAGAGTCCTTCTAATGAGGTGGCCTTTCTTAGATGATTAGAAAGCCAACCATTTCATCCGTTAGATCTCAATCTAACAGTTATTTATCTAAAAATAATAATCTATGTATTTACGTTTTTAGTATGAATTTCATTTGAATTTTAATTTTATTTAATCCTTTTATTTAACTATTTTTAACTCTTTTGATTTGGTAATTTTTGTTATTATTTATTCAATGAGGTTTCGCCAACGTGGTAGCATTTTTGCGCTATGCAGAACGACAAAATTCTTTGTAAAATTCACGTTGAACTTTGTATAAGTGTATCCTACATGTCAAATAAAATCACAATTAGCAATACTTTTATTATTATAGTTGTAATCTGGGTAATGTCTGTGTAAAAGATTGTGCTTGTTTTATAATAATATTCATATGGAGATATGTAAAAAAATAGGTAGTTAGTAATTCATCAATTATTAAGAGGAACGAAAAATATAAAAAAAATGAGATTTGTAATGCTCACGCTACATTTACAAATTTTCATGGTTGATTTGTAAAAGTTGTATTGTGTTATGTAACAAAAATTAGATTGTTAGATAAATGAAAAGATTAGTGTAAAAAAGCATTATGAAATTGTAAGAAACGACATGAAATTTGTAAAAAATGATCAAAGAATGTAAAAACGATTTGAGAATGTTAAATGAACACCCAATTTTCTTTCCCCTTGATTTGAAGATCGAAATAATACCCACCTCGCGAGAAGCAGCCATTGTATAACCACCGCAAAGCAGCACACCGCATCCACCGTCCAATGTTACCCCTCCGCCGTCGTTGAATTGATGTATGCGGGCGCGTGTGTGTGCTTGTAGGGTTTAATGGGGCTAACCCCAACTTTAGTATCATTCTCCATGTATTTTCATAAAATACCTCAGAAATAAAAGTGTAACGCCATTAAACTCATATATATATATATATATATATATGTTTGTGTGTGTGTATGTGTGTGTGTATGTGATTTCCTTCCAATAGGACGTAGTCCTGTTTAAGTTCAGGATAGTCGACCCTTATTTTGTAAAAAGCAAGATGTCTTTAGTAGAATACGTATATAATTTGTATTATAATTTGCAATTTTAATGTTTGTATTATAATGTGCAACCTCCTTGTATTTATCTCCAATGACTAATTCGTCAACAAAGTACAAAAGTACAATTTAATCCCTAATTTTAAATTTAACACATGACGAATTGAGCAAAAAAGGCACTACTGTGTGAATACGCACATTGTAAACCCTAGCAATATTAGTCACATTGTTCTCCTTAATTGTGTCGACATCCACATTCTCAACCCCATCAATATCAGCTACATTATCAAGATTGAAGAAGAGGGCGATGGTGACAAGTGCTTATATACTCAATATCCAATTCAAAACCCATACAAGTTTCCTTATATATATTCCAAATAGTTTCAGGGTTATCTATATAAAAGGCACATCTAAATAGAGACATGAAATTACTTTGAGGTAGAGTTGCTAATCGAACTGAACATGTTCGTATTCGATTAAACTTCGTTCGATAATAGTTCGAAAAATGTTCATTTGTTTCTAAACGAACTGAACATGAACTTCAAATTTTAGTTCGATAGCTTAACGAACCGAACATGAACATAACATATGTTCGTTCGATAAATGTTCGGATTCGATATATGTATATGTGTATGTATTTGTATATGTAACTTAGTATTTATACACTTGGTAAATTTCGAGGTTAAGGAAATTGTGGTGTTATATTGGACTTTGTACCCCTTTAATTTGAAAATTTTCTTATTTTTACTGCTTATCGAACCTTGTTATCGAACTCCAGTTTCGAACTTGTTCATATAAACAAGTTAGTTAAGTTAAATTGTTAACGAACTGTTATCGAACTGAACTCGAACGTTCGTTTTCTAAACGCACTCGAACCCGAACATATCCTATCGAACATTTATCGAACCGAACTCGAACTCGAATTTTCGAACTTCCTTGTCGAACCGAACTTGAACATATGTCCGTTCGTTATAGTTCGGTTCAATTAGCAGCCCTACTTTGAGGTCCCGTTTGTTATCTGGAACAAGGGGGAGAATGGAATCACCGTTACTTCCGTTTGTTAAATCATATCAAGGAAGGAAGAATGACAATGAAAATTTGATTTCCTCATGAGATGAACCATTCTTAGGTATCTCTTGGGAATTATTTCACTCGTTGCAAATGTTAAGAAATATATTCTTCTTTAATATTTTTTAATTAATATATCATTGTTACAAATATATGGATACCTACGTGGATATGTGTTTTTCTTTTTTGGATATTTTTCTGGATACCGACATGAATATAGACTTTTCACATACATATATGGATACCGACATGGATACAAATATATAAATGCAAAAGGTCGGATAAGTTATAAATATATGCATATATAAATACTGACATGGATATGAGATATTTTGTACGAACACAGATACAGAAATTGATACCATTTTCAATTTTTTTATGACACAAACACAAAATGGTTACGAAATATTCTACTCGATATTGATACATATGTAACAAATATATCTATTATATGAATAAAATATATCAACATGGATAGGATTTTTATTTTTATAGGATATAGATATGGACAAGGATATATGAATTAATTTTTCTGATATGGATATGGATACAAATGTAACTTTCATTTTTTGGTAAGATAAGGACACTGATTATATTTTAGCAGATACAAATAAAGATATGAGTTTAAAAAAAATGCGAATACAGATATGGACATGGATGAGTGTTTTTTTGCGAATATGGATACAGACATAAAAATGGTTTTTTTTATTTTTGTCGATATAGATGGATACATATATTGTTTTTAGTTTCTTTAGGGTACATATATGGGTTATATTTTAGAAGATACGTATACGAACATGGATGCGTGTTTTTAACTTTTGCGGATACTTATGTTGATATCATTTTCAATTTTTTTTAGGATATGGATAAGGATATGTAAGAAAATATTCTAGCGGATACAGAGACAAATATATCAAATATATAAATTATATGGAAAAAATATCAAAGTAGTCTCCATTTCAATTTGATTATTGATCACTTAAATAAATATATCGATTATTTAAAAAAATAAGTTGGAGAATACTGATTATGCCTTCTACCCAACGAAATATATCTTAAATACATATATTGTTTTTGGTTTTTTTAGGGTACAGATACGGGTTATCTTTTAGTAGGTACGTATATGAACATGGATGTGTGTTTTTAACTTTTGCGGATACTGATACTGATATCATTTCAAATTCTTTATGATATGGATAAGGATATGTAATAAATATTCTAGCGGATACGGAGACAAATATATCAAATATATCAATTATATGGAAAAAAAACATCAAAGTAGTCTCCATTTCAATTTGATTATTGATTTATTAAATAAAATATATCGACTATTTAAAAAAATAAGTTGGAGGATACAAATTATGCCTTCTACCTAACGAAATATATCTTAAGAAGTTTTGATTACTTTATTTTTGAGTTTTTATCAGTTGTGCCCCTCCGAGATCTTTCAATTTCAGTTATGCGCCTATCTTTTTGGTAATATCAGTTGTGCCCTCAATTTTTTGTCGTTTTTTCAGTTGTGCCCCTCCGGTTAGTTGCTGTTCATTCCCAATGTAAGCGGACGTTAACTTTGGGAAATAATGGGAATTAAATTAAAAGTAAAAGTTGAAAAAGATCATTTTCTCATCTTCCTCATTCCCCATCCTCTTCATCCTCTCCCATCTTCTTCCTCTTCCTCCTTCTCTTCCTCCTCCACCTTCTCAGAGCTCCTCCCTTCTACGGCGCCCTCTGCCCCGACCTCCCTCCGCCCCCTTCTTCGAGTTTCGTGCCACCCCCTGCCGCCCTCGTGCCAACCCGCACCTCCAGGACCTCCCCCTTCCTCCGCCCCGTCCTTCCTCCGCCCCCAGCCGATGATCTCCTCCGCCCCCGTGCCACCCCCTGCCGCCCTGCGCGCCACCCCGCACCTCCAGGTTCTCCCTCCGCCCCGACCTCCCCCCGCCCCCTGCTTCGAGCTCCCCCCCCCCCCCCCCCCACCCCCTGTCGCCCCCACGCCAACCCGCACCTCCAGGACCTCCCCCTTCCTCCGCCCCCATCCGACGATCTCCTCCACCCCCATGCCACCCCCTGCCGTTCCCGCGCCACCCTGGAACCCCCCCCCCCCCACCCCCCTGCTTCGAGCCCCCCCCCCCTCCCCCACCCTTTGCCGCCTTCGCGCCAACCCGCACATCCAGGACCTCCCCCTTCCACTGCCACATCCTTCCTCCGCCCCCAGCCGACGATCTCCTCCGCCCCCGCGCCACCCCGCACCTCCAGATTCTCCCTCCGCCCCACCCCCCCACCTCCTGTCGCCCCCAGCCTACAGCCTCTCCCCTCCTCTGCTCCGTGTTTCCTCTGCCCCCAGCCAATGACCTCCTCCGCCCCAGCCTCCCTCCTCCTCCCAGGAAGGCCACCTCTCCGTCCCCAGCCTTCCCCCTCCTCCATCTCCAACCTTCAGCATTTGTTTGTTTAAGATAAATTTCGATTAATTGATTCATGAAAGTTCATCAAAAAGTGAAATAAAAATCACCATTTGATCAGTAATGAGTGATATATCCGTGAAAATGCCCAAATTTTAATGATTTTATGGATGCATGAAGGTGTAATTAAGAGAGAGAAATTATGAAGAGAGGAAGAAGAACAAATGGAGGATGAAGAAGATGAAGAATAAGTATGGACAATTATACCCCTCTTAACTGCACCATGGTTTGAAAAAACCATGGTTAAGTCAACGCTGAAAAAACGGCAAAAAGTTGAGGACACAACTGATATTACCAAAAAGATAAGGGCATAACTGAAATTGCAAGATCTCGGAGGGGCACAACTGATAAAAACCTTTTATTTATTTCTCCTAGCAAACATAAACATAAGAAAGGAATGTGTATTATTATAAATGTTTCAATTCCTAATATAAACAAAAACAAAAAAAACTTATTTACTTCCGCTGTTAATTCCATTTTTCTCTTAGATTCCATTGTAACCTTTCCCACCAAACAAATAGAGCATGAAGCAATAGTTGGAGGTAAAACACTGGATATGGACATTGGACGAGAACGGCACACAAAAAATAACAGCGGGAAAGGTGATGCGTACGGCGACGTCGAATTGCTAAACGACGACTCCAAATTAAATGTGGGTATAACTTAGAACAGATAATAGCCGTCCTCAGCGATGTGGTACTATTTCTGTGCCGACCTCAGCTGCGAATCTCCACCGTTGGAATGATCCGGATTACGGAGATGGAAAGACCGCGTGCATGAAGATGTGCGCTTTTGATCCGCACAGGGCCCCACACATGTGCCAGGATATGCGGTTTCGATCCATTTGGGCATGCTTGCATTTGCCATCGAAAAGGCCACGTCCACATCCGCCTCTCTTACTACGCGACTAATCTCCGTCTGTTTTAGTTGCGTCAACGATCGAGCCCTCTCCCCTATAAAGCCCACCCACAACTTCCAGTTGGCTCATCTCATCTCATCTCATCTTCCCACTCCTCTCGCTCTCTCGATCTCCATATCATTACAGGAGATGCCTGGAGTCTACGACGCCGCGAGGGCCATCTATGAGTTCGACGTGATGACGACGAATGCCATCCAGATACAGAAGGAGACGTTGAGTAAGATACTGGAAGCAAATTCACAGACTGAGTACCTCCAAAGGTACGGCGTCCGCACGGACACCGCCGACGAGGAGAGCTTCAAGATGCGCGTGCCCATGGTGACCCACGGCGACATCGAGCCGTATATCCGGAGGATCGTGGACGGGGACCCGTCTCCTCTGATCACCGCGGATCCCATCACTGCCATGTCTTTGAGGTAATGACACCACCATACAATCTAAGTCTGGTTGTTTGGATTTAGAGTTAAAAAACTTATAATTAACTTGTTTTGTTATAATTAATTAATCACATGCAGCTCCGGCACGACTCAAGGGAAGCCCAAGTACATACCGTACAACGAGGAGTTGGCACAGATTAGCATGCAGATCTTCCGTACGTCATTCGCGTTTAGAGAGAGGTGAGCACTAGTCATACAACTCGTCGTTAGATATCATCTCACGTTTAATTACATCTGATTAGCTAAACCCATCCCTCTTAATTACAGGGAGTTCCCCATAGGCAAAGGCAAGGCCCTGCAGTTCATCTACAGCAGCAAGGTCTCCACCACCCCCGGCGGCCTCACCGCGACCACCGCCACCACCAACCTCTACCGCAGCGAGCTCTTCCGCGCCACCATGGCCCAAATCCGCTCTGACTGCACGAGCCCGCCGGAGGCCCTTTTCGGCACCGACTTCCAGCAGACCCTCTACTGTCACCTCCTCTGCGGCCTACTCCACTCCGACACCGTCGAGCTCGTCTCCTCGTCCTTCGCGCACAGCATCGTACTCGCATTCCGTGCGTTCGAGCTCCTATGGCCGGAATTATGCTCCGACATACGCAGTGGCGAGCTGTCACAACGTATCACATTGCCCTCGATGCGTGAAGTCGTCTCGGGGATGCTGAGCCCAAACCCGGTTCTTGCCGACCGCATCGAGGCGAAGATCAAGGGGTTGACCAATTGGTACGGGCTGATACCGGAACTGTGGCCGAATTGCAAGTATGTGTACGGGATCATGACGGGATCGATGGAGCCATATCTCGAGAGGCTGCGGCATTACGCCGGTGGGTTGCCGATAGTTAGCGCGGATTATGGAGCGTCGGAGGGTTGGGTCGGGGTCGTGACCGAGCCGAGGGTCGAGCCGGAGATGACCACTTTCGCGGTGGTTCCCAACATTGCCTACTTCGAGTTCATTCCGGTGGAGGGGATCGAGAGTGGAGAAGTTGACTTGGAGCCAATTGGGCTCGGGGAGGTCAAGATCGGGCGCGACTATGAGATTGTCTTGACTACTTTCACAGGTATCTCTTTGCAATTTTCCCATCTTTTTCTCAAGTACTTCCTCGGACTCCGTGTTTTTTACTGGAAGAGTTATTTGCTGATGTACCCTTGTAAAATAGTAAATAAATACGTATAGAAGTATATTAATGTACTGATCGATATACACGTACATACGAATGCAGGTTTGTATAGATACAGATTAGGAGATGTGGTGCGGATCATGGGATTCTACAACTCAACCCCCAAGGTCAAATTCCTCTACAGGAGGAGCCTCATGCTCAACATCAACGTCGACAAGAACACCGAGTAGGACCTCCAGATCTCCGTCCACGAAGCCGCGAAGCTCGTCGCGGCCGAGAAGATCGAGGTCGTAGACTTCACCAGCTTTGCCGAGCGTTCAAAAGAGCCCGGTCACTACGTCGTGTTCTGGGAGCTCTCCGGGAATGCAGATGAAGACGTCCTGTCGGCATGTGCCGACTGCCTAGACCGATCATTCGTCGACATCGGATACGTCGGATCGAGGAAGGCAAGGGCAATCGGGGCGTTGGAGCTTAGGGTGGTGAGGAAGGGGACGTTCCATAGGGTGATGGAGCATTTCGTTGGGATGGGAGCGGCCGTCAGCCAGTTCAAGACGCCGAGGTGCGTGTCGCCGTCCAACGGCAGGATCATGTCGATCCTCGACGAGGGCCTTGTGGCTAGCTACTTCAGTACTGCCTACGATTGAAGACCAGTACTGCTCGATTTATGTTTAGGGTATGTTTGATCTGTTTGTGTTTGAATGTGTGTGGTGTATGTTGAGAGGGCGTTTGTTATCTTTTATTGGACTCCCTTCTTATTTCCTTTAATTTATAAGATGGATATCGGATGATCTCTACATGGCCCTTCATCGTTAGAAAAGAGCCCAATTAAATCTCCGTCCCAACGAGATCGATGGATATCTGTTGCATGTTCGGAAGTTGTTCGATCTTAGTCGAGCGGTTCTCACGAATTCGTACGATACGAGTTCACAAAAGGTACAAATTCGTAAGAACCGTTCAATCAAGATCAAGCGGTTTCCAGACGTATAGCAGAGTCGGCTACAGTCCATGACACAGCAGACGATCTACTTCCCTAAAAGCATCGTTATCTCTGTATATAATTGGACGAAGGTGAGCATATCCTCCGTTGGATGTAAATAATTAGGATCTGATCTCTCGGCTTTTGTGGCGAATCGGATGCCCCTCTTCAGTTGCTTTGTGTGGTTGGAGAGATGCCAACGAAAGAATCACTTATCCGTAACGAGTGGACTTTCGGAAAGAGACTTTATGCTTCGGTTATATTTACTGATTGATATATGGATTTCATGTTAACGACCTCAAATTGTGTTGGAGATTTAAAGAAGCTTCTGAGGATCGTTGTGACATAGGAAATAATCTCTACCCGAGAAAGTAAAGGGTGTTCTTTAGAATTTCTGGTGGAAGGAGGATCGTCAGCCCCGTGTTGGAAGATGTTATAAAGATTTGGGATTTTTACACCTATAATTTTGAGTAATTTCGTAATAACATTTATAATTCTGTCTAATCGTGACTTACGCTTAGGACCTTGAATAAGTGTGTCGTCTTACACCTATAACCTTCGGTTACTTTACTTCATTAACTCAACTTGATGATTGAGTTAATCTAACCGATCAACGAGCTAACAACTGCAATTAACTTAAATAAAAAAATATTCCACATCTTTCTCTTGAGGCAGCACAGTAGCGGGCGAGGCGTTGCTGAGATCTCGGCGATGGTGGAGGGCAGTGACCGGAGCAGAGGAGCGGTGGATGGCGGCAGCAGAACTAGGGCTTGGGGTGCAGGTAGGGTCGGGGGTGGGGGGTCTTTGCAGTCGTCAAGGAGAGGGCTTTGCCGGGGGTGGGGGCTTGTGCGGTCATCGGGCTCTGTCGAGATTGGGGGGGTGCAGGTTGGGGAGGGGGTGCTTGCAGGTTGGTCATCGGCGTTCGGAGGGCGGGCCTTGCAGGTCAGTCAGCAGGGGGAAGGTCGTGTGGGGGAGGGGGGGGGGTATCCCAAACGGAACATAACATAGGGTTATGTCATGTAGGAGTTAACCAATACTCATGGTTTCTTATATAATTCTCGATTATGCAAGATTATGAATGTTATTGCTAAATTGCTCAAGATTATGAGTGTAAAAATTCTTAAAGATTTTTTATTTAGGCTTCTCCAACCACTTTATCCGAGGTTTACACAGAGGACAATGTTATTTCTCCTTCCATTCCTTCCATAAGATTGATGATAAGAAATTTTATTTTAAATTTATTTAATCGAGGCTAAATGTAGAGTTAGGGATGTCAATGTTGAACCTGACTACAAGGACAATGTAATGACTCACCAACAACATGCATTAACAATACATCAGTATACAATACAACACCCCAAAGGGTACACCACTTCACATACACTCACTCACTTACACTCTCTAAACTATATAGCACTCAAGCTCTCTATACTTTCCTCTCCAATATACTTGGTAGCGCTCTAACTCTCTTGATTCTTCTCGTAGATTGATTGCACTCCAACCCCAAGGGCCCTATTTGTAGAGGCCAATGGAGTACATTAGAACAAGTGATGAGTTCTTAAAGAAGCCAACGTGGCTTCTCAAAACAATAGCTTCTCAAGTAAGCCAATAATAGCTTCTGAAAGAAGCTAACATAAGGACTTCTTTAGAGGCTTGCTTAATTAGAGGAGATGTTGATTTTTAACACTCCCCCTCAACATCGATTTTTCTTATGCATGCTAGGTGAAATCCCAAGCTTGCTTCAAACCATATAATGCCTTTAATTTGCAAACATAACCTTGGTTCTTCTCATATCTGAATCTTCTGCATTGGTTGGTATAAATCTCTCGAACAAGTTCTGCATGAAGAAAAACACTATTATCTTTCATTTGCTGCAGCTTCCTTGCTTTACTTGCTATTGAGGCTAGCATTGGACTTAATGCACTCATCTTTACAATCGGGCTGAGTATTTCATCACAGTCCTCACTATATTGTTTAGAGAATTCTTGAGCTTCATAACTTTTGGTAGATCCATCTGGATATGTCTTCAATTTGTTAGCCCATTTGTAAAATATCAGCTTTACATCACTTGGTTTAAGAAAAAGATCCCATGTTTGATTCTCCTGCAATACCTCGATTTCTTCTTCCATTGCATTACTCCACTTTGTAGTGGGTTCCTGCAACCATTTGTCTTCAATATCTATAATATCAACATACATGGGATTTGATTTGCAGAGTTCAATAGATCCTAGAAGTGGCGCTCTTGAATCATCGTTGATCTTATTCTGAATAGGTCGAGACTCTTCTAGATTTACTTAATGAACTCCATTTTCTGGGGTGTTAATTGTCTTCACAACAACCTTAAGCACATCTTCATCTCTTCCTTTAGGTACTTCTTTTGTGCGTTCAAGATGCCCTTAATTTTCTTCTAATTGATTTTCCAAAGTCCTTATATTTGGAAGTTCAACCTCCAAAGGTGACCACTAAGAGGACACTTCATAGAAAATTGATTCATCTTCTTGCTTGATCGTTATAGAAGCCTCCTTGTCCCAATCGTCTTCTGGTAAATCCTCGTACAACGTGATCGTTGTATATGCCTCATCATCCCAAACATCTTCAGGCAAATCCTTATACGATGTGATCATCGTACAAGCCTTCTCGTCCCAAATTTCTTTACTAAGATCTTCTATGTGATAGTTTGACACTGCAGCATTTCTCTCTATTGTCTTTTTCTTGATTCTACAGTCTCGCGTAAAACACCCTTTCATCTGCAATTGAAGCATTCTCCTTTTTTCTTTTTCTGCAAAGAATCATTTGGCCTTTGTGATCGGTCATATGAAGCTCCCCTATCTCGAAGCTCCTTTGAGACTTTTGCTTCCACTGAGGAGCTGAGTCTTTTTGATGCAGCTCCTTAAGCTTTCCTCATTTATGTACACTAAACAATGCTTCTTCACCACCTTCTAAATGATAAACTAGCCATTGATTGGTTAAAGTCTCTTGATTTGCTAAGAGACTTTCAAACTCCAAAAGAGTTGGTTGTTTAGACCAACCAGATATAGTAGTTACGCGAGTAACATATTCTGATCGTAATCCATGATTGATGATCCTTGGCATTCGTGACTCACTAATCTTTGAATCTGGATCTAATTGGGAGATTTCGCGACATAGAGAACGTACCTTTGTTGAAATATTGATTGATTGTCATCTTTGTTTGGGAAACATCAGGTCGTTCTGCAAGAATTGAAGTCGAGCATCATTGTTGCGTGAGAAAAATGTAGCAAATGTGTCTCATGCTTCTCTTGGTGTAGCAACTTCTCGGATATGCTCGATCAGCTCCTCCTCGATCGTGGTCTTTAATACGAACACTACCTTACCGGCTTTGATCTTCCATTTCCTCAAGGCATCGACATTCTCCTTTGGTGGTGGTGTTGTATCATCTCCTCCAAAAATCTCCTAGAGATCATGTCCTTGTAAATAATATTCGACGCAGATCTTCCAATAACTGTAATTGTACCCAGCTTCTTGATCCAAAAAATATAGTTGAAGGGATCCACCATAATTTTTGGGGAAACTATATTTTTTCCTTTGCCGAACGAAGTTGGTCCTAGACCTATCTCGATTACAATTCATGACTGCACACGAACAGAATGTCCCCTTACCAAAACTCAAGATTTGACCGGACACACAGACGTCGGCTCCCCTAATTTATTTTAGAGATCTCTACTGCAACTGGATGAACTTGATTTTCTACAATGTGGAGATTATACCCTTACTAATCAGGACCATAACAAGTCTCTGATACCAGTTGTTGAATACGACTACAAGGATAATATAATGACTCACTATCAATATACATTAACAATACATCATTATACAATACAACACCCCAAGCGTATACCACTTCACATACACTCACTTATACCCTCTAAACTATACAACACTCAAGCTTTCTATACTTTCCTCTCCAATATACTTGGTGGCCCTCTAACTCTCTTGGTTCTTCTCTTAGGTTGATTACACTCCGACCTCAAGGGCACTATTTATAGAGGTCAATGGAGTACGTTAGAACAAATGATGGCTTCTTAAAGAAGCCAACTTTGGAGATGGCTTCTCAAAACAACAGCTTCTCAAGTAAGCCAATAATAGCTTCTCAAAGAAGCCAGCTTAGAGGTGGCTTCTCAAAGAAGCCAACATAAGGATTTCTTTAAAAGCTTGTTTAATTAGAGGAGATGTTGATTTTTAACAGTCAACGAGTCGGGTTTGGAGCATGTATCAATATTTCCAAACCCATACCTATTTATAAAATCTCTACCCATACATGTTCCTTTATTAAACGAGCAATTTCTAATGGGGTATTTATACCTATCCATAAAATCTCTACCCATACATGTTCCTTTATTAAACGAGCAATTTCTAATGGGGTGCCCATATACCCGAAGGATAATCATATATCCAATGGGTACCCACATATTTGACATAATAAGTCTTTACATTATTAATAAAAGTATATGAGACTTTCATACATAGATTAAACATGAGAAAGATCGTGTAATATGATGGTACACAAAGATGTGTATAATTCTATATAATTAAAATAGAGTTGAGATGCAAAAGCCGGTTTTGTTGAGTATCATTGTACTATATACATGTATATTTTATTCATATATCTCATTCTTTATATTTTTTAACTTATTATATTTTAAATATTTGTAAATATTTTTTGAAACATAAACATAAAATATAACAATTAAAATATATTAAAATAAATAGTACACCAAACTATATAGGTATCCTATACCTACAACGTATATACACATATCTATACAAATGAAATCAACAAATAAAATAAAATGTACAAATATCTATTTAATTATATTATAAATATAAAAAATTACATGTATGACAACAAAGTTAAAAATACAAAATTAAAATACAATAGGTAAAATATAGGTAAATATGCCTATGTATATAATCGTAAAAACTAACACCTAATAAATAATATTGTAAAAATAAATACAAATATCCATAAAAAGTACATAAAAATCAGAAATATTTTTATTGTGTTGATTCTTAATTAATAAAATTATTTATTATTTTTTATTGTAATAATAAATGAATCAATCTTTGCTTTTTCCTGATTGGTCCATGTAGACCAATCATGGCGCATGGGCAGTTGATCTTGGGTCAACTTTCCGATCTTCAATTGCCTCCTACTAGAACCTGTGAACCCTCTAACTTCTCCCAATTTTTGTGCTTGATCCATGGCTCGAGACGAAACGATTGTTTCATAAACAATCTTCATATTATGGTCCTCCATCTTGTCATGCTCCTAAGTTTGTCAAAACATCATTGATTTCATCTGAATCAGACGACCTTTTGAGCCTCTTCACATGCTCTATAAATAATAATACATGCTTCCTTTTCTATTTTGATCTTATCTTGCTTTGTTACCCCAAAGGGAAGTCATGAGTGGTGCTCCTGGTGACAACAGGAGATGCACCATCCCTATCAGTGTGGAGAAGAAGTCGAGTCAGTCCCGGAACCCCTTCAGGCATAGCTTCATCTACTCCCTGTTTGAGTTGTTTTTCTCGCATTTTTAGTGTATTTTTCTTTCCAGCATCTCAGTTTTGATTTTATTCCATGCATTTAGTCTTTAGATTGGCTTAGAATCCAATCTCTTCATTCATCAGAGCACTAGGCTTCGACCAATGTCCAGTCATGTACTAACCTTGTTTTGATTTGCTCCACCCTCCATCTCCTTCTTCATCATCAGTTCTCTCATCCCATACCACCAGCCACGTATGATCTTGCTCAGATCAGTGAATCCGAAGCTTATCCTCTGCCACCATCTAAAGCTTCTTCGTCCCCTCCGTTCATATGCATTTCATGTTCAATTTTCGGCTGAGGTCATTCGCCTCAAGTCGGTGAACCTTTTTGTGCATGTCTGAGACTCGGGAAAGACACCTTGGATGGAATTGAAGCTTGGACTTTAGTTCCAGGTGGTTGTTTACGAAAGAGAGCTCTAGGTCCCCATTGTTGGGACCCGAACCCCATCGAGGACCTCAATAGGTGCAGTCGTGCTCCAGAAATGTGTGGAGCTACTCAACATCTAAGAAAAACGTCAAAGGCACGAGAAATCAACATTTGAAGGTTGGGGAAGACAACGTTCTTCCATGTTCTTCTGCCCCTCTTTTTGTGAGAGAAAGTAGTTTAGGTTCCATTTTTTGTAGCTTCTTTCATTTTAAAGCATCTATTTGAACCCTAATACTTTTAATAAAATAGGAGTGAATTGTGGGACACTTGGGCATGTTTTGATCCCAAATATGTGGTAATGGACCCAAGTGTGTTGTGTGATTAAGCGTTGAATTATGACCTACACTCACGATAGAGTAAATTTATTTTCTTATGCTCGGTTATAATTTTTAAGTCATACAACACTTTAATGAGACACACTATAAATCGTTCGATTTAGCCGAAGCATAACCAATTCTTCAAGCTAATAGAACTTTCTGTTGAGGGGTGTTTTTATCAACTGCGTTCTTTTATAGTAATTTCAATTCTGTTATGCATCCGACATGAAGAGTGCAGAGAAGCAGTGCAAGTCTTATAATTGAGAGTACATCATTATTTTCATTGTGCATCGATTTTTCTCGACTCCCCCATGTTTTCTCATCTAAGTTAAAATGGAATCGAGATTGATCGGTAGATGAATATTTTGTGCTCATTAAGATCCAAAATGATAACCTACTTTAAAATTGGGACTACTAATAAGGTTGATTAAAATAATTGGAATAAAATTAACCCTTCTTTTTGGGAGATTAACACCCATCATTGGATACAAGTACCTTCTAGAATGAGCGAGGCACGGTACACGGAAGGATTAGAGCCTAAATCCCTAGATCTTTACTTGGAATATCTAGTTGTAAGAAACCTTACTCGAGGGTATGGATCAGAGAGCTTCCTAATGGCACTAGAACAGAGTAGGAATTCCTCACAAGTGTTATCGAATTTTCCGAAATATTGCTGTAGCTATCTTGCTGTTTATCGTACCCCTCTGGTGTTTACTACTCGAAGACAAGGGTGGAATGGTGCCATCTCATCGGGACTTTGCTGAAGGCCATCATCTCATGCATACTTGAGTCTGCCAGGCGACCGTTTTGATATTACAGGTACTCATCCTTAGGTTAAACAATGATCTAGTGTGGTAAATCGTATAGGAGTATTGACTCATTGTTACCTCAAGTGAGGAATCTCTGAACTTCTCCAAGTATACCTCGATCACCTATAAATGTAGGGTATAGGTAAAAATATTGTTTGAAAAAATCCTTAAAATTGAAAAGATAAGCGACTGAACTCTAAGATACTATCACAAGTACCCAGTTGGTAAATTTATGGGTCTTGATTTGTGTTTACTTTGTGTGTTTTCAAAGATTGTACATTTGTACCCTTGTGTATTCTATCTCTCTTAACTCTATACTCATGCTCTTCTCCTGTTCTTTAGACATTGGAGATGGACATCTTTGGGGAATTAGTCTAGATGGATACTTCACGGAATCCTTTAGATCTCACATCTCTCGGGATTTGAAATGACCCTCTTCCCAAGATCAAGATCAATAAGTCTCAAGGTTTAGCGGTCCCATACTAAACCTTTCTACAATAATTATCTTCCAAATGAAGCCCTTATCTTTAGTAGAACCCCATGTCCTTCTACACCAAGTTCTAATTCGAATCTCTCCCTATCTAAAAGTAAAGAAGACAAGATGCCTCCCAAGATGAATCGGAATGAGGATGGAAGAATCCAAATGAGGACGAAAACAACAATGATCTAATGATGGACATCCTAGCTCGACTAGAGGCAGCTGAGCAACAAAACGAATCAATGGGAACTCAACTAGAACAAATTCTGCCAGTCGATAACAAGAACGAGGAAGCAATGGAAGAAACGTACCTCCTGAAGAGTACCCCCCAAGGATGTGTTCGAACGCAAACCGCATTTCCATGCACTGCTCCCAAAGTTGTGTGGAAAACATAATGAAGAGCACTATTCCTTTCTTCAGGATTTCAAGCTAATCTGTGACAACCTGTCCCATCCCAGGGTTAGTCATAATTACGTTCGGTTGAGAGTCGCTCCCTCTGCCTTGATAGATAAGGCTGCTTATCGGTTGAACAATTTAGGGGAGGTGGTCTAAACATGGGATGTATTTAAAATTTTATTCTTGAAATAGTGTAATACAAAATGCCAATTTTGGAGTGAATTAATGACGTAGAATGAGGTTCAAATTGTAGACCAAAGTCAAGGGTCTAGATGCAAAATATAATATCATATACAATAAAAATTGCTATGCACGGGTATGGATGAGATTACCTAGAACTGGGGGTCTTTATGCAAATTTTCACGGGGGTATGCACGCAACATGTGCATGATAAGCGGCGTGGGCATGATTGGGTTTTCTGCAAGGCATGTTGCTAGGCACGTGAGGAGAGTTGAACCTCTCTCCTCCATCGTTCCTCTTGAGGCGACAGAAGGCTATGGAGGCATCCGGCTGGAAATCTGGAGAAGGAGGTTGCGGTCGATTGATATGTCATGGCTCTACCGTGAAGAAGGAGGTATGGCATCGACCACAGAGTTGCTTGGTCGTGAGGCAGAGTGGTTACTCTGGATACAGGAGTTGGTGGAGAAGGTAGTGCATATCCTCCTGCTCAAGGTCGAAGGCGAAGTTGGTATCGGAGGCTGCATATGTCGACGAAGATTGGAGGCGGAGTCGATGGTAATTTGATGAAGACGGCCGATAATGGCTGGTGTGGAATACAAACTCCGACGCGAAGGAGGTCGATGGAAGATCATTGCATCAATGACTATGTCAGTGATGATGAAGCAATTGGAGCAGTCGACAACATGGAGATGAAGGGGATGGCGGAGCCGGTAGGCAGAGATTTTTGTGAGGGGCAGATATCAGAAGAGATGAAGCGGTGATCGGTGAGAGTGCGAAGATGAGTGATGAATACCTATTCATCACTCTTTATTCTTATATTTTAGCTACAAAAACCTTTGCAAATACATGTATATCTATGTAAATACAAATAATTATTAAATTGCATGCATTGTATAAAATTAAATAATTAGCATGTTTTTGTGCATAAATAAAAGAATAAAGAGATAAAAGAAAAAGAGGGAAATATTTAGAATAAATATTGAGCAACCTAATCCCAAGGGAGGGCTCAGCATGGGCCTGACCACGTAAAAGCCCAAGTAGAGAGAGATAAGGAAGCTCATATGTGTAAATATACTTGTAAATATATAAAAATATTTTCCTCTAAAAATAAAAATAGAAATAGGTTTGTATATATTTGTAAATATTTGTAAATACAAAATCAAAATAAAAATTAGAAAATTGAAAAGAAAATAAAAATAACCTTCCTTGTACATATTTACCATGTACATAAGATCACACATATATTTATTTTACCTTGTAAATAAATAAATCAAAATCCCTTAAAACTTATATATATTCTATATTTCATGATGTAAATAAATAAAATAAAAACCATAAAAATAAAAATTAAATAAAAAGAATAAAAATAAAAACCAAAAGAAACATTGTATATATACCATGTATATAAATGTTTATACCTATTTATTTTACCCTTGTAAATAAATAATAAAAATAAAATAAAAATACCTTTTAATTCCTAATTTTATGCTATAAATAAATAAAATATAGGAATAAAAATGTACAAAAATAATCAATTAACCTTATTGTATATATACCTGTATATAGAACTACATTGTATCTACCTTATTTTTATTCCAAAAAAATAATTAAAAACCACAAAAAATAGTTTAAAATAAAATAAACATTTTTCATGTTTTGAGTCTTGCATAATTCGGCCATTTACTAATTTATTTCTAATTTCTAAATCTTTTTGACGTGGCCGGTTTTGATTGGTCCACGGGGGATGTTGACCCCCCAGTCAACTTCCCCCCTGGACCACAGTACCGCGGATCATGAGTGCCCGACCCGATTTCTCCATTTACTCCACACTCGATCCGACACCTAAAACCCTAAACCTCGGGTCATACCTCTTCCTTGCAGATCCATGATCCACGCCCGGGGTGGGTATGAGGGGTCCGAGCTCCGATTTGTGCGCACGATCCTTGTATTCTCGGACCCCTAGGAATATAATTCATCGCCTCCGGCAGCCTATTCAATCATCTCTGGTCTCCCCTCGTCACCAAGGAGCTCTTCCACCACTCCTGAGTGACAGCGGTGCGATTTGGAGTGGAAGTGAGGCCCGGGCAGCCGGGAAACCATTGATCCGGCAGCCTTCGCCATCGTGCGCCGCCGCGAGCGCGCCCAGCCTCGGGAACCGACGCCCCCTTGCAGGCAATGACCCTGGAGCTCCCCGAGCTCCAGCCTGGTCGACTACATCCACCAGGTAACTTCTTCAGGCCGTAGGTTAGCGTAGATTTCGATTTTTCGTTTTAGGTTCCTTTAGCTCCGCCGCTCTCGCCCATCGTCTCCGTCCAACCATTAGCCCATCCGACCACGCCATCACCTTCACGAGCCTTCCCCTCACCTTCTCCACCTATCCATTCCCCCTGACTCGCCCCGGAGCAGGAACCCGGTCCTCCTCCTCCGCCGCTCGCCGAAGGACCTCCACACCGACGCATCGTCCATCCATTTCGCGCTTTGACGGGTCGAGGCAGTTTGCCCTCGACCTATATTTCTTCCTGTGCAGGTAAGACCGTCCGGAGGGCCTCATCTGGAGGCCAACAGCTCAGGCACAGGCGCTCCAGGTCTTCACCGTTGCCGGAGCTCTCCAGGGCTCCCCACCATCATCGGAGCAGTTCATCCGCTGCGGGACTTCACGGCGGAGCCAATCCGCATCTCAGAAGCAACAGAGGAGGTCCATCGCGCGTACATCGGGCCGGCGAAGCTCGCCGGCCAATTGTTCTTCCTGGACCCTCAGCTACCGTCCGATTAGCCCTCCAGCTCCAGATGTGATCTCACCCATCGATTTGAGGAGCCAACCAACCGTCCGATCCATTGGAGGCTTGATCAGGTCCACACGATCAGATGAAGAGACACCCACTGCTCCAGACCGTTCGATCTACATGTGTCTTCGTCAGTGTCGTTGATCCAGCGAGGGTTTAGCCACTGCCTTCCATCGTCAGATCCGATACGTGGCAAACCCTCAGCCATCTGATCCGAGCGGGAGTTCTTCGAAGAGGCGCAGCGCCCCTCAGCCGCCCGATCTGCCACGTGGCGCTCCTCCAGCCCTCGGATAATAAGTGGGGTAAATTACTCTTAGGCCCCTTCTGTTTTCGCATTTACTTCTTAGTCCTGTAAATATTTTAGTACGTTGTTTTTATTTTGGTAATTTTGCATAGTGGACCTCTATCTTTTATGTATTTGCATTATAGTCCCTGTGTGTATTGACCACGTGCATCTACACGTGAGGACTTGGGCTTTTTGCATTTTCTACCTTACAGTTCTTGAATGTTATGGTTTAGTATTTTGTAAATAGGCTTTGCAAATATGCCCTTCTGAGTCTGAATCACGTGCCTGGCACGCGTTTTGTGGGATTTTTGCATCGGAGGCCCCTGAGCTTTTTACACGTGTTCTGATTTGGCCCTGGAACTTATTTTCTTTGCATCTAGGTCCATGTGCACTGTGCCTTTGTGTTTGATTTTAATAAAATAGGAAAATTGCTCCAAATGGAATGAAAATTGGATACATGGCTCCTGCCATGTAAAATTTTCTCTAATTTTTGGAGACATTTCTGAGCATTTTTATTATTTTTAAAAAAACAAAAATAGTCATTTTCTTACTATTCAGTTTTAAAAATCACAAAAATACTAAAATATCTTCACAAAGTACGAAAAAATTAGATTTTATTTGTTTTTTGGTGTTTGATTTTTTGACCAAATTTGGTCACCTTTAGATTTATAAAACTCATAAAAATTGAAAAACCCTTAAAAACCCATAAAAATTCTAATAAATAATTGAAAAATCCAAAAATAATAACTCCAGTGCCTGATTTTTCCTTGTATTTCATACTTTAAAGGAAAATTACCTTCAGGTTTTATTAGGTCCATTTTGCATTTTAATTTGGCCCTTGAAGCCTGACTGGACAACATCACTCTTTTCTCTTCTTGTTTCATTTTTATAAAATTCCATAAAAATCAGAAAAATCCCAAAAATTAACAAAAAACATAGAAAAATATAAAAAACATAAAAACATTTTTGTTTGAATTTTTGGTTGAATTTTCAGTAGTTAAATAATTGTGTGAAGTTGCTTGTTCCCTTGTTTTTCCCATTTTCCTTATTATTCAAAAAATCCAAAAAAAATATAAAATATTAAAAATCCACCAAAAATATTTGTCTTTTAATTTTCATTATTTCTGACCACTTCATAGGCCGCAAGGCCATCACGTGCTCCTTGAGTTCGACCCTGATCGCTATACCAGGTTAATCTAATAGCCAGGGCCACTATTGATTTTAATTGATTTTTTATATTGTTTTGGTGGTCTGATCTCATATTTTTCTTGCTGACCTGATTGATCTATCGATCCGAATCGCAACGACCCTTGATCTATTTTTATCTGATCCTAATTGAATCGGTTTTTGTGCTCATCAGAATGGCGCCGTTACCGGGGAGCACGGCTTAGTAGTGACATTTGATTTTTTTTCCGCGGCTTTCTTTTTCACGGTTTTCTATATAGATTTTTGTATATATTTTTCTGACTTGTTTATATAATAATCTGGTCTGATCTCACTCTCTGTTTGTTTTCTTGCGAGGGCCCGAGGACCGAGGCGGCTTTCTTCGGAAGCCGAGAAACTGCGGGAGTCGGAGGCAGTTCTCTTCTCTACAGAGCCGCACGAGGACGTGAGGAGCGAGCAGGAGTGCGGGAGCTGCGGAATAGCCGCGGGGATTAGCCGTAGATTAGGGTTAGATTAGATTTCATTTCCTGCATTATTTGAACTATTATTGTAATAAAATAGGAACAGGACCACTCAGTTTAGACACTTAGACTTTCGGGGTCTGTTTCGCCGAGCACCGGTGTGCTCGGGGGACCCCTCGGTTTTACGCGGCTTTTTACGCGGTTTTTCCTTACCGCCTTTTCCGGTTTCTCATGGTTTTTCGAGCCCTAGCTTTAGGATTTTCTGCTTGATTGTGACGTAATTCATATGATCCAAACACCGTAATATATTTTGCATGTTCCTATAGTTCGGTAATTGGACCTATAATAAAAGATTAATAAAATAGTTGATTCACTACCTTCGAGCCTACGCGCCGCAAGTCCACCCCGTCAAGCGCTACTCCTGAACTCGACCTATCGAGAAGAGTAGGGGTGGGTCTAGACCGGACTCTCTAGATTGGAGGCTGGTGGTCAGCTAGTTGTTCTTTCGAGTAGCACTGCTGTTTAGGGACTCGGTTTTCCGCCTGCACCATTTAGGTAGTTTATTTTCTGTCTTTCAATTCTGCACGGATCATTATGTAGACTGCTGGAGTCAGGTACGCATTTCTTACTCTGCATGCATCATTGATTTTTCGCGCCATCGGCTTTTTCGTCTTCTCCCCCCTGTTTTGGACTTAATAACCATGAGAACCGAAAAATCCGTTAGGCATTTGTTTCTCATTGAAAAACATCTAAAAAGAAAAATAATAAAATCGGGACTGCTAATCACACTTGACCTAAAAGACATCTCATTGAAAATCTATCTTGGGGAGAGTAACCCCCTCCTTGTTCGGTTTGGATGAGCGAGAGAGTGACCCGTACCTTAGGGTAGAGCCTCCGATTTTTCTCGACTGATTACCGGCTTTCTGTACGGGACAGTCGGTTGAGAAATATCTGGAATCCTATTTTGCTCATGTAATCGCTCTGATAGACTGGATGATCACCTAAAATAAAATTGACAAGATAATTGACCGATCCCTTTTCGGTCTTCAGCTCGCGTGTGTAGGTGAATTGGGGGTTTGCCTTTTCATCTTGTGTGATTTCCAGATCCCTTCTTCCCCCATCTTCTTCTCTTCTTCTGTCTACCACCCATCCTCCCTTCAGTCTTCTTCTTCTCCTTCACCCCCGGATGATGGATCCCTCTAACCTCGAGCCGATCTTGTGGTTTTTTCTTCTCCATCTGGCCATCAGTCCAGTCCACCTTCTAGGGAGGTCGGATCTCCGACCAACCTCCCGCTCCCTTCCTCCCATCCCATTCATTACTCTGGGCATGCTGCGCTTGACGTCCGAGGATACTATACAGAGCAGATGCGAGACCCGAACGAGGCCATTGCTGAGTTGAGCGTGCACTCCGTTCGTGATCAGAGAGAGCAGTGGAGATCTTCAGATAGATCCTATTCCAGATTGATGGAGGAGCATATAGCACAGGGAGCTCAGTCAGCTTCTACATTACGTCCATTCGTCTTGGATTTGGATTACATTCAGCGACTGCCGACATTTTCAGGAGAGGCGTATGAGGAGCCTTATCTTCACCTGTCCGCATTCGGGGAGTTTTGCCGAGTACATAGATATTCAGATATCACTGCAGAGGAGATGATGAGTAGGACCTTCCCATTCACACTTCACGAGAGAGCCATGAGATGGCATAGACGATTGGGGAGGACATTCTATTCGTGGGGAGAGTTACGTCGAGAGTTCTTACAGAGATACTTTCCCCCACGTAGAGCAGAGTTTATGCGGTCTTTGATCACCGAGTTTTCAGTTGACCCCCAGGAGCTACTGCATGAGGCATGGCCGAGGTTTCTTGACCTCTTGAGGAGATTTCCCGATCACGGACTTCTAGTGACAGACTTGATAGAGATCTCCATGCGGGGGATGACCGCAGAGCAGATAGCACTGTGATTACCACATGTGGCGGTTCACTCCGCAGTTCCGACATTCGCCTACTGGATACCATCTCGAGCTTACTTTCACAGAGATCATCTTCACGAGATGCCATAGTCGGGACAACACATGAGGACGTTGCGGTACCAGTGCGGTGTGTACTTTACAGGAGGATATAGCTTCTACACACCAGTCCGAGGACTTGGATGCTCCAGCACCACAGAGTACAGAGGAGATGACTACGATAGCAGAGGTTCGAACCCAGAGTTTACTCGAGTTCCCGTTGGTCTTCCAGCTAGAGTTTGAGTCAGCCCCAGAGTTTTCAGTCGATGAGTCTTGGATATCAGATCTTCTGATATTTCAGGAACAGGAGGAGCCCCCGCTATTACAACCATCGATTCAGCCACTTCAGTTTCCAGTCCCGGAGGAGTCAACTTCCTTTCTGCAGAGATACTTCTCGGAGTGTGACAGCTACCAGGACTCAGCCCAGCAGCTTCCGCTCGATATGGGACACCACTTTCAGAGTACAGATAGAGAGTCCTGTATTCGAGCCTTTTGTCCTCCACTCTGACGAGAGAGACACACTTACTGAGGACCAGTTAGCGGCCAGCATAGCCGCAGAGCGAGGATCAGCCGCAGACACTTTGCCAGACTCCACGGTGGTGACCAGTACCTTCTCCTACTTCCAGATTGCCGAAAGCGACATTTTAGATGATGATGATGATGCAGCCTGGTGCACAGAGTGGACACTTGACAGCAGCGCAGATACCCTTTCTATATCCCGATCCTCTCGTACTCACTTCTGATTTTGCATCTCTCCCCGAGGGTTATCTGCGGGAGGATGCCACACTCGATGATACTCGATTTCACCTTCTGAGAGTGTCTCCGATATAGCGGAACACGAAACCAAGTCTTTAGATCCTTCTGATTCTGAGTCTTCTCACCTCGACGACCCTCGCGAGGATGAGCCCATCCTGGAGATATTCGATGATCTGCCTGATCTGCTTCTATTTCATTCATCGGATATCAGTCTTCTTAGAGAGTCTCCTGATCTTGATTGCCCACACTTCTTTGAGACACTGATCGACGAGGAGGATTCCATGACTGATCCATTCTTCTCCACGTTTGATTTCTTCGGCTCAACACTTCCACTCCAGTCTGATCCCGAGCCGATGATTTCTTTTGTGCTACCGGCTCCCGATCACTTACTTCCACATCATTGGCCGGTAGCAGACACCCGCTTGATTGCATACCTGGGTGTCTTACTTTACACTTTTGTTTTTGTCGTTGTTCTTACACCGAGACTGCGGCGACAGTACGACATTCGACTTACCGATGCCATCCTGAACTTGGATACCGCATTATCCTAGCCTTTGCGCCCAGCTAGGGGCGTAAAATCTAGCGCTTGTTGAGAGGTACCTCAACATTGTACTCTTTTGTATATAAGTGTTTTGTCTTAGTTTGATCTTCCTTTCTTCCGTTCTTGTTTTCACCCCATGTCTCACTTAGGATTATCTTTGCTATACATAGGATATTCCTCATCCCAAGTATAGAGGGGTGGAGACACCGGGTTGTTCTTCCATTCTGTTTCATCACTTCTGTTGTGTTGCCTATACTTAAGGTTCTTCACCTTTAGTATAGGGGGAGTGATGTCCTCCTTCTTGCATATATTCGTTGATCTTCTTCGTGTCTTGCTACCCCTGTTTTGCTGCCTATACTTAGGGATATTTTACCCTAAGTATAGGGGGGCAGACTCTGTACATCCTTCACTCGGATTTCCCTTCATGTACAACATGCTATACTTAGGATTACTTGATCCTAAGTATAGGGGGAAAACACCGAGTTCTCCTCATTCTATTCTTTCATTCATCTCTGTATCTAGCCATTCCTTTTCACTTCCTATACTAAGCATGAGTTATGTCTTCTTCATCGCTCTTGATCACTCTAAGGACATCGTTCGAGCTAAGTATAGGGGGTGTGTATATTTCATATATACTTTAGCCATAACTCGTACTTTGTGTGAGCGTGTTAATAAATAAAATGGCTAAAAACCCATAAAAATTAAAAAAAATCCCTTATATATAGAATCCATTTTGCACATACCTATTTATTTATACAAATTATTTTTGTACAATTGATTTTAAAAGGATTTGTGTAAAGGATTTGTAAATATTTTTCATATCAAAATTATGTATATAGTACAAAATTTTTCCAAAATGTTTTGAAAACAAAAAGTTTGCAAAAACTTTGTAAATATTTGTAAATATTTTGCAAAACTCGCATTCATGCATACATACATGTTTTCAAACATTTTTCAAAAAATTTGCATGATTGTAAATATTTGTAAAGTGCATATTTGTAAATAACATCTTTGTAAATATTTGTATAGTTTTTCCTGGATCATAGTTGACATTTAAACTAGCCTAGAATTAAATTGGGAAATGGAGCTTGATTAAGATCTTAATCCACCTAATTCTAAGAGGAACCTTATAGGGCTTGAGGTTAAGGCTTTTCAGGTCCATTGGGACTTAATTCTTTGAGTCCACTAGGCTATGAGCATTTGTCATCTTGATGAGCCTAAGTAGAGCACTTAACAACACACGCATGACTCTTAGAGACAATGGCTTGACTTGCACCAGCACTTTACACATAGCTCTCCACGATGAGGTGGTGAGGAGGCAGTTTCCTTTGGCTTGGGGAAGCATACGAGGGTAGTACTTTTAGGCGGAACCTCTCTTCTTCTTCTAGTGAAGGAAGTGCGTCTCAACTTGGTCTGGTGGTGATGAAGTCTAAAGACAGAAGTTGTGGTTGCAATAAAGCTTCAAAAGAGGGATAGTCTACTGGCTCAAGAGGAAAAACTCCTTGTATATATGTTGCACCATGTAGATATGTTGTACAGTTGCACATGAAAAAAAATGTGCAAAAAAGAAAAGAACTCCCAAAAAGTGGTGGGTCGGATTGAAAATTTAATAATCCCATCGGAGTGTATATAGTCAAATAAAGCAAAAGCTTATGGTATACATGTTACATCTCATGAAGCTTGCAGAGGGAGACTCAGCTACACTGGTTAGAGTTCCCAAGGATACATGGCTACACTGGCATGGTCCATTCTTCATCTTCTTCCCCCTCTTCTTGAGCCGGTTGCACTTGAACTTAGAAGGGAATACCCCGCTTCTCGAGGAAAGAGTTGCTAGACCGAGGCATTAGAGTTACCAGGTTGGGAGAGGTTGTTTCTTTGTTACTTTTGAGGTGGGAAGCTACCTATCACTTACACCGCATGGAAAGATTCATGGTCATTAGAGTTTGTGTATGTAGACTTGTTCTGGTCGGGTTTATTGAGGAGTCTTGCCCATAGATTGGTGGAACTTAGAGGCTGTTGAGTTTTAAACTTAAGTCCAAATAAGGTTTCGACACATTAATAATCCAAAGATCTGATCGAGCTCCATATTTCAATTTAATGAAGGCAAGTTTAATAATCAGCCTTAATCCATGTATATTCTCCTCTTTTTCTTTTTCTTTTTTTTCTCTTTTTCACTTCTTTTTCAAATAAGTGTTTGCTAAGGGACTAGCAAAGTTAAGTATAGGGGGATGATGAATACCCATTCATCACTCTTTATTCTTATATTTTAGCTACAAAAACCTTTGTAAATACATGTATATCTATGTAAATACAAATACTTATTAAATTGCATGCATTGTATAAAATTTAATAATTAACATGTTTTTGTGCATAAATAAAAGAATAAAAAGACAAAAGAAAAAGAGGGAAATATTTAGAATAAATATTGAGCAACCTAATCCCAAGAGAGGGCTAAGCATGGGCGTGACCGCATAAAAGCCCAAGTAGAGAGAGAGAAGGAAGCTCATATGTGTAAATGTACTTGTAAATATAATAAAAATATTTTCCTCTAAAAATAAAAATAGAAATAGGTTTGTATATATTTGTAAATATTTGTAAATACAAAATAAAAAAAATTAGAAAATTGAAAAGAAAATAAAAATAACCTTCCCTTGTACATATTCACCATGTACATAAGATCACACATATATTTATTTTTCCTTGTAAATAAATAAATCAAAATCCCTTAAAACTTGTATATATTCTGTATTTCATGGTGTAAATAAATAAAATAAAAACCATAAAAACAAAAATTAAATAAAAAGAATAAAAATAAAAACCAAAAGAAACATCGTATATATACCATGTATATAAATGTATATACCTATTTATTTTACCCTTGTAAATTAATAATAAAAATAAAATAAAAATACCTTTTTATTCCTAATTTTATGCTATAAATAAATAAAATATAAAATAGGAAAAAAATGTACAAAAATAATCAATTAAAAATCAAAAAATAAAAATCAATATTGTATATATACCTATATATAGAACTACATTGTATCTACCTTATTTTTATTTCAAAAAAATAACTAAAAATCAAAAAAATAGTTTAAAATAAAATAAACATTTTTCATGTTATGAGTCTTGTATAATTCGGCCATTTACTAATTTATTTCTGATTTCTAAATCTTTTTGACGTGGCCGGTTTTGATTGGTCCACGGGGGATGTTGACCCCCCGGTCAACTTCCCCCCTGGACCACAGCTCGCGGATCATGAGTGCCCGACCCGATTTCTCCATTTACTCCACACTCGATCCGAGACCTAAAACCCTAAACCCCGGGTCATACCTCTTCCTTGCAGATCCATGATCCACGCCCGGGGTGGGTATGAGGGGTCCGAGCTCCGATTTGCGCGCCCGATCCTTGCCTTCTCGGACCCCTAGGAATATAAATCATCGCCTCCAGCAGCCTGTTCAATCATCTCTGGTCCTCCCCCTCGTCGCCAAGGAGCTCCTCCACCTCGCCTGAGTGACAGCGGTGCGATTTGGAGTGGAAGTGAGGCCCGGGCAGCCGGGAAAACCATTGATCCGGCAGCCTTCGCCGCCGTGCACCGCCGCAAGCGCGCCCAGCCTCGGGAACCGACGCCCCCTTGCAGGAAATGACCCCGGAGCTCCCCGAGCTCCAGCCTAGTCGACTACATCCACTAGGTAACTTCTTCAGGCCGTAGGTTAGCGTAGATTTCGATTTTTCATTTTAGGTTCCTGTAGCTCCGCCGCTCTCGCCCGTCGTCTCCGTCCAACCATTAGCCCATCCGACCACGCCACCACCTTCACGAGGCTTCCCCTCACCTTCTCCACCTATCCATTCCCCCCTGAATCGCCCCGGAGCAGGAACCCGATCCTCCTCCTCCGTCGCTCGCCGGAGGACCTCCACACCGACGCATCGTCCATCCATTTCGTGCTTTGACGGGTCGAGGCAGTTTGCCCTCGACGCATCTTTCTTCCTGTCCAGGTCAGATCATCCGGAGGGCCTCATCTGGAGGCAAACAGCTCAGGCACAGGCGCTCCAGGTCTTCACCGTCGTCGGAGCTCTCCGGGGCTCCCCGCCATCATCGGAGCAGTTCATCCGCTGCGGGACTTCACGGCGGAGCCAATCCGCATCTCAGAAGCAGCAGAGGAGGTCCATCGTGCGTACATCGGGCCGGAGAAGCTCGTCGGCCAATTGTTCTTCGTAGACCCTCAGCTACCGTCCGATTAGCCCTCCAGCTCCAGATGTGATCTCACCCGTCGATTTGAGGAGCCAACCAGCTGTCCGATCCATTGGAGGCTTGATCAGGTCCACACGATCAGACAAAGAGACACCCACTGCTCCAGACCATTCGATCTACACGTGTCTTCGTCAGCGCCGTTGATCCAGCGAGGGTTTAGCCACTGCCTTCCACCGTCAGATCCGATATGTGGCAAACCCTCAGCTATCCGATCCGAGCGGGAGTTCTTCGAAGAGGCACAATGCCCCTCAGCCGCCCGATCAGCCACGTGGCGTGCCTCCAGCCCTCGGATAATAAGTGGGGTAAATTACCCTTAGGCCCCTTCTGTTTTCGCATTTACTTCTTAGTCCTGTAAATATTTTAGGTTGTTGTTTTTATTCTAGTAATTTTGCATAGTGGACCTCTATCTTTTATGTATTTGCATTATAGTCCATGTGTGTATTGACCACGTGCATCGACACGTGAGGACCTGGGCTTTTTGCATTTTCTACCCTAAAGTTCTTGAATGTTATGGTTTAGTATTTTGTAAATAGGATTTGCAAATATGCCCTTCCGAGTCTGAATCACGTGCCTGGCACGCGTTTTGTGGGATTTTTGCATCGGGGGCCCCTGAACTTTTTACACGTGTTCTGATTTAGCCCTGGAACTTATTTTCTTTGCATCTAGGTCCCTGTGCACTTTGCCTTTGTTTTTTATTTTAATAAAATAGCAAAATTACTCCAAATGGAATGAAAATTGGACACAGGCCTGCCATGGTGTAAAATTTTCTCTAATTTTTGGAGACATTTCTGAGAATTTTTATTATTTTTAAAAAAATTAAAAATTCAAAAACAACCAATTTTCTTACTGTTCAGTTTTAAAAATCACAAAAAAATATTAAAACATCTTCAAAAATTACGAAAAAATTAGATTTTATTTGTTTTGTGGTGTTTGATTTTCTGACCAAATTTGGTCACTTTAGATTTATAAAATTCATAAAAATTGAAAAACCCTTAAAAACCCAAAAAATTCTAATAAATAATTGAAAAATCCAAAAATAATAACTGTAGTGCCTGATTTTTCCTTGTATTTCATACTTTAAAGAAAAATTACCTTCAGGTTTTATTAGGGCCATTTTGCATTTTAATTTGGCCTTGAAGCCTGACTGGACAGCAACACTCTTTTCTCTTCTTGTTTCATTTTTATAAAATTCCATAAAAATCAGAAAAATCCAAAAAATTAACTAAAAACATAGAAAAATATAAAAAATATAAAAACATTTTTGTTTGAATTTTTGGGTGAATTTTGAGTAGTTAAATAGATGTATGAAGTTGCTTGTTCCCTTGTTTTTCCCATTTTCCTTATTATTCAAAAAATCCAAAAAAATATAAAATATTAAAAATCCACCAAACATATTTGTCTTTGATTTTTCATTATTTCTGACTACTTCGTAGGCCGCAAGGCCATCACGTGCTCCTTGAGTTCGACCCTGGTCGTTATACCAGGTTAATCTAATAGTCAGGGCCGCTATTGATTTTATTTGATTTTTTATATTGTTTTTGTGGTATGATCTCACATTTTTCTTGCTGAGCTGATTGATCTATCGATCCGGGTCGCAACGACCCTTGATCTATTTTTATCTGATCCGGATTGAATCGATTTTTGTGCTCATCAATGAGGTGGTGATGAAGGTGGAGCACAGCTTAATGGCGAGTGGTGGTGGTTAGTGGAGAGGGCCACAACGGTATATGGGCGAGGATCTGTGAGCGGGTGGGTCAAAAGCGAATGCGGAATGCTCTGATGAGATGATGAAAGGAGCGTAATCAGTGGCTTCGGTGAGGCGGTGGAGATCGATGTGGAGGAGCTTGAAAGGGTGACCGAAGATATTCAGGTGCAGGTTGAAGGATCGCGGGATTCAACTCCTGGTCCTTGCCTCGACTCTTGGCGATGGCGGAGGCTTCGCCTCTCTGTGGAGAAGCAACCTCAGAAGGGGGAGGCTCAATCTGGATCACGCCAGAAAGGGGTTTCTCGCCAGAGGGGACGGGTTGTCACCACCGTTCCCCTGACTTTCTCCCACCTTCTTTGCAGAAGATCGCATCTGTCTACCTATAGGCAGATACGTGCTACAATTGATCACCAAGAGGTTAAATCGGAGGGTATCGAGGCCTTTGCTGATCGGTTGGCTTCTGTTGGCAATGAAATCAGAGGTGGTTGACGATGATGTTTAGGCGAGGAGGATTCAGAGGGGGCAAAGAGATAGAATATGTTGACGTAGATAATGATAAGGTTAGTGTGGTGATGACCACAAAGATCACCTCTTTAAAAGTCGAAAATTGTAGTATATGATGCAAAAAACAATTCGTCAAAAACCATAATCTTTGAGTGTTGAGGAACAATTTTTACTTGGCAAGTTTACCAAGTTCGACCACATGAAACAATGATTTTTAGTTATGTGTTTTTAAATTAAATTAAATAATTAATTAACTACTAAGATAATTTCTACGTTAGAAGAAAATATGATGATGATGCAATACAAAGAAAAATAAATAGAGCATATAATGGAGTGCATGATTCATGATTGCATATGATTTTAATCCAAACAATAACGATAAATATCCTCAAAATTTAATCACAGATCAAAGGATTTTAAATCCCAAAATAATTATCAAATCAATTTCAAACTGCAAGGAGGTTAATCAACGAATAGTATTGTTAGAATCCTAGCAATTTGCTCCTCAAAATTTATTTTTTAAGTAGATAAATTCATGGGGAGATTAAATGAATTCTTCCTCGATTTAGCCCCTAGAAAGATTAAATTCTTGAAACGTTAATTTTCAATCAATGCATGAAGATTAATCTAGCGAAATATTCTCAATCGGCCCATTGCAAAGTAAGTCATAAATTTCCACGATTGGTTGCACAAATATATCGATAACCAATCTTGCATATATCAATGAAATAATAAAATAATAATTATCAATAAATAATCTCAGATCTATCCACAAACTATGCAAGATGATAGAGCATGAAACAAGCTTCAAAACGACATATTATGCACTAGAAACGAGGTTCGTATCAATTAATTCCTTACACTGTGGCACTTGATTCATAATTTTATGATATATGATTATTTATTAATTAATATTCTTGTGGAAAATTGCATATTTTACGTATTATGTGCTTATAAATTCATAAATAATTAAACATAGCTATAAAGGTTGTCGAAAATTCAAGGATAATGAAATTAATCGCGTTTTACATTATACCCCAAAAGAATTGCATTGACATGCATCTTTTTCTATATAAAAATCATTTTATACATTTCATTAATAAATTTTAATAAGTTCTAAATTCAACATTTTTAGGGTTTAGGATTTTTCTGAGACAGATTACCTGGTGATATATCTTAGATAATTTTACTTCCTTAAAATAGGAAGATTTAATATTTATAATAATTAATTATTGAAAATCTCACTATTTGCATTCATAAATTCACAAAATATTCAAAATTGTATTAAAAATACCAAAAAAATACTGTCTCGAAAATCACGCACGAAATTTGATAGATATTAACCTAGGATGTTCCTTTGCCTCCTTGAGTTCAATCTTGTGATTTGTCCAAGTAAAATACACATAAAATCACTCGAATTAATTAGACTAAATATCTAAAGAGTGAGTATAACAAACAATAATGGCTAGGAAAACATCTCAACTTGAACCCTTATTTTCCTCTCATCTTTCATGTCATTTTTCTCCATGTTTATAACAAAACAGAGCATAGACGAAAACCACGAGGGGGAGCGCAATGAAGGTAAGGATGTATGCATCCCAAATACAGCTTAGGTGGGGGCACAAGCGGTCGCACCTCAAGTGAATGAGAGGCGAATGCCAATCATGTTCGTGCCAACCCATTGCGTTTCGCTTGATGGAGCCCCGCAAGGAGGGACTCAAGTTAGAGGGATGAGAGGAGTTAGAGCTCGCGACAGGGAGGGCTGACAGGGATGATTGTTTTGAGTAATGCTGCAAAGAATATGGAGAGGTGTAGTTTGATTATTTTAATATACTACAGGCTTTCAAAGGCATATTTGGAACTCTCAAATAATTTCTTCCCATATTAATCATAAAAAAGATGGAGGTTAATAAACACAGGTCATGGTATAGGAGTTGGCACAGTGTAAGTAGGGGTGTTCAAAAATATCTCGATCAATGGGTATCTAGCTTGACCCATCCATTTTGACCCTAAACTCTCGGTACCCGTTTGAAAATGATGGGTCGGGTACCCACAATGTCAAGACCCATGCCCCATATAAAAAACCCGATGTGTACCCAGTTTGGAGGCTTACACTATAAATTAAATTGATTCATAAAAATGCAAATGGTTAGATACAAACACAAATATATATGTTACATTATTCTTATCTATTTTAAAAATATAGAAATGAATGCGTATATAAATATCGGTGAATATGGAAAACATATTACCAAGTCATTATAAATGAATGCCGGAATTAAATGGATGCAAATTAGAAAGGAAAAATAATATAATCAAAATTGTATAGATAGGAAGAAATTTATATGTTTGGGGTGGCTCATATATGTATCCCTTTTGAAATCGAAATATATATGGATGCCAAAATTTGAATTAACATATATTATAACGAATCGGATACGATCCAAATCGATATACATACATTCCGGCATCCAAACATGATGATAATGAATACAATTGAATACGAATTATCCTCCACCCACACGCATGCCCGCTCTCGCGTTCATGCAAACGCCCATGCCCACGTGCGCGCGCATGCGCCCTCGCGCACACACATAGTGTGGACGCACACATTGCGATAACCAATTGTGATGATAATTAATACACCTATGTACGAATAGGAATATATACTTATATATTGTTTGTGATGTCGTCCTCCGATTATATATATTTACATCTCTTTATCTGTATTTGATTCATTATGAGGATGAACCTACGTGAACGTGTCATCATTGGATTCGTATTCGATGGTATTCCTTCCAGTTGCATGTATTCATATGGTTTACATTATCCACATAGTTGTATACATCCTCATTAATTTATTTATCTACGTTTATTTATCCCTATCTAAATGCATTCCCTACCATTCAGATTTTCATATCCGGCATTATCATTATGAATATGATATAGATACGGATATACATAGTTGGACATATCATTTTCATTTTTATATATGCCATCATTCATTAGAAGTATCTCTCTTTATCCCCGCGGGTATCCGCGAATAACCAATATCCATTGCCATTAATCGGGTATCCGTTACAATTGAGTACCCGTTAGAATGGGACGGATCGACCCGTGACCCAATACTAACGGGACGGGGCGGGTCACAAACAAATGGGACGGGTACCCGCCCCATGAACACCCCTCACTGTAAGGCGGAATTAGCTTATTTTATAGGGATATACATGTGAATATCCTCAATTAATTAAGTTAAAGACATCCCATCACACGCTCTCCTCCTCAAGTCCCACAGAAACGGCCCGACCCCATGGAAAAAAGACCATCCGAAACACGACAAAAGCAGATCCAATCCACAAGGGGGGTAGCCTGCGGTCCCACCAATCCCCAAACCCCGGGGACATCCCCGCAAAAAGACCCACTCCCCCGCGCCCGGATCCGCGGCGTCGGAATTGGGCGCTTAGGTCTGATCCCAACCCCCCAACCATCCCATACCTCACCTCCCCCCCTCCACTCCACACCACCACTCCCATATATAATCCCACCCGCAACCAATCGCCGCCACAACTCTCCTCACTCGCATATTCGCAGAGCTCCTCATGGTGGCGGCGTCGCTCCTCACCCCCTGAGAAAACCCTAGAACGAGTTCGGAACCGAGATCGAGCTCCTACATCGCCGCGCTCGATCCGCGGCGGCCGATGGCGTCGGAGGACGTGGTGGGGAAGAGCACGGGAGAGTCTGCGGTCGACACCATCGTCAACCTCGCCGAGGAGGCCAAGCTCGCTAGCGAGGGGGTTAAGGCGCCTGGTCACGCGATTCTCAGCGTCTGCAAGTCGCTTGTCGCCGGCGGAGTCGCCGGGGGAGTGTGAGTTTGGCCTTTTGACTTGTTTGCTTTCTATCTGTTCTGATATTTTGGGAGTGGGAATTGGGGTGCTGGCAAGCGGGTGGTTGGAGAAAGCCTGGTATTGGGTGCGGGGATGTGGGTGGTTGGGCTGGACGGGGCCGGTTATCTCGGAGAAGTTTGGATTTTGTTGGGCGTGTTTCTTTGGCTTGGCTAATTTAATTCAACGGTTTTGGGCGGTTCGGTCTGTTCGAAAAGTTTCGGTTTTGATGGCTGTTTTGATTTGAATTGATCGGCCGTTTTCCTTCACTGGAATTTGGTTGGGCGTCGACAAGGCCGGTTTCGTACAGGAGATTTTCTCATGTCGGGAAAATTCGGATTTTGATGCGTGCATCGGATGGCTGTTTTTCTTCAATGGGATTTTACTTGGGGTTCAGATTATTTGTGAATTTCTAGTTGGGGAATTACTTTGTTTATTTTTAAGCATCGAAAATTGTTCTTGGACTGGGTAGTTTTTTGGGGTAGAGCTTACATATCGGGTTTAGTGGATTTTTATCCAGTTCTAAGGAAACTTGCTTGTTTTGGGGTACTTACGAACGAGCTTGATTTGGGTATCTGGGATTTAAGACAATCTAAGAGCTGTAATGACCATGGCTTGTTGCGAATTGTGCCATATGACGGTTTTGATCTCTTTGTGCAAGTTCGTGATTTTGAAATCTACACAAGTTCATTTGGAAGAATCCCGGTTGCATTGCTGGTAGAAATGGTTGTTTGAATTTTTTTGTGTTTGTATTTGTTTGCACCTGTTTGAGCTGATCTTTCAAAAAACTGTGGTCTTTGTGAGCGGTGAATATGTTGTTATTGGTGGAGTTTGAGCTAGCAAATTCGAATTTGTTGTTACAAGACCTTGTGGACGTTGAGATGAACCGATGACAATAATACCATGGTACAAAGGTGGTCGATCATGGTTCTACCCAAGCCCAATCAGTTCTGAAGAGCTCTGAAATGAAACATTTGGGCATGGCCTCAAATTTCAGCGAAATTTGGTCGAATTTCTGTCGAATATCGATATCCAGTCGAAACCGAAATTCGACCGAAATGACCGAAATATGGGGCTCCTAGTACGAAAAATGACCGAAATGACCGAAATTCCGGTTGAAATTCCACTGAAATTCCATCGAAATTCTGTTTTGGTCGGTACCGAAATGGTGACCGAAACCGACATTTAAGGCCTTGCATTTGGGCACCTAACAGTTTGTTACGGTCAGTGCTTGTGCCTAAACTATCACATGTTTCTATTAAGAATAAAGGCTCCCACACTTCGCAGCTGAGCCCCATTTTTCCAAACAAAGCCCGAAAGCCAGAAAAAAAGAAGGCCATAACTTATTGTTCCCGAAAACCAGAAAAAAGAAGGCCATAACTTATTGTATATTGAAAGATTTTCACGCTTTCTCATGCAAAGGTTAACTCCTCTGACTTGCTGATTGAGGCTCGTGTGTGTAAGCGAAACACACACCACTTTGGCGACACATGGCCTAATCTACCATGAACATTTCACAGAAGTAATAACCTTTATTCCAGTTACAGTTATTTTGGACCATACGCTAAAGTTACAACAACTTGGACCACACACTAAATAACCTTTATATTAATTAGAGAAGTAAAGAAACCATTACAAGTAATCTTTTATCAAGCCGAAAAAAATCTATTTGCTATGGAATATGTATTTATGAATTTTTTCATGATAGAAATAGAAATGTAGCTGAGTAAGGGAACAAACAGACTACTTTTGAAGATCTAGCTAGTAATGAAAGTTACTTGAGTCATGCAAGCTATAGACGAGTACAAAGGAAGGAAGTAGATGGGGCTTTGAAGGTTATGAAACCCAAGAAAGGTAGGATTTGATGACATTCATATAGAAGTATAAAGAGTTCGTGGTGAATGCGGTTTGACTTGGCTCACACATTTATTCAATGTTATTTGATGAAGCAAGAAAATGCCTGAAGAATGGAGGAGATACATCGTGGTGCCTCTTTATAAGAAAAAAAGAGATTCAAAACTGTTTGAATTACATAGGTATTAAACTGACGAGTCATAATATGAAAATTTGAGAACATGTGCTCGAAGGAAGGTTGAGACAAGTTTTCAAAGTAACAAGAAAACCAATTCAGCTTCATATGAGGTCGCTCAACTATTGAAGATGTTCACTTATTGAGGAGTGCAATGGCAATTTATAAAGTTAATAGGGAGAATCTTCATATGCTTTTTATTGATTTAGAGAAGGCTTATGATTCGGTCCTACGGGAGATATTGTGGCGAGTTTTAAAGAAGAGGACAAGTAGCTGTCTTATACATTATCCTTATAAAGGATATGCATGATGTGGGCTACATGGTGTCATCTTGTGTAAGAATCCAGTTTGGGAAGATTGACTATTTTGACATCATCATTGGTCTGCATCAAGGTTTAACTTTAGATCCCTTCCTTTTTACTTTGATTATAGATGGGTTAACTAATCAAATTTAGGATGAGATACCTTAGTGCATGTTGTTTATCGACGATATTGTGTTGATTGATAAGACTAGAGATGGAGTAAATGAGAAGCTTGATGTTTGGAGACATGCCTTAGAGGCTAAATGATTTCGGATAAGCAGGGCTAGGAGCCTAGGACTGAATATATGGAGTGCACTTTTAGTGGAAGCAATGGTAAAGGAATCGAGCTGAAAATTGGAGACAATAAATTATAGAAGAAAGATTCTTTTAACCATTGGGATTTATTTTGCGACATGATTAGGAAATTGATGGAGTTGTTACTGATAAAATAAATACAAGTTGGCTAAAGTGAAGATGAGCTTCTAATATTCTATGCGATAAGAAAATTTCTTTGAAAACCATAGGAAAATATTATAAAGCAACTATGAGACATGCTATGCTCTATGGATTTGAATGTTGACATGCAAACCACAGACATGTGCATATAATGATAGTAGCAGAAATGAAAATGTTAAGGTGTATTTTATGTGGTACATGAAAAGATCGGATTCGAAATGATACAATCAGAATGAAAGTTGGTGTAACTCTGATAGAGGATAAGATGAGAGAAAACCGTTTAAGATGCTTTGAGCCAAGGTTGCAGAAAGCGGTAGTTGGTACTCGGTCGGTGGGGTCACTGACTAAGGATTAATCGGCAGTCGAACGACTAATCGGATTTAGTCGGCCATTAGTCGGTTTTGAATTTTGTTATTTATAATATATAAATAATTTTTATACATATATTCTTATATATTTGCAATATAAATCATTTTTATACATATATTCTTATATATTTGCACGGATTTGAACATTTTCTATACTATTATAATGAAACAAAAGGAGTACTTGGCTTTAAGTATAACATTAAGCATATTAGAATAGGTTTGATTTAAAAAAAATAAAATAAAAAATCTCTATGTAAAAGTCGGCCGGCTAGTCGGCCCGATTAGTCGGGTTGACCGACTAATGGCCGACTAGGCCTAGTTGAGTTTGCTACCCCCCTCCCCCGACTCGACTAGTCGGCCGACTTTTACAACAGTGCTTTGAGCATTTACAAATGAGGCCAGTTCATACACTTGTTAGAAGCGAGATTTGGGATGCTGAGCTAGTTAAGAGAGGATGACGAAGGTCCATGAAGTGTTGGAGTGAGACTGTTCACATAGATCTTAGTTATTTGGATCTAAGTCTGAGAATGACCCAATCTACATCTGAATGGAGGCAAAGAATCCAAGTAGTGGACCTATCTAATGTGGGAAAAAACTTTTTTGTTGCTGGTACTGAAATAGAAATGTAGAATACTGAAAACCAGTAATTATCGAGATAAAGTGTTGAATGTCGATCACCCGTGGAGTTGAATTGCATATTGAAGTGTTTCTGTACCGAGTTGTAGATAGATCAGGAATGATTAGTTATCCAAGCTTGAATAGAGTAGTAGAATGCTTTGCAAAAGTATTTATGGCTCTTAATGCACATGAAATGCTCACATTTTTTCTTTGTCAAATGCATATATGTTTGTATTTAATAAACGAAGAGTTTAGTAGCATTTATAGATGTAATACATATAGTGTTACAAAAATCACCATATAATATGTAGTCAGAATGGTCACTGAATAAAGAATGAATAAAGAATAAACAAATTCATGTGATTTTTCAGAATTAGTTAGTTATGTTTTTTAATTATTTTAAATAATGTAATTACATCAAATACATATATTCTTATATATTTATATATATGGTCATCGGTTAACAAGATCATAATACTGGTTGCATCTTATATTTATACATATTGGGAGTTATACAAGGACTTCGATAGATTATGAAACTTAATAATGAGAAACATGCAATATAAAGATTGAGGTTTAGAAAGCGCCTTCCTTTGATATTAATTTTGGTCATAATTAGGCATGTTGATGATTGTTTCACAAGCGATATATGACTTATATTTGATCAATAACTCAAATATCATTTAGATGAAGTGAAGATGTACAAATTGGTGCGTTTAACTATGAAAAAGAGAGGCAATGCATCATAACTTCTATTTAATCGTGGTAGTTGAAGTCATTATAAAAAAGAGACCATGGAGAAACAATGATGGGATTTTTCCATTTTTGGTGATACAACTAAATCCGAACCATTGAAAACTAAAATGTTTTTCATGCTGTTTAACAATAGTAAATCGACTAGTCGGCCAATTGGTCGAATAGTGGTCGACCATTGGTTATGCAGTCGATCACCCCCGACACCTCATACTCGCAATGACTATTCAATTTGATTGGTCGACCGTTACAACAGTGATATATAATTTGGAGATTAATAGAGCCATTGGGCGCCAAATCAAGAGTGAGATTAGCTTTAAAATCTTTTCCAAAAAATACTGTTCGATTAATATAACAAAGTGATTGATCGCAATGACTATTGATCAATTGGTCACGTACGTAGAGTTGATTGATCAATCAATTGGCAATTGGAGGGCTCTTTTGAAAAGTGACTGATCAGTGATCATATCAACGGAGCGATCACTTATGAATACACAATACCAAAAAATGATCGATCATCGATCAAATCACAAAGACATTCGATTAGTCAATTTAGTCAATGCTACACAATGATCGATCATGTCACACAAATTAATCGATGAGATTTTAGATAGTATAAAAATGATCAATCGACTCACAAAAGAGATCAGACCAGTAGCCTAATGTGATTAATCGAGTAAAAAATGATCGATTAGTTTGGAGGCATTTATGCAAGTGGACATTTTGAGTATATTGTGTGCTTTTATGTGATCATGTATGCATGGCTTTGCTTTTGTGAACTTGACAAATATACATACAAATTAGAAATACATAACACATGAGTAGAGCTTGATCATTGCTTCAAAGGTTTGGACTTGATATCTTTGACAATCTTGTAAGCTCCAAAGATACAATAATATGAGTGCCTATTTATATTTTTGTGATCTTTATTAAAATAGTATATTGGGATGCAAATTAATAACATTCTCCTATTTTTTATTGATGACAAAACAACTTGATTAAAGATTTTTGAAAGCATTTCGAGCCTTTGAGGTCAAGTCGTGTGAACTTCAAACCTTGTCTATTTTAAGATGCTCCCCAACAATATGCGGGGTAACTTCAAACCTTGTCTATTTTCCCTCAAACTTTTAACAAATTTACTTTATCTTTTCTTTTCTTCCCCTTTTAGTTATAAAGAAAATGAGATCGAGAAGCAAGGCAAAGCAAGTAATTTGAGCAAAAAAGAACTTCGGTAAAGCATAGATAACCATAGATATAATGTGCAAAATAAAAGAGTTGACACCTTGAAAACATCTATGATATTTTGAAACATTACAAATTAGGACAAAAAACTAAAGATAGCAAAGGTCTAGATTAGAATATGGCTAGTCGATATCAACGAGCAGATCGTAGCTTTCGTTCGATCCTTGGGGAGTGGGGGGTGGATGTGGTTGAGTTTCCCATGAACGATAGCATCATCATAATGGTCTTCGTTGGAGCTAGATGCCAGTGTTTCTTCTTATTCTTCTTGTTTGGGTCTTATCCTATGAGAACCACTTGGCATAGAGGAACCATGGCCACTGAGAGAGCTTTGGTGATTGGGAGTGGATGCTCTAGTCGAACTAGTGCTGCGAGTAGGTGAAGTCTTCTTCTTGCTTTTGGGAATGGTTTTCTTCACATCAAGTTGGAGGTCATGGAAAGCCTCCGATTGAGAGTTGATGAAGCTCCGATTGAGAGTTGATGAAGTTAACATTCTCATTAGAAAACATGCCATATGAATGTGGTGGTCCATTTGCATTTAAGCATTCTCTCTTGTTTATTGGCAATGGAGGGAGAAGTCATTTATCATTGCTTGTAGGATGGAAGGGTTTGTTAGTTCAAAGAGTGTAATCTCGAATCCTCGATACAACCAAGTCCTATCAAAGGTGGGTGGATTGAACCTTACGGGAGTAGGGACGAACCTATGAAGATCAAGTGTAGGGGGGGATAGGAACATGCTTGGTTGGATACTTGGAGGTAGAGGAGGAGGAGGATGATTGTCTTTGATTGCACATATGTAACACATTACTTCTTCGTGGAAGTGTCTCACCTTATTAATCCTTTGGGTGGTTCTCGAGTTGGGGAATGTTGAAATGATGGACAAAAGTTGAACAAAGATCCATAATGAGAGAATGATGGTGTCGAAGACAAGGATATACAACAAATAGTGATTCCAATTAAAGGGGTGATCTTGAATAAAAATGTAGAGGAGAACCAACATGTCATGAGTGACTTGAAATAAGGATAGATAAGAGGTTTGGCGAGAGACTATATGAAGATCACTGATAGTTGGTCCCTCATTTAGACAACCAATAATAACTGAGACGACCTCATCATCCATAGTAAAGATTCTTTGGTTAATGGTGGTATGTAGATAGTAGGGAATGCCAGGATTTATAACGTTCACTAGGTTGGCACTAATTTTTGTCACGATAAGGGCATATATATACACTCTATGGTGGAGGTCATTTGAATCGGGTAGGATTTAAGTCAAAGAAAGAATGGATGTTGTTGACATGAGAAAGATGGGAAAGAGGAGAAACAGAAACTTATCTATGAAGTTGATTCAATGAATTGGTCGGCATGGTGAGGTGTAGGTTTTTGTAGTGCATCAAGAGATCATGTGCAACAGAGGACTGAACATGGGCGGCAGATGACTGATCACTGCAACTAGCTTTGAGAGCCATACCGATTGATCAAATAATTCTGATTAATTGATCATACTTGGTTAATCTATCACTTAGAGTGATCGATCAATCATGTAAGGTACAAAAAGGGTGTTAGGGAGTGAGATTTAGGAAATGATGACTATGTTTTATTAGAGAAAGACAAGAGGTTGCGAATGATACCTTAGTCAACAAAAAAGTTTAAAAAATGAGAGGGAAAAAGATCAAACAAAGTACGTGGAGAGAGGTTGACCGATCATGTTGTCTTGGACCACCATGGTCTTGGTTGATTGCTTCCAAGTTATTCTTCCTCTTGGAGTGGGATTTTTACTCCACACCTATAAGTGTTCTACATGGCGTGGAGTATATAAAGAGAGGAGTATGTTGGTCTTAAAGGGAGTTTTGTAGAGGTAAATGAGAAATTCCAGATGATATGATTGATTCCAACAAAATGGAGTCTTTACATAAAAGTTTTCTAGCACTAGGGATATCTGCGTTGTGACAGTACGTTGGGAAGATCAATTATTTTGAAATTCAATGCATGAGATAAGAATTTCAAATGATCGATCAACCTGAGTATGTGGATCGATCTGGCGTTGATTGATCATCTCGTTGAGATTGATTGATAAGAGATACCTTTAAGAAGAGATTTCAAATAGATTTTGAAACGGTGATATTCTAAGATAAGTCCTTCATCGCATATAAACCCAATTCTCTTTTTATTTTCTTAAACTGAGAACTAACACGAGGTTTGAAATGTCCACTAATTGGCCATATGTAGGAATAAATTCAACTTGAATTTCTCCTTAAAGGACAATTTCACGAAGAAAGTGGTGCACCACAAGCGTCACTTTGCTCTAGAGTGTTTAATATGATTTTTGGTCAAGATAATAGTACTTGTATCGTCACAAAGAATGGGATTTGGTCAGACGTCAGATGATAATTAGAGAGAGTTTGCTTCATCCATAATATTTATGAACACGCTTAAACGGTTGCTGTATACTCTGTTTCAGTTGTAGATAATGCACCACTATTTTTGTTTTATAGAAAACCATTATACTAGGGCATTCCTCAGGGATTGACACGTGGCACTGGTAATTTTCTCTCTGTGTGACTATTGTCACAATCAGTATTGATGTATTGATTTCTATCAATGCATCTTCAGAAGATAAAACTAATTTTTGTGATAGAAGTCAAATGTCAAAAGATCCCTTTTACAACATTTAGGTGAGATTCTTCAGGTTTTATAACATTTAGTGAGATTCTTTAGGGTTTGCCTGAAAATGTTCAGCTAAGCAAAAGATATTGAGCTTATATTGTTGTTTAAAGAAAATAATGAACCAATTATACTTTGATATAACTTTTGATAAATTACTTTTCCTGATTCGTCTTGATTAGGATGAGTTGTTAGAGCTATATGAGTTGGTTTTTATTTTGTTTTTATCCCTATTATTTTTTTTAGAATTTCATTTGTGTACTTTGTTATGAGAAAAAAAATTAAAAGGGAGTTTTTCATGGAGTTGGAAAATGGTTTTCATTGAAATCTTATAATGAGATGATTTGTTTTGGTTGGAATTTAAACGACATTGTTGGAGAAGAGGCTTTGGGGTTTTAGATGGTATATGGTTTCCATGATTATAAATGCATAGAAGAAAACAATCTTATTGATTTCACGAATCACTGTAGCCTAAAAACTTTATTAAGAAAAGAGAACACTCGTTCGCGTTGTAAATGGTTTGCTAAATACACGCATTGACTACTTTGTTTAGAGAGAAGATATAAACTGTGTTATATGACTTATATTATATCATTGCATAGTCATTTTTAGTGATAGTTTGGTTTTCTAACACTAAGGCTGAACTTTGATATGTGGTGCATGCTGCATAGTCATTTGGAGTGATAGTTTGACTGCCAACACTAAGGTTATATTTTGATGGGCTGATAAATAAGTTATAGAAAAACAAAAGATGTACATGGAGACGTTAAGTAAACACCGATTTTAAAAAAAGAGAATTTCAAGTAGTAGTTGTTTTGGGAAGTTGATACATTGGAATTGTTGATGACATTAGTCTTTGGCCAGTTGTGTTAAAGAAGCTGCTAAAGAGATATTAGATGTATTTAAGATTTTTTTGAAAGATGGTGTGTTTAAGATATCTTGGTAGTTTGGTGAAAAAGGACAAGCGAAACATAGGCTAAAATGCTATAATTTCAATGCTTTCCACAATAATAGAGCAAATGAATTCTAGCATATCATATTTTCATGAATAATGAATCAGAGTAGATTTTTAAAGAGGCAAAGTCGAACAATTGGGAGCACTAGTATAAGGAATTTTATTTAACAGATGTCAAAAGAGATACCTTCAAGCAAGCTAAGTTAAACAACAACAATAAAGCCTTTTCCCACATTATATAGGCTCGACTACATGTATTCTTTGCCTCCATTCTAATCTATCTTGGGTTATTCTCAGGCTTAGATCTACAAATTAAGATCCCTTTGGATAGTCTCGTTCCAAAACTTATTGGGCCTTCCTTGTCCTCTCTTAGCTGACTCAACAACCAAAAACTCGCATCTCCTATTTGATGCATCAGTCGACCTCCTTTGCAAGTTGCCAAACTACCTTAAGCGGTTTTCTCGCATCTTATCCTTGATCAGAGATACATTAGCTTTCTTCTGATTGCATCATTTTGAATCTGATCTTTATGTGTACGTCCACACATCCACCTTAGCATTTCATTTCTGCTACTGTCATTCTCTGTACATGTCCATGGTTCACATGCCAACATTCAGATCCATAGAGAATAGTAGGTCTCATGATTGCTTTATAAAATTTTCCTTTGATTTTCAAAGGAATGTTCTTATCATAAAAGGTCATATCGATGTCGTATCGGTCAATCCCGGAAAAGGATATATCGGTATGTATCATCGATATATCGATGATATCTGTGGAAATGCTAGAAATGGCTCAAAAATACATTTTTTTGCCTTTTTTCAGAAATTAAGATCATTCAAGATATTAAAACAACAAAGAACCTACAAATACACACTTATATCATGCATACCGGTCATTTATACCCCCTATAATGCAATACGAGTAGTTTTGAACATATCAATGTTAATCTGACTTGTAGATATTGGAAATGGAGTTCATTCAAGTTCTTAGAGCACTAAATAACTTACAAATATACTCTTAGTTCACACATATCGATAATCTATGATCCTTATACCGCATATATCAGTGATATCGAACATATCACTAGTACTGTTAGTTGTTGACCTATAGATATTGGAAATGGAGATCATCCAAGTTCTTAGAACACTAAATAACTTATAAGTATACTCTTAGATCACATATATCGATCACCTATGACCCTTATGTCGCATACATCGATCATATCGAATATATTATTGTTATTGTTGATTGCTAACTTGGGATATTGGAAATGTAGTCCATCCAAGTTCTTATAACACTAAATAACTTACAAGTATACACTTATATTACACATATCGATCATCTATGACCATTATATTGCACATATCTGTCATATTGAGCATATCATTGTTAATGTTGTTTGTTGACTTATAGATATTGGAAATAGAGTTCATTTAGGACTTATATTGCATCACATATTATATATAAACAAAATGTTTTGAGCTATTTTTGGAAGCAAACAAATAAAGAGCATAATAACATTTTTTAAAAGAGACATAATTCATAATATTATTTTTGAGAGGGAAATAAGATGAATTAAAATTGATTGGATACCCCCAAGGTGAAAAACCATTATATGCACCCCCTGTCACACCATACCCTACTAGACGAGAGTCTCGCTTACAAGGGTATTATTCATCAATATATAGATATCGACGAAATTTAGGCGATATCGGTCGATATCCGGGAATTTTTTACTGAATCCACTCATTGATCGATATGGGCCGATATGGTGATATATCGTCGATATATCGGTCATATATCACTATCCTTGTTAATAGATATGTTCCCTGATATCGATATCCCATGCCTCTCAATACCGATTGCCAATATATCGTGATATGACCTTTGATTCTTATCACATAGAATAGTAGAGGCTCCTCTCCACTTTAGCCAACTTGTATTTATTCTATGAGTAGCATTTCTGTCGATTTTCGCATCATGTTGCAAAGTAGATCCCAAATATCTAAAAGAATCTTTCTTCTGAATGTTATCGTCACCAATCTTCACCCTGATTCTTTCACCATTGCTTACATCAAAATTGTACTCCATATATTCAGTCTTAGCATTACTTATACGAAAATCTTTTCTCTAATGCATGTCTCTAGATCTCAAGCTTCTCATTTACACCATCTCCAGTCTCATCAATAAGCATAATATCATTAGCGAATAACATATACCAAGGTATCTCATCCTGGATGTGACTTATCAACTCATCCATTTTCAAAGTAAGAAGAAATGAACTCAAAGCTGAACCTTGATGCATATCGATGTTGATCTCAAAATTGTCATTTTTCTCAGAGTGAATCCTTACACAAGATGAAGTCCTATCATACATATCATTTATGAGGTTAATATATAGGATTGGTACTTGTTTCTTCTCCAAAACTCTCCACAATATCTCCCGTGGGACAGAATCATAAGCCTTCTCCAAATCAATAAAAATCGTATGGAGGTTCTTCCTTTTATCTCTATAAATCTCCATTGTACTCCGCAGCACGCGGATGGCTTGAATAGTTGAGCAACATGGTATGAGTCCGAATTGATTTTCTGTTATTTTGGGATCTTGCCTCAACCTTCTTTTGATCACACATATTTCCAAATTTTCATGGTATGATTCATCAACTTGATACCTTTGTAATTCGAATAATGTTGAAAGTGTCCTTTGTTCTTATAAAGAGGCACCGCGATGCTTTCTTCTCCATTCTTCAAACATTTTCTTACTTAGTCAAATAACATTGAATGAATAAATTTGTAAGCCAAGGCAAATCACTCTCACCTAGAACTCTCCATACTTCTATAAGAATGTCATAAGGTCCTACACAATTTCCAATCTTTTGACTTTGCTTCTCTAAATAAGATTTCTTGTACTAGTGTTCCCAATCTTTTGACTTTGCTTCTCTAAAAATCTTCTTTGGTTCATCATTCACCATTATATAATATGCTAGAATTTATTTATTCTGTTATTGTGGAAAGCAAGCTAAGTCAAAGAGTGGATAACAAAGGACTGGTCTTCCTCAAATTAGATGCGTTAAGGGCAAAGATAAACTTTACTAGCATGGAAAGAGATACCCCAATGTATTGCCGATGTATTAGTTATATTATTTTGACGTGTAGAGTATCGAGATTTACCCTATCTCCTTTTTTTCCGGATGTCGTCTTTCCTGTTGTATTAGTTCGATATCGATGCTCTCTCACCTATGTTACCCTATTGTTTGTTGTTGCGGAGAAAAAAACTGGAAGATAAATTTTATTTTAAGCTTTTAAAAGTTGTTTTATTACTCATTTTTGGACATGGAACTTTGCCCCAAATTTTGCAGAGGCGATCAAATGTTTTTGCAACCGTAGGTTAGGATTGAAGGCATGCAGTTATTTAGGTATTTCATACATGTCAGCATGTTGCTAGCTGTAGTATGGTAATATGAACCTCGCAAAGGACTCTAGTTGGTACAGATTGTCATTGATTTAGGAAGAGATTTTACATTTTAGTTTATTTAGTTCATCTATTTTTAAAAATTCATTGTTATTATGAATGCTTTAATCTATAATATATATGCATATATTATGGTTTTGCTTGTATGTTTTCTCTCTCTCTCAGACCATTGTATGCATAGTATGTGATAGTGTTTTATAAATGTCCTAATTGTGCCTCTGTCATGTCTATAAGAGCGTATTTGTAACTTACTCATTGATAAAAGACATGTATGAATCTTGATTCGTGAGAAATCTAGCCCATTTCTTGGATTTCCACCAATATATGCGATATATCCTGGCATTCCTTTCCAGTCAGAGATCGATTTTGATATTTCAAACTTTGTTTACTAATGGTTTGTACTTTTTAGTGATATAAAGTCAAGGTGAAAGAATTGTTATGTAGGTTCATAATAAGAATGTTGCTCACAAGATCTCTCTTTTTTTGGGGGGGGGGGTTGGTTGTTATTAACTAATACAGTGGAATGTTTGAAGGAGGTCAGAAAATTGATGAAATCTGGGAAGCAATGCAAACGCATGACATTTTGTGGATGTTTAGAAGATGTTAAGGGAGGATGCATCACATCTCTTACAAAGTTATTCAGTTCTATTTGGTGAAGCAATAAATACTAAATGAATGGAAACAAGTATTATGATACCCTTATATGGAAGTCACGTAAAGATTTCACGGGAAGAAGTGTATGCAATCATGCAAGTGGCATTTATGTGGATATTTCCAAGCAAGCTCGCAATAGTCATATGACTAGGCAGATCGGCTACGCAGTTTCGTGAGGGAATTGAACAACTTTATTCGGTCACTAGTCAACCTAACCTACTAGTTGACTCATCTAGTTGCTTAGCCGAACGACCATTGCAATATATATGTATTATTTTATCAATTTTTCAGTTTTTTAGCAAATGAAAAGAAAGATTTGCGATGTTTGATTAAAATTCAATTGTTACATTGATTTGGTCAAGTGACAACCAAATCTATATAAATATATACGAAATATGTGGGAATATATTTATTAAAAATATCCATTTTTTTGATTGTACCCACTTAATGGTCTAGTGGTAGTACAACGTGTCTACCACACAAAAGACCAGGGTTCAATCCCACTCTTGCAAGGGCTGCGTTAGGTAGTCAACAACCAGTGTAAAAAATAGTTGAATCTTTCAACATGGATTTGAGCAAGAATCCATGTAGCCGACCCTACTTATAGTGGGAGAATGCTTGGTACATTTTTTATCCAATTTCCCGATTAGTCACGTTAACACTATTTGTCTTTATTTATTGAACTTGAATATTTACTTTGCAACCTTGCTTCGAAGATGTTAGGGCGGGTAAGGTATTGTTTTTTTTTTGAAAAGGAAAAGGATGATGCGACGGGGAGACACCCACGCAAGGGGGGAGGATGTATTGTTTGACTTGCAAAGTTATTACATTTTATTTCGCAAGGTAATAAAAACCAACTGTTGGGAAAAATATAGTTATTACTCTTATACGAAGTCAAAGAATTCTAAGGAAGAAAGGGTGTTTAATATGCAACAACCTAAACCCTATATTCTAAACCAAGCAATAGTTTGTTTGATGATTTCTCCTCACCATGTCATTTTTGTATCAATATCCATCTGCACGAGGGAACAACCTTGAGTCCTTTTTACTTGTGGTTATGGACGATAAATGCATTCCATATCGAAACAGGTGTCATGGTTCATGTTGCGTGTATATGGCATTGTTTGAATAGATGACTCAAGAGATCGAGTCAATAAGAAGTTTGCGCATCAGAATGAGACTTTTGTGCATAATGATTCAGATTAAATAACATGGAGTATTGGGAGTTCTATGAAATGGAAGTGAAAGATGTAATAGATGAAGAGTTTGGAAAACATTGCATTTTAAAAGCCTGTTAAAGTACGTATGTCGGTAATATATTCAGATAGAGTTGATGGAGACACGGTTCAATAATTTTGAAGTGCTCCGGAGTTTCAGGTGTTCACTAGCTTTAGGCATCCTTTGTGATAATAAGGTATCTCTGAAGATAAAGGTAAATGCTTTAGAACTGCAATGGGGTGTAATGCTTTATTACACCTAGTGTCCGGACGTTGATTATGCATGCACAGAGAATGTTTACTGGTGATACGAAGATGCTCCTGTCAGTGTCTGGTTACACAATGAAGATATTCACAATGAGAGTTCCGGAGAAACCGTTTATGTGATACCAACAGATTAAATGAGGAAACCTTCCTTAAGGTGGTTTGGATAGCGCAATAGGTGTGATCTAGTGCTTATGGTCAAAGGTGAGATAAGTTAAAAGCAGAATATTTCTAGAGGGAGCCGTGAAAACCAAAGAAATGATGGTAGGAAACCCGTAACAAGGATCTGAGCTTTTTAGATCTAAGCATTAACGTGATCTGGATTAGATTTATTTGGAGGTAAAGATGACATGTATCACACCCCATTTATACTGTAAAGTTCAGAAATTCCAGAATAACATAACACATTTTTCACATTTGCCGAGGATCGTTGAAATCTCAGTCTAGTCGCTCTATATCCACGTCTTTTGTTGTCATCTCCCTTATCGTGGGAAAATGTTTTGTTGTTCATGACTCCACACTTGCTCTATATCTATTCAAGATATGGAATTGAATAAAACAATATCAAGAAACCTTTTTTCTTTCAGTTTTCTGATGATAACACCTTTGTTTTTGTTTACGATTATGTATTTTTACACAAACATGAGGAGTCGTGTTTTTTGTTCATAGGTCTCGCACTGCTGTTGCCCCTCTTGAACGGTTGAAAATTCTTCTTCAGGTATCCTCTTTTTATATATAACTAATTCAGAGAGCTGTTCTCCTATACCCTGCTATTATGCATTGATGTTGGCTTCTTTTCTCACTTTAAAAAGATTAGTTTGTTCATGCATATTTGCTCGCATTTGGTTTATGTTCGCTTTCATTTTCATTGTATAAACTTCTCAGTTATTTTTTATGTGTGTATTTATGTTCGCTTTATCTTTAACTTCTTACTTGCCATGGTATCCAGGTCCAGAATCCACATAACATCAAGTACAATGGTACCGTTCAAGGATTAAAATATATCTGGAGAACTGAAGGTTTTCGAGGTCTTTTCAAGGGAAATGGCACTAATTGTGCTCGTATAGTTCCAAACTCTGCTGTTAAGTTCTATAGCTACGAGCAGGCAGCAAGGTTGATTTTCTTTGTCTATTTAATTTGTTCACTTTTTTTTTAAAAAATAAAACTGTCAGACTCAGTTCCCAACTTTGAAAGCAACTCAGTTGTTCATTGGTATTATTTTTCCTTTTTTATTTTGACATAAGGGCATCGTACATTTTATTTGAGGGATCAGATAACTGATCTTTTGAATTTCTGTGGTGGTTAAATCTTCTTGCATGACTTTGGAAGTAGTAAGTTTGAATGCAGTAAGTGAAATTGTGAAGAGCAGTTATTAAGTTTTAATACAGTGGGTTATTCAAAGTTGTATGCAATATGCTGGATATAGTGGATTGCAGTTGTTCCGAGCTTAGTCAGAAGTTTAGAGTTAGGCATTCTTGGATATTCTTTTTTGAATTTGGAAAAATGATAATTCCGGTGAAATTCGGAGGAAACTTGGAACTTGTTAAGTTGGTTAAATGGAAGTGTGTTATACCTTTCTATTAAAGTAAAAAAGTGTCTCCATTTTTTGGCTACTGAAATATCATTGAAGTATTTATTATTATTTTTATTTCAAGGATGGCACATAATTATTTGTGAATATTCCGTTTAATTACATACCATTTCAGCAAAAAAAAGGCCAAATATGAAACTTTTATTTACTAGTGTTGCTATGGTAACCAAAGATGGAAGTTGTATGCAAGACATTCATGGGATGCCTTGATTGTGAGATATTCTGGATGTACACCCTTTTACTTTAAAATAAACTTAGTTGTGAGAATTGAATGAGCTAGCCTTTTTAAAATTTACATTTTGCAATCAGTAGGTGCTGGGTTTTGTGCATTAGTTATTGCTAGAAAAGGTATTTGATTTATAAATGATGGTAGGTTGTGCTTTTCTGAAACTAAATTCTCAAGTAGATTGTAATAATTGCATACTAGCATCCAAGTCATGTATGGAATCAGTTGGGGCCTATGTACATCTTAAATTTGGATAAGAATATCATTTTGATATCTACAATACATGCATCCTTGCTTCCGTTCTTAAATATAAAATAGCTGTAGATAGATTTATAACTATATACTATAACATTTTTCCTTTATTACCACAATTTATACTTTATATAACTAATATAGGTAGTTTACATGTTACTTGACATGTAAACTATTAAATTTAATGTAAAAGCAGTATCACACATGAAAACCTTGAAATATATCATATTAATATGTCTTATCGAGCAGGCTGTGCGGACGACCCTTAACCCATTGATAATGTCTAATTGCAATATATGATGTCCCAAGCTTGCACATTATTTGTGACCATTGATATTTCATTAGTTTTGTGGATGTTTTCAGTCGAGTTACTTGAATCCACCTAATAAAGAAGTGTCTTGAGATCAATTTTATTATTAAACCCTTCTTTATAGAAAAAAGTTATTGTTTCCTTCTTGTATTGAAATTTTTCGTTGTTATAATTCTATAGTCACTGTCTAGAATGATCTGATCATTTTCTTTGCTTGTTAGCACTGTCAGGGAATCTTACACCCTATGTTCAAGATACATTTGAATGAACTGCTTATGCCACCTGCGTATACCTATTCAATATGCAAGTTTATCCACGTTCTCTATGCAATGCATTACACGTTCTATGCGGTATTTTTGTTTTGCATCACGGTGTCATTTTGCCAAAGCTCGGAAAGGGAGATATCTGGAATATCATTGGTATATCGTCGATATTGTCGAAAATATGGAAATGGCTATAAAATTGTTTTTCCTAAAAAATGGGGAAATGACTATAAAATTATTTTTCCTAAAAAATTAAGGTTTCCTATGTTCTTTATTCACTAAATAAGATAGAAGCACACATTTGTTTGCTAAAACAAATGTTTAAATACAAGTTTTGCAGTCATGCTGTCATCCTAATCATTGCATATGCTGATATATAGTATTATACAAGTCATACATTAAAAGTTAGAAGGCATGTGTTAGAAGTTAAGTTGAAGTAACAAATAACTGTCATAAAAACTCACTACTCTTGATATATACCACTGTAATATTTTCCACTTAAAATAAGTTGAAGATGTGTCACTCCTTAGAACTATGATTGTTTTGCTATATCCACACACCCTTCATGTCGTCCTCTATCTTGTCTTTTGATTGAGCCTCTATATTCCATATAATTATCCCATGCCATATAGGAATACATGATTTTCAAGTCCATCAAGTACTCCATATCGTAGTCAGCCGCATTTGCAAAGAAGACAATACATGATAATTTGTCTCACATATTGATGATAATTATGGCCTAAAAAATCAAGTGCTCGAAGGGAGATTAATATCAATACACTAATATTGACAGTCTTTGTAAATGTTTACGTAAATGAGGTGAAGTAGGGGAAGCATGTGGCCATTGTCACCAATCTACGATGAATTAACATTAATACACCCATGTTGATGGTCTCGAGAAGAAATGCGGATAGACCATGGAGACGGTATTGTAATGGGGCCTCAAACTTATCTGATTAGCATGCCAATTACCTGGTGTAGGTCTTAACTGCGGAGGAGGTGAAGATTGTAGTGTGGTACCTGAATGCTGATGGTGCGCCTTTTCTGAATGGGTTTGCTAGACTTAACAAGGCACCACTTTTTCTGTTGCTTAAGAAGGATGTATATGAGAGAGTAGATCAGTAGAGGACTTCCGATCGATTTCCCACTCCAATGCTATTTATCTAATTGTAGCAAAGACCTTGGCTATTAGGTTGAACAGAGTTTTGGATCACATCATCTTGCTGCATCAATGCGCCTTCGTCATGTGTAGATAAATTGCTGACAGTTTGACTATGGCATCTGAGATCTTTGTTGACTGCAAGAGGTGAAAATCGAATGTGGTGCTTTGGAAGGTAGACTTTTTCAAAACCTGACACTGTGGACTGACATTTCTTCTTGATGTTGTGGTCGAAGCGTTGGTTCCCCGATACTTGGATCTCGTAGATGAAGCGATGTATCATCATGACATCCTATGCAATGTTTGTGAATGATAGACATGGGGGAGGCTTTTTTTCAGTCACAATGTGGTGTTAGACATGGCTGTCCACTTGCCTCTATACTTTTTGAAATTGCAACATATATTTTGACGTGTATGGTTGCACAAGTGATACAGAATGGCATCTCAACAGGGTACACTATAGATGATATTTCTATCCCTCTATTACGGTCATTGTTGCAGAAATTAGTAGTCGATACTTGATCGGCATGGTGACTAACTAATGATTAATTGGTAGTCAGGCGACTAATTAGAGTTAGTCGACCTTTATTTAATTTTGAATTTCTATAATTATTTTAAATATATAAATCATTTTGTACATGTAATCTTATATATTTACATTTATCATAAAGAAATAAAAGAAGTAAATGAATTTAAGTAAAACATTAAGTATATTAGAATACACTTACTTAACAAGGCAAAGAAAACTAAAAAACTCTTCATATAAATCTCATTTGATTAGACAGTTAACCATCCATTGGCCAACTAGGTCTAGTCGAGTCGGCTACCTCCAGGCTTAGTGGACCGAGTTTTACAACAATAACTATAGTTTGCTTGTGACACTATCTTCTTCATAGAATGAGGCAAAGAAGGTTGAAGGCATGGCGTTGACTTTGGAGATTTGTAGGGAACTGTCTAGGCTAGTCCTTAATCATGGCAAGTCTATTGCTATTTTGATGCAAATAAGAATTTGCAACGGTGACAAATAAATTTTAATGACGGAAATACTTGGTGGAAAAAAAGAAGGTGGAAGAAGAGAAACTCGTCGGATGCGAGGGATTTTGGGGAAGAAACACGGAGATCGCGTGGAGGGAGAAGAGAGAGGGGAGGAGAGATGTAAGATAAATCTTAAATTTTGATTGACTCTGAATTAAATTAAACATTAGACTACCATCCCCTTTGTATCTGAGGGGTGGGGTTACAAAAATAGGAAAAGATAAAATAAAATCCTAATTTGAACTCTAAACATCTCTAACAGACGAACTGCTAAATATAACCAACTAACTAATTTGATTTGTGATCACATGCGATCTCTTTATTTAAAATAAAATTATCAATAAAATTAACTCAACCTTTTTTAATTAACAGACGAAAAATAGACACTATTTATTTATTTTCCGCTGCATCAACTCTCTGCCGCTTTGAAAACTCATCTCCTGATGAGTGGCTTGATCTTTCGGCTTGAGACTTGGCGATCTACTTCCAGCATTCTCGATCCCATGTTGAAAGAACAGACGCGGAGCAGATTGCGGAATCCAAGTATCCTTGGTGTGGTGGTTGGAGCTGTCAACTTCATGCTGGAAGAATATATGTCGTGCAAAAGGTGGCGCGTCCGCGGGTGTCGCTTCCTTGATTTGGTGCTTGAAGACTGATGTGGCAACTTCATCTCAAGCACCATGGAATTTGAAGAAATCATAGTGAATGAATGACACAAGTTTAGGATGAGAGGAGATGTGGGTAATCCATAGGGTCCTTATATAGGTAATTCCCACCTTCCTAGTCCTAATTAGAGAAGGTGGCAACCTCATTTTTTTTCTCAATGTCTTTTTTTAAATATTCTCGCTCCAAGGGGTTGAAGTGTAGAGTTTCCACCCCTTTAATTAGGGCAATTCCTCGTAAGTTCCCACTAACTTTAACCTTTGAATAAAATATTTTTGAAAGAGGGGCTTTTATGAAATAATTCCACATTAAATATCAAATCCCAAATTTCATGGGATTGGGATCCGATGATGAGAAACCCCATGCTAGGATTTTTCTTCCTCCACGAAGTGCTGACGACGACAACAAGATGGGAGCAGGAGGCGGCAACAATTGCTTTGGTTCTATTGGTGGCGCGTATCTGGAGGCACATGTTGCCAATGACCGCTTGCCTCCTTGTAAGGAAGCCTTGAGTTTGATTGATGGGGTTCAAATTCACATCAACGACGGAGGCATGACTTCCATAGTAGCCATGGTGTTGGTGAAGCTTGCGAGGCAAGGCCTGTGCGTTGCAGAAGTACGGGGGCACGATGGTTGGAGGAATGGCTGTTGGAGCAAGGGTTTTGAGGGTCGTGAGGGTGTTTGGCCATTGTTGCACGACACTAGGCACATAGAGTGGCTCTCTCCCGATCGATTACTTAGACGTTCCCCTGATAGCTGGTAGTCTTAAGATGTGTGACTGATTGCATGTCATTGAGAAGTTGGAGAAAAAACTTTCATGTTGGAAATCGTCTACCTTATCACATGGGGGTTGTTTGGTGCTTGTCAAGACTGTTCTCTCTGCTATTCTTGTGTACTTCATATCATCACGTCTTATACCCATTGGTATCAGGTGGTGCTAGAGATGATTATGCGATTTTTTCTTTGGGGAAGATCGGGACATGGTAGCCTTAGTTTATACTTAGTGGACTAGGAAAAAATTACTCCGCATCCGGAGGTTGGAGGACTTAGGATTGTACGCTTGGAATCTATGAATGATGCTCTTCTACTAAATTGTGTTAGCGGGATTTGGGGAAGAAGTGAAGCTGTATATTGCAGATTCATTCGCAATATTTATGGCATTGGAGTTCAAAGCTCATTACCTCAGCAACAAAATTCCCAGCCATCTGCCTTGTGGAAAGGGATCATATCGGTTACCCTACTTTCAGGAGCTTTTTCGTCTGACCCTTGGTGATGGTTCTTCTTTCACTTTCTGGACTGATAACTAGTCAGGTGAGGGAACTCTCTCATCCATATTCCTGCACCTGTTTTCTTTGGTAGCTAACTATGATCAAGGTTTGAAAAAAACGAAAGGTGAAACACGACGTTTTCCTTGGAATCGAAATGAGGCATAGCCTCAAGGTGATCGAGATGTACACCTCAGTTTATTGGATAAATATGCATAAAAGTATAATATTATATATGTCAATGTAATTATATGTTCTCTGTTTAACATATAAGATACTTAACACTATAAGATATGATGAACTAATATTGATAAGAACCCTCAAAGTAGAAGATAGAACAACATCATATCCCTTTCTCCGCATTTCATCGAATCAAAGAGGAATTCATTGTCTATAAATGTTGTGAAAGAATTAGATAATATACATCTATCTTTGAAATATTGTTGTATTAAAAAATATTGTTAAATATATGTGAAAGAAATTTATGTGACGTGTAACATATAATGAATTACTGCACGAGAAACCGTAAATCCTATCCATTTCGAGCAAATCTTTCAAATATTGTTGTAATTAAAAGTGCGATGAAATATATGTGGACGAAATTTATGTTATGTATCTAACGTATAATATCCAACATCATGAGAAATCGTGAACCTTATCCATTTCATTTTGCTTGATATATTGCAAATGTCATCAAGTTTACGAGTATTGTTTGATTTGGTATTATGAATCCATTCATTAAAAGTAAAATTGTAAGAGTTTGCTGAAATAGTTGGATACAATTAATTGTAAATATGAAGTTATGGACGCGAATGAAACATCAGATTTAGGCATTTATCTTGTATAATCGTTATCCTAAACAATAGGATATATATAAGCTTCTTAAACTATCAAGTAAACCATCAAAATCATAAAAAATGCTTCAAAAAAACAAGAACACCTTGACCGTCTCAGCCACCTGAGACGCACATCTCGTGGCTAAATAGGATCGCCTCGCCTTGAGGCGTATGCCTCCACTGCCTCGAGGCTAGTTTTTTCATACCATGATTTGGTGTAACTATGTGTGCTATTTCACTCAAGAAATTCCACCCCTTTGGCTTCATGACAATCATATTCATAGAGGAAGAAACATGTCTCGCGAAAGAACCCAAGTATTGTTCTGATCAGAAAGGTTTCTGAAAATATTACTTCTACCACATTTGTCGTAAATTCATAATCACAGAACCTCATTCTTCTCTTTTATCTTGTTATTATTTTTTTTTTGAAATCAAAACGTTTCGGGGGAGACACATTGTGGTGCTCGCCCCAAATTTTATTAAAAAGACCAAACGAGGGAGCGGAGAAGAGAAGTACAAAGAGATGTAAACATCAGAGATCGAGAGGATCCCTGTCGATACACCAGACCACAACCCAAGCAATAACACGCGGCCACAGCATTACCGGAGCAGCCAGTCACCCAGAAGTACATCAACATGCGCTAAAACGTTCTCCCTGTAGAACCTTTGGCCCCTGAAAATCTTCGCGTTCCTAGCTAGCCACAGCGCCCAGATGCAAGCGAGGGGGCGCAGCAAATCCCTCCTTGGCCGATCAGCACGAGAGCGCAAAGTGACCCAGAACGAGTCGGCCGAAGAAGCGTCAATCCAAGCCACATTGAGGCCCGCCCAAATGGTGGCAGAGCACGGACAGCAGAAAAAAAGATGTTGCAAAGTCTCCAGATCGCCGGCACACAGCACACACTCCAAGGAGTCAACCCCCGATAGAAAGTTAGCACATCTATCGCGGGTCAAAACCCTACCACGGCGCAAAAGCCACAGAAAGAAAACCACCTTCTCCGGCAAATTTAATCGCCACAGCCACCCCAAATCTTTGCAAAGTGGGGTCCGATCAGAGATTGGTTCATGCAAGATCATCTTGAATGCCCGCCTCGAAGAGAAGGCGCCGTCACGCCAGACCCGGTGATCCCTACCAATGGATGACGTCGGGGCATCCCTAAGCTGCTGCAGGAGGTTTAAGAAGTCATCAAAGCGCTCGTCGGAGAGGTTGGCAGCAAAGGAAGGGAACCAGTTGTCCCCGCCCCACGCGGAAGCCACCGATGCACCAGAGTCAGACGCCAAGGCACAGAGACGAGGGAAGGAGTTACCGAGGGTGGCGTCCCCCGCCCATGCGTCGTGCCAAAAACGCAGCGAGTTGCCATCACCCAGGACCGGCTTGAACAGATGAGAGAATCGCCTAGCCGCCGAGGCGATCCCCCTCCAGAGAGGCGTCCCAGAGCGCGCAGAGTCGGCGTCCCGCAGCATGTCCACCCCAATGGAGAGAATATCACGCAGCATAGAGGGAAAGAACCCGGAGGCGTTACCCCAAAGCTTGTTGACCCATTTAAGCATCAGTGCATCGTTGACCACATCCAGGTTACGAATGCCGAGTCCACCATCGCATTTCCTTTTCGCCACATCCTTCCAGGCCACCAGATGGATGCCCCGCGACGCAGAACCCCTTCTTCCCCAAAGAAAGTTCCGCATAAGTCCCTCAAGCCTCCTCTTTATCCCCACCAGAATAGCCCAATTCGACAGAAAATAGATTGGAATAGCGGCCAAGACCGACCTAATAAGCACAAGACGTCCACCCCGGGATAGCATCGCCGCACTCCACCCAGCAAGCCTTCTTTCCGCCTTTTCCACCACTCTGTTCCAATGGGACAATCTCGACCTTCTCGCGCCCAGCGGTAGACCCAGGTAATCGATCGGGAGAGCAGAAGGGCAGCACCCCAGAAGCACGCCACAAGCCGCCGCCGACCGATCATCCCAAGCGAAAGGGATCAACTTGGATTTGGAATGGTTGATCCGTAGCCCCGAGAGTTCACTAAAGATGGCGAAAGTGACAGCCATCCCTCTGACCTCTTCCAGACCCCCTCAATGAAGGCGATGGTGTCGTCCGCATACTGGAGGGTTGGAGTGTTCTTGTAGTTACACGAGAACCCCGATGAGAAGCCCCTCGTGATCACCCTATCCGCCATTCTCGGGAGCACATCAGCGGCAATGACGAAGAGCATGGGTGCCAGAGGGCACCCCTGCCGAACACCCCTCCTGGGCTGATACCGGCTACCAACGGTACGGCCATTCAACATGATTGAGAAGGATGCCGTAGAAACGCATCGGCGCATCCAGGAGATCCACAAGCGCGGGAAGCCGCGAGCACGCAGCACATCCCAGAGGAAGCTCCAGTCCAAGGAGTCATACGCATTTGCGTAGTCCACCTTCCAAAGAAAGCCCTGCTTCCCCCGCCTCATTCAGCTGTCGACCATCTCAGAGGCAAGAGCCGTCACATTAGAGATCAAACGGCCGGGGATGAAGGCCACCTGCGAGGGATGGATCAGACCATCCAATACCACCGCCAGCCTTCTCGCCAACACTTTCGCAACAATCAAGTACAAAGCATTTGAGATAGCAATAGGGCGAAAGTCATCAATAGCAACTGGAGATTGAGATTTCGGGATAAGAACGATAAGAGCCCTATTAATCCCATCGAAGCCCAAGTTCCCCGAAGAGAATTCCGCCACAACCTCCCAAACCTCTTGACCCACCACATCCCAAAAGTCCTTGTAGAAAGCGATAGGGAAGCCATCGGGACCCGGGGAGGCATCGGCATTGAGATCCCACACAGCAGCCTTTATCTCATCGATGGAGAAGCCGCAAGTCAACTCCGCACATTGCACGGAGGAAAGCTTAGGAGCATCCTCCCCCAGCCAGTGCCAGCGCCGAGGTAAACGAGCCGAAGAGAAGTCCCTGAAGTAGCCCGCCACCGCATTTCCAATCGCCTCGTCGCCCACCACCTCGCGCCCCCCAAACGACATCGAGCGAACCAAGTTTGACCGCCTCCTGTTTGAAGCTGCTCGGTGAAAGAAAGAGGAATTCGCGTCTCCTTCTTTGATCCACCTCAGCTTCGCCCGCTGGCGCCACTCCGCCACCCTCTTCCTTTCCTCCCTCTCTACCGCAGCCACCGCCGCCGACCTGGAAGCCAGCTCGTCAGCACCGAGCTCCCTCAGCCCCTCCAATGAGTCCAGCTCGGCGACGATAGCCTCCGCCTCCTTCCTCGCCGAAAGCCTAGCCTCCCGCGATCTTTTCTTGAACTGGGACAGGACGCCCCTCAGACGCTCTAATTTCTTCCGAAACCTGACAACCGCCGATCGACCCTCGCAAGGTTCCGCCCAAGAAGAAGCCACCAGCCCGCGGAAATCATCCTCGAGCATCCAACACCTTTCGTATCTGAAGAACCCAGCCACCGGGGAAGACACCTGGGACTCCCAGACGATCGGAGAGTGGTCGGAGAACGCGCGAGGACGCGAGAGGACCACCGCCAAAGGGAAAAGCTCCATGGAAGCCATCGACGCGAGAAACCTGTCAATGCACGATTTCGAAGAGGAGTTCCTCCAAGTGAACTTGACGTCCGTCGCCGTTAAGTCTTGCAGAGCCAAGTCATTGACGAAGGCCTTGAATTCCGCCGATCCCGGGTCAGAACCTCCCCTGGACCGGGGTCTATCCGACGAACGAAGAGTGACATTAAAATCACCCCCGATAAGCCAAGGCAAACCCGCGAAGTCCACGGAGATGTTGCGAAGCTCATCCCATAACTCCTTCCTTCTCGCCGCATCGCAAGGACCGTAGGCGCAAGAGAGAACCAAAGAGAGAGAGTCGTCCTTCCTGGAGAGCAGAACCGAGATGGAGTGGTTTCCCTTCACAGTAGAGACAAGGGAGAACCGAGAAGACTTCCAGGCGATAAGCAGCCCGCCAGCACTCCCCGACGCATGAAGAGCAGAGAACTGATCAAGATTCCCCGCCATGAGGGAGCGCCAAACATCATCGTTCATAGAGGCCAATTTGGTTTCTTGCAGGAGCACAACGTCGCACCCCCATTCCCTGAATCTGGAGCCCAGGGTATTTCTCTTAGCCGCATCCCCCATGCCCCGAACGTTCCAGGAGAGGACCTTCATTTAGAAACCTTGTTGAAACCCCCTGAAGGTACCACCCCCGCCGCTTCCTTCACCGCCTCTTCGAAGGACTGGCAGGTGTGGTGCTCCCTAGATCGCGAACGAGCGCTTCGCCTTCTTCTGTATCGCTTGCAAGATCTCTTCGACGACTCGAAGTCTGAAGCCATATCATCAAGGGATTCCGGCTCTTCCCCATGAGAAACCCCCACCCTTGACGAAGCTCCGGCCTGAGGCGAGGAAGATTCCGGCTGCCGGTTGATAGACATAGGACCTGAATGCAAGGTAGGGGGCAAAGAAGAAGAAAGGAGCAGGGCGCGCGGGTCCATCTTCAGAGGAGAGTCCAGAGGGGGCCCCGAGCCCGAAAGCGCATCCGCCCGACCCGGAGCAGAGAAAGGATCCGCCTTGGAAAGGGGGATCAGGCCCGCGTCAGCAACCCGATTAACCGAATGACGCACGGGGTCGAATGAAGGAGAGGCGGCACGCCCAAGAAGGGAAACGCCAGGGGAGAAGATCTGAAGGGCAGAGCCTTGCGACCCCACCGAGAATGTCAAATCTCCATCGAAACTCGTGCACCTACCCTCCATACCACCCCAATCGCCTGCCACGTCCCCCCGCGAACTCCCGAGGGCGGCTACCACGCAACAGTTCCATGCGGTGGGATGGGCTTCACGTACAACAGCGGGAGAGGGCCTTACGTAAACATCATAGCAAGGCGCACCCTCCAAAGACGCCCCCAACTGCGGCGAAAACATCGATGCGAAACCCCACTGCGGCTGCAACTCCTCGGAAAACGAACCGACTCTGTTGTTGGCCTCCCCCCAAAAGCCCGCTGCTCCGGCAAGGAGGGAGGCGGCGGCGGCAGCACCACAGAGAGCTCGATTCTACAGAAGAATCTTCCCAAATTTAACAATTCAAAGAACACCTGCCCAACCGCCCGATCGAGGAAGGCCTTGTTGCACTCCAAAAGGATCCTCGTTACCGCAGGATCATCCCCCGGTGCAAGGCCGTCGCTGGTAACGGCCAGTACCTCACCCCACCTTCGAAGAGGGCGTCGAAGGCAATGAACGGATCTAGATAAGAAAGGGACCCCCCTGACCTCAGCCACACAAACCTCCAGCTCCGAGCAGGCACCGTCTGCAAAACGAAGATCCCTCCACACGATTCCTCCATGAGGCCCCGCATGAATCAAACGAGAACGCTGGTCCCCAAGAAGGCCTCTAATGCCGCATCTTTTCGAACCCAGCAAGAACAGGTCTCCCGAGAAGCTGGTCCCCAGAAGCTCAACTAGACTGTTGTTCACCTCTTCCAAGGAGAAGCACCGATCGAGGAAGACCCCTACCAGCACCCGACCTTGACGCGTGCTTCGCGCCCCACCAGCCCCCCCATCCGAGCAACATGCACCCCCTGCTCCCCCCGCCCCCTCCAAAGATACGCACCCAGCTCCTAGATTCTCCCTGGACGTGGAAGCAGCTTGCGGGTGAAACACATCTCTCCCGCAGCCCCAACCACCCTCCGCCGAAGTTCGCGGTCCCCTCCCCGCGACCACCTGCGCATAAGTCCTGCATGCAGCGTCCGAGGCAAAACCTTCTCCATGAGGCCCCCCCGACCCAGAAGCAGCCCCTCGTTGGGAATGACCACCGAGAGAGAAACCACCGACAGCCCCCCTAGCTCGCGCACCACAACCCGCTTGCTTGTGCCCCAGGCCACCGCAAGAAAAACAGCGAGGCCTCGCAGCACAGATCGAAGCCAAGTGACCCTTCACCCCACACCGCCAGCAAGTGCGCCCAAGCTTCTTGCGAGAGACCACCACCCAACCTGCATCCTTAAGAAGCTTCTCCTCCCCTTCTGCGGCCACGAACTGGGGGCTGACGTCCAGAGGGGACGACGCACAACCCTTCCCCTTGTCCCTCACGCTAGGAGCAAAGTGCACGATCGCCTTCCCGGTCGCCCTCTCAGTCGCCCTCTGAGTCGCCCTCTGAGTCGCCCTCTCAGTCGCCCTCTGAGACGCCATCTTCCCGGTCCTCACTTTTTCAGTCAGTTGTAAACTCTCGACTATTTCTCTTGTTTCCCTTCTATCTTGTTATTATTAGCTCGTGGTTACGCCTCGACCAATGAGGCGCACGCCTCAGAGGACTGGACCGACGCGCCTGTCTGAAGGCTAAATAGTACCCGCCTCATGGCACTCACCTCGAGGCTAGTTTTTTCATACCATGATTTGGTTTAAATATATGTGCTAGTTCACTCAAGAAATTCCACCACTTTGGCTTCAGGATAATCATATTCATAGAGGAAGAAACAAGTATCTAGAAAGAACCAAAGTATTGTTCTGATTAGAAAGGTTTCTGAAAATATTACAGTTACCATATTTATCATAATTACAGAACCTCATTCTTCCCTTTTATCTTGTTATTTTCGTTCTCTTGATTCTTGTTCTTGAAGCACTTCTACCGAATTCCACGAATGAATTTACCATTTCACCCACGTCAATATAAGGTTTGTAAAGCCCATGTCAGCAGGCATTGCTGCTGGAATCATAGCAACTGAGCTAGCAACACAAAATATTTCTGTGCCACCCAATTTCTGTGAATCATAAGGTTTTACTGTGCTCGACGAATATTCGAAAGAAGTTTCGCTGTTTGCTAGCGGGGACCTTATTCAGAGGGATGGAAATAGTAGTAATGGCAATGATTTTAATATAAGGGGAAGATTTAGGAGATTTAGGCGCTCAGCTGTTCAGGAATATATTCGAGAAGAATTTGAGGTTGGACTGTGAAATCTCAACTTCTATTCCCGGGAGAATTGATGTCTCTTCACTTCAAAGTCGTGCAATAACCCGTTGCTGCATCATGAACAGATGAACGGGGCATTGACCGATTCCTTTTGTTTGAGGTCCAAATAGATTTTAAGATATGATAGATCACTATCATTAGATGTTGGACAGAAACGTAGGTTAAGTCCACGATCTTAGCGTAGGCATCTGGGTGGTAGATTTTGTTACGAGGAAGACCTTAATATTGGCAGTTCTTTGGTTTTGATGCTGCTGATATGATATGATGTTAACTGTTAAGCATATGGTGCGATTTGACATGTATGCTCATGCATCGTGGACAATTTATTTTTTTGAAAGATGCAACGTGGACAATTTATTATTTGCTTTGCTGCTTAGATTGCACTGCTTGTTTAATGTGTTGAAGAAGCAATACTTAGGAGCATTTTATTCTGTTTTTTAATGGTTTATAAATTGATTTTTACGAGGTACAGTGATTTTGCCTATTGATACCAATGTACTTTCTTCTAAACATGACGCACATTCTTACAGTCTTGGTTTCTTTCTTGCAGTGGGATTCTCTGGTTTTATCGTCAGCAGACTGGGAATGGTATAATAATGTGCACAACCTCTTGGTTTTTTAATGATCTGTTTTAACATGTAAAAAGTAATGTTTTTATATACTTGTTTGACTGCTGATTGTGGCAAAATTTACAATCTTTAAGTACATTTTAAAAAAAGACTGGTTTATATATGCCTCTAAAATATCTTGAGTTGCACTTTTAACTCCTAACGTTCACTTCTAGTACTTGAGTTCACATTCACCGATGCGTCCTACACATCTCTGATATTTAAGCAAGTTAGTATTTTAATGTATTCTCTTACACGTAATTTCTTTTTCTCTAGTACAATACCACCAACCATTTGTGCAACTTAGGCTTAACCACCACCACCTCCTAGATCTTTATCACTAAAAATACCACCTTCAAAAGCCAGCCACCGCCTGTTTCCTACATGGGCGAAGGGTCAGTTTGGTAACAAGGTTGGGTTGAGTTGGAGTATTCTCCTGTAGTAGTTGTTCGGATGGTTGAGAGGGTTGAAGAGGGTTGGGATTGTAAATGTGATGTGATGTCACACTGATTATGCATTATATTAACTTTTCTTATTATTATAATATATTGTTGATGTTAAAAAATTATAACAAAGAAGTTGTGGGGTCCATATCTAATTCCAACTCAGGAATGCATGGGTAAAGTTGTGGGTATGCTAAGTTACCCTGAGGTAACCTGACAACCAAACGATCCCTAAGCCTTTGTCGGACAAATCCACGCTAAAGCCCTGACAACACTTACAATCCATTTTTATCCCTACCACCACCCATTTCATCCATTGTGGTCCCAACCATTCCACCTTCTTAACACATTGGTTAAGACATTTCTCTATAGTTTGTGGCCTTATCAATGTCGACATCATTGCCAAGTCTAGAAAAAACATATGCCAATATTGCGCAAATCTTTGAGATGACAAAATTCCAAAATCAATACCTAAAACCCCTCTTGAGTTGTGGTTTGGAATGAAGTCAAGTTTATGACACTTAAGAATGTGATATTCTATGGTCCATGCTAAAAACATGGAAGCAAGCAAGCTGGAATCTCGCACCTGAGAGTGCTTCTTTAGAGAAGGGAGGGACGGTGATCGAAAGGGGGAGGGGGTGGCGCGGATATTGGATAGTAGGGGTGGTTTGCGTGGGGCTCAAGGCTTTGGTTGTTTGGTCCATGCTAAAAACATGGAAGCAAGCAAGCTGGAATCTCACTTCCGAGAGTGCTATTTTAGGGAAGAGAGGGGCAACAATCAGAGGGAGCACAAGGAGAGGGCAACGTGCGGAGGTTAGATGGTGGTGGTGGGGTGCGTGGGGCTTAAGGCTCTGGTTTAGGATCGTCATTTTGATACCATGTGGAAATGGAGTCGATTCAGACTCAGAGAGCCATATGGCTCATATTGTATTCTTCTAAAAAGAGGACACTATGTTTGCTTGCATGTATTGTTTGATCTATGCTTTTTGTACAGAGAAGCAAAAGTTGATTGCATTAATCTCTTTTTATAGATTATTTGAATACAGTTAATTTATTTGGATCAAGTTTGAAGCCCACCTCCTACACCAGACACACATCTTTACAGCCTCTGTTTGACCAAGCAAAGCATCATTGTTGGATGCGTGGGAGAAATTGCATCTCACCACGAGACCTATCCTTTCTCCTTTTCCTGCTTTGCATGGCTTCTGATTATGAGATTATTTAAATCCTGCGAGGCACAACCCTCGACTCCCTTCACTCACAGGAAAGACAAACCCCCCTCCAAAAAATGCCGGTCCTCCATAGAGAAAGCTAAAGAGATCGGGATTGGACACCAAGGCCCTATAAATAGAGCAGTTGCCCACGCTCTAGTGGGATTCTCACGGACAGATTAAGATTACTGTCAATTTGATAATAGCTGAGTGACATTTCTTCTTTGGTTCTTCGGTTCGAATCGAGGAATTAATTAGATATGATGCAAAATGGATCTTGGTCACTGTTGTTTGTAGTTTTTTTTATAAAAATACGAATCAGAGTTAGGATTCTAACCTTCTCATATTTCTTATGTTTATAAATAAGATAAAAATAAAAACCGGTTAGCTATGAAAGTGAAGCATACATGAATTTTTATTGTATTACAACATACACCCCACATTGATATGATGTATTAAATAGTACGGGTCATATGAGAAGAAATGCCTACTATAGATACATTTTAAAGATATCTACCAATGCTACTGGCGTGCATAATATGTTAGTTTACAATTTTGAGTTAGGGTGTGTTATGTATATGAACTAAGAAATAGTTATACATAAATGGATCTCCAATAGTCCAGTAAATATAGTGTTGAATAACGTTGATCATTTGCGTAAATTTCAAAGAAAGTTCTTTCTTTGATTTTGTTGATAGATCAACGAGATACTAATGGTATGTGCTGATATGTTGGCAGTGTATGGATGATAGATCAATGATCAACTTATGTATTTTTTTATTTTTCCTCATCTTTATGTCTTCTCCCAATGTGGTCGATATCATCTATTCCGACCAATACGGGAGAAGGGGGGGGGGTATTATGTAGAGTTCTACATGACAGATTCAAACTCTATAATTCATATCCAGACTCTGCAGTCAGGTTGTTTAAGAGTCTACAGTTCAAGACATACATGTGTGCATTCATTGTTTGAGAGGTCCCCATAGTTGATATGATCGGTTCAGGATTTTCATGTGATCCATAGGGACTCCAGAGTAGAGATCTCATTCTCTAAGCCATTGTGGGTTTGTAGTTTTCATATGGTTTCATTGGGACTCCAGAGTTGAGATCCCATTCTTTGAGTCAGTATGGGAGAGAGTTCTCCGATGAGGAGACTCAGTTCAGACTTCATTCTCCAGCAACTGTGTATTCCGATGAGAATGTCTCCACGGCTTTTCCAACATGGCCCTTCAGAGAGATTTTGCAGTTGCGGGTTAGATTTCTCTAGGTGGAGACTCATTCTAGTTTCAGTGACTTTGATAGATGCAATACAGAGCACACATTCTTCGACGAGGAAACCTATTTCAGTTCACACTCCAACCGTTCAGTTTCTCCTCACCATGACGGCATGAGATACGACGTCCTCAGCAGGAAACCAATAGAGTATGCGTTGAGATGATATTGTTCGTAGTGTCTTGTATTATGAGTGAGTGATTTCTTTCTATTGTCCAAGCTGAGCATTGCATGCTCCAGCTTGAGGGAGAGTGTTAGAGTATGTGCCATCTCATGCTCAACTCCTGCTTGAGGGGGAGTGTTAGAGTATGTGTCATCTCATAGAGCTTTAGCCTCACATCTACTTGTTAGTGGAACTTCAGTCTGTTTGTGTGGCTATGTAAGAAGCTCCACATCCATTGTATCAATTGAGAGAAAATGAATAGAAGAATCAACCCTTAGTAGTGTTATCTCATAGTTTCGTCCTGCTCCTTATGGTGTGAGTTTCACGTAAATCTCGTGTTCTTCCACTATTCTTTATTTCTTTATCTCTGATATGCTTTCGTATTATTCGTTTTCTACCGAAACAAAAGAAATGAACTTAAATAAATCATTTGGCATCTTAGATTAAGTTTGTATTTAAAAAAAAACAAAAATTATTGTATCTTCATGCAAACATTGGGCGACTATTCAGCCGACTAATTGGATTGAGTAGTTGCTAACCGATTATTGATTGATGGTCAGTATTCAACACCCCATCGACTCTACTAGTCAGTCTGACTAGTCAACCGACTTTTACATCTATGCACTTGGTGGTGGAAGTGGAGACGGTGGGACATCTCTTTTTCACGTGTGAAAAGGCAAATGATGTGTGGGCTGAATCGGGTCTTGTATGGTTGGACTCTTTGAATCCAACCAACTTCTAGGACTATCTCCTCGTTGCATGGTTCCACAATAATAAAACGCTTCTGATGAAGATTGTAGTATTTTGGGCAACATTACTTTCCCATAATAGTGTCGCTTTTCCATGCGGAATTTTTTATGTAGAGAATTATAATCAATCTTCCAAATAATAAATCATTTGGCATCTTAGATTAAGTTTGTATTTAAAAAAAAACAAAAATTATTGTATCTTCATGCAAACATTGGGCGACTATTCAGCCGACTAATTGGACTGAGTAGTTGGCTAACCGATTATTGATTGATTGGTCAGTATTCGGCAACCCCATCGACTCGACTAGTCAGTCTGACTAGTCAACCGACTTTTACATCTATGCACTTTGTGGGGTGGAAGTGGAGACGGTGGGACATCTCTTTTTCACGTGTGTAAAGGCAAAATGATGTGTGGGCTGAACCGGGTCTTGTATGGTTGGACTCTTTGAATCCAACCAACTTCTAGGACTATCTCCTCATTGCACGGTTCCACAATAATAAAACGCTTCTGATGAAGATTGTAGTATTTTGGGCAACATTACTTTCCCATAATAGTGTTGCTTTTCCATGCGGAATTTTTTATGTAGAGAATTATAATCAATTTTTGCTAAGACTCTCCTCCAGTCTGTGGCTCATGGAATATGCCTTTTCCACTATAAAAATTGGTGTGGACACCTTAGCTTATTTCTCCCTCTTTTTTGACTAAAAAGTATCAACCTCTAATAGGTTATTATGTTGAGTGATTTATGGAGTCAAATTAGTGTTTACTAGAGTAGATAATTTTCTTTTTTATTTTATTTTGTATTTTACATCTCATGTATAAAAGGATGGTAGTCATTATTTAGTAACAACTAACAATTCATGTTTTTTTTCTTCTAAAATCAGAGTTTGTACCCACTTAATGGTCTAGTGGTAGTATAGTGTGTCTACCACACAAAAGACCAGGGCTCAAATCCCACTCTTGCAGGGGTTGCGTTAGGTAGTCGACGGCCGGCGTAAAAAAATAGTTGAATCTTTCAACATGGATTTGAACAAGAATCCATGTAGCCGACCTTACTTATATAGTGGGAGAAAGCTTAGTACATTTTTTCATAGAGTTTTTCTCCTACTCTAACCGTTAGCTTCTCCCTTCTCCACGCATCTACATGTTTCTCTACCAAAACCCTGTGCCATAGGCACATTCCTCTTCCTTTCTCTCGTGCTTACCCCATCCTTCCTCTCCGCTTAAATTTCCTTCCACTCTAAATTCTATTCTGCATCAAATGTAAAATGTAAGGGACTAAGAAATAAAATGTAGTATGGTTCACATGTGAAACATGATTACAAAACAATGTAGACACATGCAGGCAATAACTCGTATTTTTTTACTCACTGATTATACAACCTTAAAAGTTTTTTTTATTAATAATAACGATTCATGGTCAAAGGTTAGTTAAATGCATGTGAATATTGCAAGAGTTTATGCTGTTGAGGTCTTCACTTGGGTTTTCCAGAAGAGGCTGAGCTCACCCCATTGCTACGCTTGGGAGCTGGAGCATGTGCTGGCATAATTGCAATGTCAGCTACTTACCCTATGGATATGGTGCGGGGAAGGATCACTGTCCAGGTAATTTCTCTACCATTGCTCAGTAATTTGGTAGCGCTGTGAAAGGAAAGTTTATTACCTCCCTTGCCTGATGCAGACAGACAAATCTCCCTATCAGTATAGAGGCATGTTTCATGCGTTGAGCACCATATTTCGGCAGGAGGGGCTTCCGGGCTTTGTATAAAGGCTGGCTTCCATCAGTTATTGGAGTTGTACAGTCCTTCAACCATTGTCTCAAGAGGGTCAGGTCTATTTGTTATTTCTTAGCCCTTGTTGGTATTTTGAGATATTGTGATTTTAACTTTTTAAGCATGGCTTCCTTAAACAACTATGGCCGTTAGCGTTTGTTTATATTACTTTTTACAAAATATTAATGAAAATGGATTTATGCACATCAATTTGGATGTCCGCCCTCGTTATTCTACAAAAACTGTAGGACATTAGCTTAGGAAATCCTCAAATGGTGGTGTTTTCTTGGGGGATATTATTTCTTTGATTATGCATGCATTTTTTGTTTTCTGTAGGATTTCTCATGGAAAATTCCTTTTCAAGCAAAGCTTCAGATTTGTGTTAGAAGTTATATAGAAGGGAGTTTTACATGGATGCATTAATTATCTAGGAAACTTCAGGCCGGACCCATAAAAATGAGGGATTTCTATGCTTGTGCCCAGCGAGTTTTTCCAATACCTCTTATGCCTTTACCTTTTTTTTTTGGTGATATACTTTGCCCCTATATTCATACAAAATACCACAGTTTCTCCATGAAACCTTCACCTAATACTAAGATAATTCAGGTTATTTGTTTCACACGGATAGCATGACCATTCCTTTTGGGTTTTACATTCACCTTTGGAAGCGTTTTCTGCCTTCTTGAAAAGCATGAAGAAAGAAATCCCATAGGAACACCACATCTACTCCTCTCCATCTTGAGAAAGGGCATATAAAAAGCTGTAGCGATCTTCATTCCTTTAAGCTACATAAGTGCTAATAATAAGGTAACCCACCCCCATTGCGTCTGGTGCCCATATTGTTCTTTGTTACAAGCAACCTTCTAGGTGGAAATCATAATGTTTATACAAATACCTATGTGCATCTTTAACAAAAACGTGCATGTCCATGGTCAGACACTATGCCTGGAAATTCCAGAAGTGACAGACTTGAATCAAATCTGATATCCCAGATTGTCAATTTTGTTGGATCTTGAAGTATATGAAGTCAGGAAACTTTTTTTTGTTCATTGGACTCCATTCACAGATTCTGGTAGGATTTGGATTTTAGGGCAACTTGAGAAGAAAGTGCCTTTTGTACAAATGGCAACTCTGTTTGTTATTGTTTCCATAGACTTACTGCTCATTGAAGTTCAATTCTTGGATTATGTGCCTTCTACTGAGGGTTTGTCCTTGTTGACAATGCGAAAAGGTGTGTGCATGCTATATGGTAATTTCTTGTCACTCTTTTTCCTTGAGTCCTTTTCAATAATCATTTCACATATTCATTTCCACGAATTTTTGCTTATTTATTTTCAATGTTTATTAGTAAAACTAAATATCGAGAAATTTGATAATGTCCCCCTTTGTCCAATCTGGGCCTTCTAAAATATGGCTGGATTTATAAGTGTCTTTTATTTGCAAATAGAGCAAGTCGGTAATTTGCTTCATTGTCTGCTGCCTTACATTGACATTAACTTTAAAAGGTAGTTCTTGGTTTGGTTTGACTTTGATGTTTCTTTTTTTAGGTAGCAACTTGTTATGAGGGTTTAGAAGATCGCACGTGTCAGTATGATGATTGTGTAGTAGTAGGATTTGGAAAATACTTTCGAGGTTATGTAGTGCATCCGCAGGACATACGTAATTTATATTCATTGTGTTTTTACGTCACCGCTGTTACTGAATCTACATTAAATGACTTTCAATCTTGTCCTGTACATGTATGATCCATCTTAGGATACTGTGTGCAGGTACCATATGTTGGTCTCAACTTTGCAGTTTACGAATCTCTGAAGGACTGGATGGTAAAAACAAACCCTTATGGTTTGGTCGATAACAACGAGCTGACTGTTGTACAAGACTTGCTTGTGGAGCTGCTGCTGGGACGGTTGGTCAGACAGTTGCATATCCACTCGATGTCATCCGCAGAAGAATGCAGATGGCTGGATGGAAGGATGCTGCCTCAATAGTTACCGGTGAGGGAAGAAATAAGGCACCGATTGAATACCATGGCATGATCGATGCATTCCGCAAGACAGTGAGGAATGAAGGTTTCAGAGCATTATACAAAGGCCTAGTTCCCAATTCTGTCAAGGTTGGTGCAGAGATGCCTTAACCCAGTCCATTAAGAGCATTAAGAGAACCATGTTTCTTTTGTTTTGCTACATGAACCATGTTCTTTTTATCAAGATTTGTGAATAGAGTTAGGGTGGATGGATGCAACTCGGCGCCATTCAAATGCAACCACAGCCTTTGAATCAGTGACCTAATGCTGCCTTTTCTTTCTCATTTTTCAGGTTGTGCCGTCGATAGCAATCGCATTTGTTACTTACGAAGTTGTAAAAGACGTTCTCGGAGTAGAGATGAAGATTTCAGATTGACAGGGGAGAAAGAAACGCGTTGCTAGATTTTTCAGGTCTATTTTTGTAGGCGGAAGTGTAGACAGAGATGACATAGATAGCTCCATAAGATCAGAGGCCTCTCTGGTGGGCTTCCCTCCTTCCCATTCTTCATTTTCTCTAAGTTGTGACCAGACACCGTCATCTCTGATTCGCCTCTTGTCTGTCAATAATTGGGAGCATTGGGAGCAAATTTGCTTTGCCTTGATGATGAAATTCTTCAGTCAGTTTTACCTGTATGCGCTGGCTTCTATTTCATCCTGTATTTTACTGCATGCATTTTTTTTGAATTTCTAGATTTATGTGCTCATTAGATTGCCATGATGATCAAATGGCGTTGTGGGAGTAGAAATTGCTATATTGATTGATCAAGTACTAATAAGTGTCACCCTTTTGCCTTTATCTGGCAAATGATCCTGTCGTATGTGCGACCGGTTGTGGATATCTATGTGTTTTGTGATGCAACTGTAAATTCTGGATGCGCCTTTTTGGCATTTGCTTCTGTTTGCTGCATATAACTTCTGCTCCTGCTGTTTTTCATTCAATCGTTGCCAATCCCGAAGATTTTGTCTTGATTGTTTTACTTTTGTCAGCAGGCAACATGCTATGTTGCAGTGCATATACTGAAGGTCTTTGCTGGCATTTATGATGGCACACAATAGAGACACAAATTATGATTATCCATGATGCCTGCTAGTCCTGATTTTGTGTCGATGGAGGATACGGAAATGATAATTAGGCCTGGTAGTGATGTTTCTCCTGATGTTCGATCAGTTTTATTTTTTAGGATATATTCTTTTAGTTTTTTCGTCAGTGGTCACGAATTAATGACTGCTGAAGCCATCTCACTATTTTATAAATACTTTTAAGGAAAAATGGAGCTCCCCCCCTCACTCCATCACATTTTTTCCATTTTTTATTTTTTTTGAAAATTTTTCCCGTGAATATTCATCACTATATCCCTATATTATGTCATAAAAATTTCGTGTGAAACAGAGACTCTTTCGACCTTCATCCAGACAATCAATTTTTAACGGTCTCAGGATTTTTTAAATCGATCCTGTCTGGATGGAGGTTGTAGGAGTTTTTGTTTCTCGTTAAATTTGAATGACATAATATAGGGATATAATAATGAATTTACGTGATTTTTATTTTTTAAAAAAATAAAAAAAATATGCGAAAAATAGGATGGAGGAAGTTAAGTTAGCTCTCTCAAAGGGGCATACACATTTTACTCCTACAATAACGTCCATATTATATACTCAACAACTCTCCCAACACTTCCAACCAGGGCTAATAAGTAAATAGTAGGCCAGAAAAGTATCCCAAGATCATCTACATGATTCGGTGCATGTATTGAAGGTTTTTGCTATAGTTGATGTTGGCATACAATTGAGATGAAAGTCATGGTCTCCCTACATGGTGCGTGCTAATTCTAGTTTTAAGTCAACGGACGATACAGAAATGATAATTAAGCCTAGTAAAGATGTTTTGTACTGATGTTTTGCCAAATATATATTTTAGATGTGGATGTGGGTATGGAAGTCACTCCAAGAAACCTCGTATTATAAACATATCATCTCTACCAACACTTTCAGTTAGGGTGCGTTTGGTACACGGGTTAAGGCGGGTTAAACTGGTAGAGAGTACGCGGGTTAAGATCAAACTTCAATACAATCACATCACAATAACTACTCATTTTTTCAAACTTCAATACAATCATATCACAACAAACTCACTTTTAACTTACCCCCAGTTTAACCCTTTATCCAAACATCAAAACACAAAAACGATTTACCCTCTACCAATTTAACCCGCCCTAACTCGCGTAAGGTTTTGTTGAGATGGCGTTTTGGCATATTATGAAAGTTGTTAATACTCCACTCTATAGAAAATGCTTTCATCACCCTTCATCTTAACCAATCATAACATAACAACATCCATTGGATCCCGATCACCAGATGAAAAGGTGCAAATGTAGTAGTAAGTTTCTATTTCAGCAATATTTAATGTAGAGAAGTGCTGATGTTTATCAATTCTGATATAATTCAACAACAATAAACGTGCTTTTCGTTTCTGCTTCCTCATATTTTGTATTTAGGTTTTTCTAACAGTTGTGCCCCCTGAGATATTACAATATTAGTTATGTCCAATTTTTTTGGACTATCAGTTGTGTCCTGAACTTCTTATTGTTCTAACATTTGTGTCACTCCATTACTTAAACCATCAATAAGTTGAACTTAACCATGGTTTAATCAAACCATGGTATAGTTAAGAGAGGCATGTCTGGAAGAAAAGCCCCCACATCCTCCTTCGATCCCTCCAACCTCGACGCTTTCTACGTGTGGGCCTTCGACGATAGTGGCAGAGCTCAGGTACATGCTAGCGAAGGAGCACTAGAGGAAGGGGTTGCGACGATGGCGGTGAGGAAGACGATATGAACAACAATGGAGTGATTCTTTGGCTGCCTGAGGGGGCGGAGGATAGGAGGGGGAGGAGGAGGTGGACCTGAGGAGGCTATGAGAGGGGGGGGGGGCTGGGCAGAGGAGTGGGGAGGAATAAAGCAGGAGATGGAGGAGGGGGTAGGCTAGGGGTGATGGAGAGGACCGAGGCAAAAGAGGGGGAGAGGTTGGGGTGGTGGAGAGGGAGAGGTTGGGGGTGGAGAAGAGGATGGGGCGGAGGAGGTTGGGGGCGGAGGAGAGGGAGAGGCGGAGGAGGGGAGGGGGGGGAGAGGGTAAGGAGGGTCTAGAAATACCTCTCAGTCCATTTTTTTCGAATATATTTTTACATGTGTTCCCAAAGTTAATGTCTTTTTGCGTTGGAGATGAACAACTAACTCGAGGGGCGCAAGTGATAGAACAATAAGTTGGGGGCACAATTGATGTTCCTCAAAAGCGATGGGCATAACTGATATTGCAATATCTTAAAGGGGCACAACTGATAAAAACCTTGTATTTATCATTGGACCCGACAACAATGTCCAAAAAATTCATTGCTAGAAACTCCTTTCATAATTGGCAACTCTCATTATTTCATCAACACCACTGTTGCATCTTGATGTAGCAGTTCCATGTGCTGCTTTACCACTCCCTCTTCTTCCTCATGCAATGTACAAGGGAAGAAGAAGAAGAAAGGAATATGAACACAAGATACATGATTATCTTCATCGCAATCATGGATTACTTTAAGGGTTTCAAACCTTGCATCAATCGTCCGTGAACTATTCATCGTTCATTTTGTCACATGATGGAAATCCCAAGTATAAATTTTTGGGACTATGCATGTGTGATGTTAGCTCCTCGTAAGCTAATTACTCTTCTCCATTTGCTCCTTACACTTTGCTTTCTCATGTACTCACACTCAAGCATAATCACAAGAATCCCACGATAGGCACTAAGAGCATGTTCGATTGGGGGTTTACCCTAAAAAACCTTCATTTTCTAGTGGGTTGAACCCTGATCCTTTACCGTTAGTGATCTCTTTGTACCAAACGTTTTTGTGCATACATATGCTTGACTGCATCACATTGTTCCTTAACATGCATGATGTATCCTTGTGTCATACAAGGAGATAATTGCTGAATTATTCACCTATTGCAACACCACCATAAGTACCACATTCTTGATTGCAAAACTTGGGGCTGTAATGCACCTCCCCAAATTGAAAATTCAGTTCTTGACTGTGCATCTTTCTTCAGCCCTGTGTCCGTCGTCGTGTGTCCGTCGTCACGTTCCAATCGAGAACACATCTTCTAACTTGTTTAACAAAGAGAAGGATGGTGCTTACATGTTGCCTCCCTTCCCATCAACATTTCTTTCACGAACTTCACCACCTTTCCTATCTTGGCCATTATTGTGAAAAGAAGAGCTTCCTAGGTCATCATCTTTTGCATTATCCGACTTTACGGTAGATTGTATATGACTTTCCCTGTTCTATACATGAAAAATACATCTCCATGCTTGTTCGTTGTTGATCTGCATCACATGTTTCGGGCATTTCTCATCACCATAGCATGCGAAACAAGTGCTCCTACACTTCAAAAATCTTCACTACCATGTCGTGAATACGATTAAAGGCAAGGAAGCTAACCTGCGCTTCCCCCTTTACAGCTACTAGCAATTTTCCCACTCTTCTGGTTCATATATGTTCATCTGCATTATCTCTAAACGCTTAGCACACACCTTCACGGTCTCGTGCATCCTTGATTGAGCTTTGGCTATGGAGGCATATAGATTGTTGCAATCGAGCACGTCTTAGTAGATATTCCTTGCTATGCAAACGACTAAGCTGGGTCCATATATAAAGCTCGAAGATTGTGGGTTCTCTTTGACACAAGATCAAAGCCACGTGTAAAAGCACCCGCCATTCCCTTGAAACAAATATCTACCTTCTGAGAGTCACAGAAATCTCAAAAAAAGAATCCACTATCTTGGGTAATCAGGCCAAGCAATCTGATTGAAACCAGTATGATCAGAAACATACAGAAGCTTAACATCCCATCAAAGCAACACTTTGAAAACTGCATAAGAACCAAAGCAGCCATGATTGCATTCCTTCCAGGACAGCTTCAGACAGATCATCGAACCCAATAAATTACAACTCGAGAAAGAGATAGAACACCTAAACCACCCCAACTTCTCTTCTTCTCAGAAGTCCTCGTCCAAGGAAAAGACGTGGTTTCCCCCATCACCGTTTATACTGGACATCACCGAGGCCTTCTGGTACTCCCCTACCCTCTTCTCAAAGAAGTTGGTCTTCCCCTGCAGTGATATCAACTCCATCCAATCAAACGGATTCGTCACATTGTAGATCTTCCCAAACCCAAGGGCTCCAAGCAACCTATCTGCCACAAACTCGATGTATTGGCTCATCAACACCGCATTCATCCCCACCAGAGCAACAGGTAATGCATCACAGACAAACTCCCTCTCGATTTCAACCGCCTCCGCGATAATCCCCCGGACCCTCTCCTCAGAGGGCCTCTGATTGAGCAACCCAAAGAGCAAACAAGCAAAATCACAGTGCAGGCCCTCATCCCTCGAGATCAGTTCGTTCGAGAAGGTAAGCCCAGGCATAAACCCACGCTTCTTGAGCCAGAAGATGGAGCAGAAGCTACCGGAGAAGAAGATCCCCTCAACGCTGGCGAAGGCCACGAAGCGCTCAGCGAAGGACTCGGCGCCGTCAATCCAGCGCAGTGCCCAGTCGGCCTTCTTCTTGACGCAGGGGATGGTCTCGATGGCGCGGAAGAGGCGGTCCTTCTCGGCGGAGTCCTTGACGTAGGTTTCGAGGAGGCTATACATCTCGGAGTGGATGTTCTCGATGGCGATCTGGAAGCCGTAGAAGGCGCGGGCCTCGGCGATCTGGACCTCCTTCATGAAGCGCCCGGCGAGGTTCTCGAGGACGATGCCGTCGGAGGCGGCGAAGAAGGCGAGGACGTGGCTGATGAAGTGTCGCTCGTCGGAGGTGAGGGAGCCGTCCCAGTGGCGGAGGTCCTGCGAGAGGTCGACCTCCTCGGCGGTCCAGAAGGAGGCCTCCGCCTTCTTGTACATCTCCCAGATCGCCGGGTACTTGATCGGGAACATGCAGAACCGCTCCGGGTTGGCGGCGAGGAGGGGCTCGTCGGTGCTCGACGCCATTGCCGGGGAGAGGAGGATGAAGGTGTTTCGCTTGATTTGGATTGTGGTGGATGGGGATGGGGGTTACGGGTATTTATAGGGCGGGAACGGGAGGGAGAGCGGTGGGGTTTTAGCCCGTGAAAGGACGAGAATATCCCCGGGGCAGTGGGGGTTTGGGTGGGTCTGGCGCGGGTATTGTGGGAAATATGGGAAGCGTGCCGGAGAAGATGGGTGGAATTTGGGAACTGGCGGTGGGGGTTTGGAGAGATGGAGGGAAAGAGAAGAGGGATTTCTTATTTATTTATTTATTTTTCAGGGATGGCGGGAAACAAAGGTGCGATTTTTTTGGCTCGTCTTAATATTTAGCTGCCACCATTTGTGGTAAAAATTTAAAATATCTATACCTAAAATTCGCCAGTAAAAACTCCTCGATGTCTATGGTCTACACTCTACATCACTTCTTGAGATTTCATTGGCCTTGACAAAAGAATAAAATTGGACCCTAATAAAAGAAGCTTTTAAATATAATTTTATAAATTTTCTTTCCTAGAATTTTACAAAGACCTAAGGGATGTTTATAACAGACGATCACCAAACAACAAGTTATGAATTAAAATTCATAAAAAAATTATTTCTACGAGTATTTTGTAATACAAACTCATTAATAATAACATGGACGTCAATGTTTTCGAATAACACATTTGAAATAATAAAATTGTCAAACCATTCAATTTTTCTTGTGCGTATTGATGATCTCAAGTAGATTTTTTAAACAATTTAGCTTTGAAAACTTAATTTAACCGATGCCATTGTCACGTGCATAGTTAAAAAAATTTGTATGAAATAAAAATATTCGGACAACAATCTGGAGCCTTTATAAATTAGAAATCTCAATAACGGATATTGACTCATTTGGCAATATCATTTGCAATACTTTTAAACATCACAGTGATCATCGTGAGAAAATTTGAAGTAAAAATTAGCACAAGATTATCTTTAGCTCTTTCTCATCCAATGCCTATGATGTATTTAAATTAGATAAAAAACTAAAAATATTTTCACATTTTTAATTGCTCAAATCTATTTTTTTAAAGATGTGATTGCCATATATACATCAACTAAAAAGTAATCATCACTAAATAAACTCATCGGCAGATTGAATCTCTTCATCATCATCATTCTCATCAAATTATTTTTTTCTAATACTATGACCCTTTACAAGATGATTTGGCTCTATACTCAACTCAAGTACGATACTTTTAGCAATTTCTTAACTAATAGCAAAACCTTCTTCTCAGTATTTAGTAGAAGATGATAAAACACTTCTTGTTTGCTTTATACTAGAGTTAATGCAAATAAATTCAGATTACAATTTTTCGCTCACCATATTCACAAAAAATAAAGTGTCATACCAAATTATCATACCGTGAAGACATTCAAAATTTAGTGCATTGGCTAAGCTCCCAGCTTCACTATTTGATTTTTTACTCATCACAAGATTCGTGTAACTTTAACAAGCCATCTCAAATTTGGGGAGTTTGAAATCGAATTATTGAACACTTTTGATCTTTTCTCCCAACGAATACTATACAAAGATTTTACAGATATTGCAATAAACATTATCAAGCAAAACGTTTCATCTTTTAGTAGAACTCAAAAAAATGAATACATGCATTGAGTAATTTCAAAAAATAAGATGACTTTAACATAAGAATGTGCCATATCACTAACAATGAGATTCAAAATTTGACAAGCACATGTCATATATAACACTATACAATATTTCAAGAAATTGTCTTTGAAATCCTTGGTGTGTGCTTTTTATAATAGAACCATTGACATAACCTTGACCCCTCATATCATGCACACTAAGATAAAGACTACTAAAATATCTAATACAACAACAACAAAAGCATTTTCTTGCAATAAATAGGGTCAACTACATGGACTCTTTGCCTCCATTCAGATCTATCTCGGATTGTTCTCGGGCTTAGATCCAAAAAACTAAGATTCCATCATATAGTATCATTCTAGCATTTCTTGGGCCTTCCTCGCCCTCTCTTAGCCAGCTCAATATCTCAAAACTCGCATCTCCTAACTGGTGCATCAACTGACCTCCTTTGCAAATGGAGAAACCACCTTAAGCAATTTTCTCGCATCGTATCCTCGATCGGAGCCACACAAACTTTCATTATGATTGCATCATTCTGAATCCAATCTTTACATGTGTGTCCAGACATCCACCTTTGCATTTTTATTTCTGCTACCGCTATTTTCTATACATGTCTATGATTTACAGGCCAACATTCAGATCCATGGAGCATAGCGGGTCTCACGGCTGCTTTGTAAACTTTCCTTTGATTTTCAAAGGATTTTTTTGTCACAAAGAACAGTAGATGCTCCTCTCCACTTTAGCCAACTTGTATTTATTTTATTAATAATATCTCCATCAATTTCCCCATCATGTTGCAAAATAAATCCCAAATATCAAAATGAATCTCTCTTCTAAATGTCATCATCACTAATCTTCGCCGCGATTCCTTCATCATTGCTTTCATCAAAAGTGCACTCAATATATTCAGTCTTAATCCTACTTATATGAAAATCTTTAGTATCCAATGCATGTCTCCATAACCGAAGCTTCTTATTTACTCCATTGATGAATCCATGATTCATCGCCTTTATTCTTTCATTTTGGCTAAAATAGTTGGTAAAATACATGTAAATATCCCCTAATTCTAATTAATCATCACGTAACCACAAATATTAATATTATATATTTAACGCTTATTTTTACTAAAATAAAAGAATAAAGAGAAAAAGAAAAATAAAAGAAAAGAAGGCTTTATGTAAAATATATACAGATTGATCGTAATCCTGAGACCAGTCAATATTGATCGGATCGACAAAATAAATAAGTAGGGAGAGATAAGAATCTTAACCTATATAAATATAAAGAAAACAAAGACCAAAAGTATAAGTTACCCATTTATCACAATGTAAATACTTCACCTATTTTATTTGTCATCAAACCACTTCAAATCAAAATACTTCTTTTGTAAAAGTTGTTAATAAAAATATGTATTTTTTTATAAAAATATCGGAAAAAATTTCAACATAAAATAAAATAGCCGCAATGAACCGTAAAAGCCACAAAAGCCAACTTTCAAGGTTAATAATTATTTATAGAAAATTTCAAATGGATCAAACTCACTTTTAAAATCTGTTTTGTACATATTACTATTTATTAAAAATGTCAGAAAAATATTCGAATAAAATCGGTGAGTTTTGGCTTTTTGGACCCATTGTACATTTGTACTATATGTAGAAACTTCCTGGGTTTTTAATTAAATAACCGTAAACCCGATTCACCTATTGATTTTGCTTAAAATCTTATAGAAATGTATATAAAAATATAAAAATATAATTAAGTCAAAATACCAATAAAATTCGAAGCCTCAAAGCCGTTATTTTTTCTTACAGACCTTATAACTCTGTCGTATGAACTCCGAATTAAGCAAAATCGGTCCCAAAAATTATATTTTTCAATTAGCTATAAAATGACACTAATTTCGCTAAAATCGAAGTTAATGCGAAAAACACGATTTTTGGGTATGTATTGGTATATTGTACAATAAACCGTAATTTATATTATTATTTAATACATTAATATTAAATACGAAAGATCACATACATTGTGAGATTGAAGACTACTATTGATGCCGTACGATATTCAAAGAAATTTCTTCAATACATAGCAGATAAACAAGATACTTCATTCATGAAGAGATTGGGGATGCTACTTTCTGCACAATAATTGATAAAGCTAGAGACGAATCAAGAAGAGAACAAATGATAATTGTTCTTATATTCCTAGATAAACAAGGTATTTTACGTGAATGCTTCTTCGACATAGTTCACATTCATGATATAAAAGCCTATACATTGAAAGACAAACTATTCAAAGTACTATTGTAAAATAATCTTGATTATATAAGAATAAGAGGCCAAGGTTATGATGGAGCTAGCTACATGCATGTCGAATGGAATGGGCGGAGGCTGTGATTATAAAAGATAATAAATATGCTTATTATATTCATTACTTGGCCCATCATCTACAATTGGCTTTTGTTACTGCTTCTAGAGAAGTGATTCCAATTCACAAGTTCTTCAATAAATTGACTAACATAGTAAACATTGTTAGTGCCCAGGCAGATGATATTCCATATCTTATTTCTATAAGTGAAGTTCAATCAGGCACTAGATATAACCAGATTGGAACTCTATAACGTGTTGGTGAAACTTGATGGAGTTCACATTATAGATCTATATGCAGCTTTATGAAAATGTATAGTATAGTGTGCAAGGTACTTTTGGCTATTATAGATGGAGGTGAACCTTATTTGTAATGTGGGAGAGGCGGATGAAGCTTATGAGGCTATGACACCATTTCAGTTTATTCTTATCATGCATATAATGGAGAATATCTCGAGACTCACTGAAGACTTAAGTCAAATTTTACAGCGAAAAATATATAGATATTTTGAATGCTTTACAACTTGTATCGTCAACAAAAGAACACCTTCAAAGACTACGAGATGATTGTTAGAGTGTATTATTTGAGAAAGTTGTATCATTTTGTTAAAAACAGAGCATTGGTATTTCAAATCTGAATTCTTATTGTTCTCGAAGTCGACTGGGGTGTCGTGAACAAGAACAAGAAGTTACACTATTACATCATTATAGAGTGGACTTATTACTGCAGCTATAAAGTCTCAATTATCAAAACTTAACAATTGATTTAATAAAGATGCTACTAATCGTCTTGCTCTCAGTGCATCTTTGCGTCCTGCAGGTGGTTACAAATTCTTCAATATTGTTGACATATGCAAATTAGCAAGGAACTTCTATCTTGCATATTTCACATATCAAGAGATATTATTGTTAGAGAAACAATTGATACATCATAAATCAGATGTCATTGCTCATCCTATTCTAAAAAATATTTCAAATCTTTTAAAACTTTGTCAGAAGTTAGAAGAAACACGAAAGACTGAAATCTATTATTTGGTCAGTCGTTTGATCTGACTTGTGTTGACCTTGCCTATTTCACCTGCAACAACAGAAAGAGCATTTTTCAGCTATGAAGATAATAAATTCTATTCTTCTTAACAAAATATAAGATGATTTTCTAAGAAGTTGTCTTCTAACATACATTGAAAAAGAAGTTGCAGAAAAATTCTCAACGGATTCGATTATCGGTGACTATGATTTAAAGTCACGGACGCTCGATTTAAATATTTGACATTCAGGTAAGCCCAATATCTTTCTCTTGTTCACTTATCTTTACATTTAAGCTATTTAGTACCACTAATTACTTGTATTTTCTTAGTACGAGGATTAATATGAACCAATAAACGAGATGATCGATTAAAAGACACACGCCACCAATTTTACATTTTGTTCAATAAAAAAATCACATGTTAGTTTTTTTTAAAAAATCCAAGTTATACTTTTATATACCATTAGTTTTTTTAATATATGTTTAGAAGTTGTAAAGGAAATAATCTTTGTCATGTGTGTATGGTATTGATATGAACTCAATCTAGCCCTCCACGATAAAATCATGGCTTCATCCCTGAACAAATGAATATACTTTGATGCCATTTTTTTGCCTCCTGTGATGAACATGGAACTTAAACTAACATTCTAGTAGGGTATCCTTAATAATATGAAGAACGGAAGATAAATGATCGACTAAGATAAAATCGATAGACACACACTAAGAACGAGCATATCAATCACTTTCAATACGAATAAAACAAGAATGGTGCATAATCATGAGTAAAAAATGTACTAAGCCTTCTCCCACTATAAGTAGGTCAGCTACATGGATTCTTGCTCAAATCCATGTTGAAAGATTCGACTATTTTTTACGCTGGTCGTCGACTACCTAACGCAACCCCTGCAAGAGTAGGATTTGAACCCTGATCTGTTATATAGTAAACACACTGTACTACCACTAGACCATTAAGTGGGTACTCTGAAATATCCATGAGTCAAGATTAGAAAAAAAAACATCCGCATCAAATTGTACTCTGAAACAAATATATATAACAAGGCTTGCGAAGCAATGCCTATTAAATCAGATGATAAACTGTTATGCTGCATCTCTCTGCAGTTTATGTACACATTACCAACTAACAACAGAACGGCAGTTGAAATAACGATGCCGCGACGGTATCTTCTTGAAAAAAGAATAGTAGTACGAGTTCCGACGATAAGAATCAACAGCTTTAACTAACTAGCTTACGGGATTACATGGTTTTCCCCTTCGATCTCGTCGGGAGGAGCTGGTACAGATGCTCGTTGTTCTCGCGCTGGTAATCAATCACTTTGCACAGCTGCCTTATGGCCTCCCTCTTCTCCTCGTCTTTGAATGTCGCCTCTTCCTCCAATTCGCTGATCTTCGTCCGGAGCTCGGGCACCGTCTTCTCGTAGTTGTCGACCAACTTCGCGAGGCGATTGACCTCTCCTTCTTTGTGTTCTAGCTCTTCCTTCAGCTTCGTTGCGGATTCTTCCTTCTCCGAGATCAGCTCCTTCGCCCTCTCTTTGACAGCGCGGATCTCCTCGGAACAGAGGGAGATCCTCGAATGCAGCTGCCCGCAACTCTCGAGGTACAAAGTACGCACATCGTCGACTCTCTCCAGCTGCTTCTCCAATGCTTCTTTAGCTTGCTGGAATGCGCACTGCATATGGCGTGTGTTACTGTGCGAGCTCACCATCAACTCCTCCAACTTCCGGTTATGTTCGTTCAAATCCGACTCTCGATTGGTTATTTCGAGCTCGAGTTTCTTCAGTAGCTCATCGATCTCGAGACCCAGTTTGGAGTTGTCTTTGTTCAGACGCTCAACTTCATGTTTTAGATCGTCCGCCAACTTCTCGAACTTGAGCTTCTCCTCGCTCACCGTAGCCAGCAGCACCTCCAGCTCCGACGCTCGACCATCAGCTGCAATGAAGTCTTCCTTCATGCCCTCGTAATCATCTGACAACTGTGATATCGCAATTCGCTGCTTCTCTAGATCTTCCGACAGCATCTGAACGCGTTCCTCTGCGTATCTGTACTGATCAACAGATTCAGTGTACTTCCGAGATAGAGCATCGTTGTCTTCGTCTCTCTGTTCTATCCTCCGTTCCAGATCCGCAACAGCAGCCAGAGGTTTTGTCTCGGTCTCTAGTAGCAACTGCAAGTTTATCGTCAGCCTGTCGATCGTTTCCTTCGCCTCTTCGGATTCTGATTCTACTTTCGAGCATTTGTCATTCAATGCAGTAAGAGCTTCATTCAGCTGGGTTATTTTTCCGCGGTTATCCTCAAGTTCAAGCTTCAATAGCTCGTTCTGCGCCACCAATTCATCGTTCTCCCGAGCCTTGCGGTCTGCCAATCCCCGAGCCTCGAGAACGACAGTTTCGGAGTCCCGCTTCAGAGCCTCATGATCATCTGATAACTGAGATTTTATCTCAAATAAGCTCTTCAGATCCACGTTAAGCGTCTCGATTCTTTCCTCTGCGATACGCAGTTTTTCGACAGTCTCGGCATATCCGAGAGACGTACAATTCAGCTCTCCATCTTTTGATCTCAGATCTTCGTTCAGATCAGAATTGATGCGTAACAATTTCTCTTCGGAATCTTTCAGCATCTCGCAATCCGATCTCAACTTCTCGCTGACAGTTTCCAGTTCTGCCAACTGATCTCGAAACCGAACTATTTCAGACTCCAAAGCAGAATTCTCATCCTTCAGAACAGAGAGGTCCTTTTCGAGATCGGTTCTTCGCCGCTCAACCTCCGCAATTTCGACTGTCAACATCTTGTTCTCGTCCTTTAGAACAGATACTTCCTTCTCAAGATCGTTTCTTTGCTGATCAACTGCCACAAATTTTGCATTCAACGTGTCGTTCTCTGCGAGCAACTGCACGTTTTCCTTCGACTTCTCATCTACCAACATCAAATTCTTTCTGGATTCAATCTCTAGATCATTAATAGCTTTCTCCGCCACGACGAGTTTGCTCGAGGCGTCTGCATGCTCCGAGCTCAATCTATGTCCTTCCTCATTTAAGACCATGATCTGACTGTTCAGTTCAGCTATCTGCCTACTCGAGATCTCCAGCTCTTCCTTCAGAATTTTGATCTCATTTCGCAACTCGAACGCTGCCGCTTCCAAAGAGTTCTTCTCAGATTTCAACTCTTCGATGGTGTTCTCCGCGCACAATTTTTCCGACAGAAGAAATTCCTTCTCCTCGTGAGCACTCTGCAAGCTAAGACTTACGTTGGAGTGTTGCTGCTTCACGTGTTCCAGTTCTTGCATCAGGCTTCCTCGTTCTTCCTCCAATTTGACGATATCTACCTCTTTATGCTCCAATTCACGAGCATGCTCCGACCTTAAGTTATCCATTTCCCCATTCAAGATCACGAGCCGATTGTTCAAGTCAGCAACTTGCGCACTCGAGCTCTCAAGATCTTGCCTCAGAACTTGGACATCACTTTGCAGCTTGACGACTTCCTCTTCCAATGCACACTTCTCGGATTTCAGCACTTCCATGACATTCTCCGCACACAACTTCTCCGACAAAATAACTTCCTTCTCCTCATGCGTGCTCCGCAAGCTAAGGCTCACATCGGAATGTTGCCGCGTCAAATCTTCCAATTCTTTCCTCACACTTTCATGGCTCTCCTTGATCCTTCCCAGTTCCTCCTCTAGTTCAAGTGCGAACGCTTCTCTACGAGCCAATTCACGAGCGTGCTCCGAGCTCAAGTTATCTTTTTCCACATTTAAGATCACGAGCTGACTGTTCAAGCTGGCTACTTGATTATTCGAGCACTCAAGATCTTTCTTCAGAATCTGGTTCTCATCTTGCAACTTGGATGCCACATCTTCCAACAAGCACTTCTCGGATTTCAACTCGTCGATGGCATTCTCAACGTGCAATTTTACTAGCAGAAGAGCTTCTTTTTCCTCTTGCGCCGTCGCCAATCTAAGGATAACATCGGATTGCTGCGAAGTTAGAGCTTCCATTTCTTGCCTAAAGTTTTCATGCACCTCTTCCAGATTCTTCACCGTCGCTTTCGTCCTTCCTAGTTCTTCCTCCAGTTCAAGAATGGCTAATTCTCTACGAGCGGATTCATGAGCGTGCTCCGAGCTCAACTTATCTTTTTCCTCGTTCAAGATCATGAGCTGTCCAGCCAACTCAGCCACTTGGTTTGCGGAGCTTTCGAGCTCTTGCTTGAGGATTTGGTGATCGTTCTGCAACTTGAAGGCTGCATCTTCCAATGAATCCTTCTCGGATTTTAGCTCTTCGACAACATTCTGCACATGTAATTTCTCTAATAGAAGAGCTTCTTTCTCCTCGTGAGCGCTCGCCAATCTATGGATTCCCTCGGAATGCTGCATCTTTATGGATTCTAGTTCTTCTTTCAGCTCCTCATGCACCACTTCCAGCGCGTGTGTGCTCTCCTTGACCCTTCTAAGTTCTTCCTCCAATTCAGCGATAATTGCTTCTTTACGTCCCGATTCGCGGACTATATCTTCGTATTCTTCAATCCTCAAAAGCATCAAGGCGGATTCAGATTCAAGAACTCCATTTCTCTTTTCCAAAACATCGACTCGCGCCTTCATATCACGCAAATCTTGCATGGAAATATGCTCTCCTGCGATTTCCACACCATTATCTTTCCCATGCTTTCTCCGCGACTTGGAAGCCCCTTCGGAATCCGAGCTGGAGGAATCTGAATCGGACGAAGTGGCATCAGCTGCAACATCACCATTGTTCTCCTTCTTGTGGCTGTGTTTCTTTAGCTTCTCTACCAGATTATCATACTTCTCATACAAGGTTTTGTACTGGTCATAGAATTCTTCGACAAGGGAAACCAATTCAGAGCCAATCTCCAGATCATCGTCGTTCCTCTCTTCAGATTTAAGAAGCTTTAGGATCTTGTCGATTTTACTCTCGATTCCTGCGATGTTTTCAGCAAACAATTGCGGAAATTATAGCGGTAATTCTGAAAGATGAGAACATGGACCAATTCGTTACCTTCCTTTCCCTCGACAACTTCAGAATGCTCAGGACCAATATGAGAGCCGAAGATGGACTTCAGAAACTTCTCCACTCTATGCTTCCTCATCGTCTGCTCGTCTGCTTCTGCTTCCCTCCAGAAGCAGATTCAAACTGAAAAAAACACTGAAAATGAAGCTCACATTGAACACACTAATTTCTCAGATGATATACAAATTGTTAAAATGAATCGGATTCGAACTGCGAAGCTGATCCATATAAAAAGACACACCCAACTGGTTTTCAAAAGGCATGGTAAGATTTGATATAGCGAACTGAAATCATAGAGAAGCACGAGAATTTAAACCTGCCACCAAATCCTCGTGCTCAAATCAACAAAATAACCATCGGATTTGGAGAAGTTCAAAGGTTATTATCACCTTTCCATTTGGAATTCATAGTATCCAAAACTTGATGTCTTTTCCATCCGACAGTGACTAGATTATATTATAAGGATTTTCAACTTCCCGTTCCCCTTTTTTTCCTTTGCCAACACAGTTTTGAAAAACAAAAGCTTCATTTGATGGCTAAAAAAAACAAATACTCCATTATCTGACCAACTTTGCTTCAGAAAAAAAAAGAAATCCTTTTTTTTGTGGGGGGTGGGGTTCTTCAGTCAAGTGAGAATAGAAAAAAAATCATCTCATGCCCCATTTTCTAGATCTAATTATCTCTTACTGGACATAATGGGGGCAATAACAACAGCAACATCCCCTACCAATCAATTCTGCATATTACAAATCATTATATTACTTCAAAGCAACTGTACTCAAATGTCCACACTCCCCTTAAAAATCAAATAACAGATAAAAAACTATTAAACACAATTCAAACTTGAGGGGGGAAAATCCATACAGCAGATAAAGCAAAAACAACCCATTTGACTGTAAATAAAAAACAGTCGTATATCCAAAATAGAGATTAAGCTTTCAAAATCCGAAAAAACCCACCATTTCCACACTTCAGATTTATATAAAAAAAACCCACTCGCAAAAACCAGAAGGAACAAGAAAAGATTGAAGGGCTATCACTGTAAGCACCTCCAATGGCTCAAACAGAACGAGATATAGAAACCCAATTCCAAAGGTTCGATCTTTTTACCTGAAAGGGCTCCTTCTAAGCTCCACTCCCTGCTGTTCGCAAGAGCTGGAGGAGACGAGTCCAAAGAGGTGTTTTATTTGCAAACACACACACCAAAGATAGAATAGAGATGGAGAAAAAGGAGAAAGAAATGAGCGGTGGAATCTATGAGAGAAACGATTGGGGAAAAACCAATTTGGTGTTTTGCGAAGATTTTGCTCCCTATTTTGTGTGGAGAGAGAGAGAGACAGAGCAGCGGCCTTGGAGTAAACTGCGAATGGAATAGGCATCGGACTTGGGTTTTATTTACGTGATATGCCACGAATTTAATTTCCTGGTCTCGGAGACGCGCGAGGGACCCAAAGGTCCAGCTGCCGCTTTCTTGGGCTGGATTTCTTAAATATTTCCATAAATTTATGATTTACACCCTGGACTTGCTGAGCGTTTGGCAGACTGGTTCTCCTCCACCAACATTCCATATTGCACTCATACCCCTCATAAAATTTGAAATAAATTTATTAACTTGGTATAGAGAAAACCTTTATAAACCAATGATGAGTTATCCTCTGAAAGCAAAAAAAACTGTTAGAACATAAGCTCAGTGATTCTGTACTACTAGATTCTATCTTCTCTCTCATGTTTGAATTTAGTGGTCCAAAATCACTACTCTCATACTCTCAGGGTCTGTTCGGTTCGGGAATAAGCAGGAATAAGGATTGGGAATAAGGAGAATAAGGGTCTATTCTTTGTTCGGCTGGAGAATAGGAATAAGGAGAATAAGGTGAATTAAAGGTAGGAGGTGGGATAAAGATAGGAATAAGAGTGAAATAAGATAGAATGAGGGAGAATAACCGTACCATAGGAAACCGTGTCGGATGGAGAATAGGCCCCTTATTCCAGGGCCTATTCTCCAAACGAACATGCCCTCACAGTTTTTTGCCCTCACATGATCACTCCTCATAGACCAATATTACACATAGATGAGGGGAAGCAACAATAAAATGCATCTTTAGCGATAAATTTTGAAATATGTTGTTACATAGTATGTTACAAAATTTATAATGGCTAATATTTTATTTTCCAAAATAATATTTGAAAATTAGTATCGAATGATAATTTCTCCCCAAAATTTGAACCAGTTGATAAAAGCAACAAATAATTTTCTTTATATTAAGCGAAGGTAGCAATATAGCAATGGATATATCATTTGTAGTGATGCTCAAATATAAATCATGATTTAACAACGGATAATATTTATTGTCATATATTTACTAACGAACAATATAGCGATGAGTTACGGCACGTGATAATAGACATGTTTTGATGTATGGCAAACTTATTAGTGATTATCACTAGGTAAGCAATAAGCATGCTGATTTTAATAGTCGAGATTAGGGGTTGATATTTGGTCGATTTTTATGGGATTATATTATTCGATCTGGATTGACAAGTTACCACATATCACCCAATCAAATCAGATTAGATTGAGATGTTTGGGGTGAAAACCAAATTACTCATATGAAAAATTAGGTCAACTTATGGCTGTATGAGGTTTGAGAACTTATAGGACCATTGATGCGGGACAGAGGACATCAAAGTATGCATGAATCTAGTTTGATATGGATGAAAAAGATTGGAAATATTCAACTTAAGATGGAGTTGTTGAGTTGAGATTTAATGATTATCAAGGGGAACTTGATGCAGCTAAAGGAGGTTAAGATTGGAGCATGAGTGCGCGACAACGAGGTAGGATATGATGCTATTTGATACCATTTAGTTATCAAGAGGATATATAAGCTATAATGGATACTAATCAGGTTAGAGCTGAGCCACCATGGAAAAAATATGAAGCATCACAACACATATAATATAAAGGGGAAAACGGGGTTGCCCTCTTAGGGAGCGACTCTCCAGTCCCATTTTCTTTATATATTTTTTTTCTGAAAAATGAGTCCATGGAAATTCATCACTAAATCCCTATATTATGTCATTCAAGTTCTGTTAGAAACAAAGACTCATACAGCCTTCATACAATAATAATAATGTGTTGATATGATTTGATCTCATGGAAGTGATATATAACGTGCAAATTAAATCACAAAGCCAAAAGTCGTTCTTCTTTCTCAACCTATCGTAGTCGAATTCTACTCGTCAGATCTACTATTGTCCATCCACATTGAACTCAACATATATCCCTTCTCCCCACCCACCATAAGTGAGTAGAAGAAGTTAATTCCCCCATCCTCTCTATATAAGATTTAAAGGGTTCAATATAACAATTTTGTGACTAAACATCATTCCATGACAAATTATATCATCTCATTACAATACAATGGGAAAAGGGAGTATGTTCATGAAGTGTAGCAAATTATGCAATCATCGCCTCCCATCCAAACATCCAATTTCTGAATAAGAAGTCATTATTACACATCCAAACATCACCTTAAACATATGGATTAATATCGATAACCTTTTCATTAATGTATAACAAAAGATCTTGTTTCCTGGAAAAAAAAGTGCATGTGGGTATTAGTGTTATAACAATTATACGCAGGATAATATTTGCAAAAGCCTTTAAAAATAACAATATCAATATTTAGATTAGATTAATTAGTGGTTCCCTCATGCCTTATCTTTATTTTACCATAATCTCATGTAAAGTCAACTCTTGTAATTAATTTAATTTTCCACATTATTCATTATTTTTCTAGATCATTAAAAATACAAAAATAAATGATTTTTAAATATTAGCATACGAAGGAAGATAATAGTTATTTTAGTTTTAATTAAATGACCATTAATAATGAATGCATCTACAGAGCTATCTATTTTACTCCTAACCTCAGAACTGGATCTCTCCCATACATCAGAAGCTTAGAAGTTTCGGCATATAATGTTAATCATAAAAATAATTTGGAACAAAAAAGGAAGAGAAGGCACATGTTTTAGCGTTGGTCAATAACTCGTACTCGTACTTCCTACGAGGACTTTACATGGAATACGACTCCGTAATTGTCAGATTTAAAAGTGTAATTTCTTCCATGTCTTCTTAGACATGTTTTTTAAGCCAAGATTAAGAAAATAGAGAAAGAGATTGCATATGTTATAATAGTATTTTTAAAGTTGAGAGACACTTTTCTCGATCCATCATTTTCAAGTGCTTCTGCACATACAAATTCAGAAAATCTTATCATGAAATGGATGGTTTGTTAGGGTTCGTCTATCCCTTTCTTTTTGTTGTGTCTTCATTCATGCCCTACATGGGACCTATCATTTTTTCATGTCGAGATTCCCAGCATTTGAGATCAAGTAGAGCTTTTTATACCACCATAGTAATTGTCTACCCCATATATATATATATATATATATATATATATATATATTGATTAGAGGAGCGATCCTATGAGAGCAACAAAAATGCGAGAGCATGAGAGAATGAATTCTGGACCAAATGATCCAACCAAGAGAGAGAAAATAGAATCATGTGGTCCAAAATGCATACTCTCATGCTCTCACATTTTTTTGCTCTCATAGGATCACTCCTCATATTGATTAAATCTAAATAAATACTAAGATTATAGCAGCTAGCATTATATCATATGTGTCGGATTTTAGAGCTATTCTTCTTTCTCTTATCCCTCTTCCTCTTAACAATGATTACTATTTATCCCCATCTACGCTGCATTTTTAATAATAATTATCACTTATCCCTCATTCTCAAGAACAACGAGGAAACAAGAATAGGAATATGTTATCATCGCCTCACTTTTATCGCGCTAAAATAAATTTTTTCAGAGAAATGTGAATTGAGAATATGCCTCTTTTAGTTTTACTTATCTGCCTCCTTATTTCGTCGTCTTTGTTTCTGGCAAAGAGCATTCTCTTCATGCTTTGTTTGGATGCAAGATATCATATCCCTTATTATCGAGATAAAACTATTTCATCTGATTAGGTTAAGTCATCGCATCGTAAACAATCACAATATCAAAATTACACCATTCATTATATCTCTGGCTAAAGTGTTGTTCCCTTTGTTATTCCTTCAACCATTCGAACAAAAACAAAGGATAAATCTCATATGCACCTTATGACGTCTTATTCAAGCTCTCTATTCACTTTGACAATTCATTGTTCTTTTCATCGTCTTATTTTGACTTCTAGCAATGGGGATACTGACTGTAATGACGTAATTTTCATCGTCGTATATGTATACTTTATTTATGTTAGCAACGATGGTGCAAGCATTTGCGATGATGGAAATTATGTTGCCACAACAGACACAAAGAAAGCATGTTGCAGCAACAATTAGTAGCATAGTATTTTGTCATTCTAGTAGTAGAATAGCTTGAAAACCCTAGAAGACATTGAATCCATCTTTGATTTCTCTTAGGTGGTCATCTGAATATCAGATAGAGATGGGATGGGTCAGAAGGAAACATGCCTGTGTACATTTGACACGAGCTTCTCTGCTGGTGGGATTAAAGAGCGAGACCTTCACAGTGGGGCACCTTACCCTTAAAGCTGCTTCAGCAAAAGTGGTGAAGCACGAGAAAGCATGCATTGAGAATCAACATGCCTTCATCCTCTTTGATTTTGATACTTTTGAATTCTTAGCATCAGAAGCTGTTGAGCTTTTGAAGAGTGTCCAAAAAGTCATCAGCAACAATATTATGATTCCTAGGTTTATGGGTGTAATGTTTAGAATGATTGATTTTGCGATTCAAAAAGGACTAACGGTGCAACTTGTTATCCGATTGTCTCCTATTTTGATGTTATAGTGTATAGAGATCTGAAAGTGCAAGTTCATACTTCTATGCTCCGACAGCTTCGAGCTTTTTTCGATCATCTTCGAGCAAACCCTCCAGTCAGTTGAGGCGGTCACTAGTTCTTTTCTATCATGATGACTCTTCTAATGATTTAGACAGTGCTCAAAATTTATTGCTAAAAGCCACAACTGTGTAATATCATATTTTCATTTAATGAATTAACATAGTTTATGTACTTTTCTATCCATATTTAGTACGATTATTTGTGTAATAAAATTTCGAGTATATTTCTGTATAGGCAATCTATTTAAGACATGATAGTGTCTGCATTGAATCCCTATTATTCAATTTTAAGAGTAGAGGTCAATGCGGTATTGAATTAATCGGTATATATGGCGAAGTGATCAAATGTGCAAAACACTTTCCTTATTTTATATTTCGTTTATAAGTTGTCACTTTCAAAAAAAAATCGTTTCCTCGTTTGAATTCACAAAAAAAAGTTCATATCGTTCTTAGAATAACCTTAACCATGAACTTCATTTTTTTCTCTCTAAATAAAATAATCGCGACCAAATCCTTAGCATCATTATCGTGGGCACTATCAAACAATCACACTTCAATATCTTATTTTGAATCACTTGTTTTGCTTTGCACACATCAATATAAAAAGTTGTATAACAAATATGTTTTTATGATCACTTCCAAGCATGTCTATATGATACTATGATTGAACATTGTTTATTATCACGCACTTGTGCAGTGATGGCTTAGAACATCCTGTATCATGACCTAATTTTTTTCTCATTTGGGAACTTTTAAGTCGTATTAATCACAGTTTGGATCATCTTGTACTAATTTGAAGTTGGGTTTTTTTGTAAAATTGATTATTTTAATAAGAATATGGCATAAATAAACTTATAAAGTTCTTGCTCAAATTGATATTAAACACGCCTAAAAATGAGGGTACTAATTTCAATCCTAATTTTCCACATGTTATATATATATATATAAGGAAAAAGGAGTATGCTCCTTGCGTGTAGCCAACTTACATGCTCCCACCCCTTTTTCCTTGTATTTTTCTTATTTTTCTGAAGTGAAACATATGGAATTTATATCACAATATGTCACCATGATGTCATTCAAAATTTAATTTAATTCGAGACTTCTATCCCCTCCATCAAGATTGTCAAATTTTAACGGTTTCGGAATTGTCGAAATTGACCCCTTTCAGATGGAGGGCATAGAAGTCTCTGTTTCTGACGAAATCAGATTGACGTGTTATGAAGATATAATGATGAATATACATATTTTATATTTCCAAAAAATAAAAAATAGAGGGAAAATAGGGGTGGGAGTAGCCAATTGGCTACACCCAAGGTGTAGCCTCAAAAACATTTAACCCATATATGTGTGTGTGTTAATATGTCTTGGTATGCCGTCAGAATCCGTTTGTACCAGAAGTAGTATATAAACTCTTCGTGGTTTTCTCTATATCCCTCGTATTTTCCCCTTCACCACTGAAAATGAGATGGCAACGAATCAACGAAGGGATGGTGGCGACGGAGTTGTTGGTGGCGGCGATGGACGAGATGTCGGCGATCGAGTTGTTGGCAACAAGGACGGAGTCGATCGGAGGTGATGGGGGAGATGGATTTGAGCGTGTGAAAAGGGGGGCTAAGGATTTAGGATTGGGGTTGTGACTCGAGAGGGGAAGGGGGTGCAAGTGCAACAAATGCATTTTTTTTTTACTTTTGTGTGGGCATCAACGCATCAAACATGTTCCACTCGAGCCAAACCGGTCCAGTTGAATAGGTTCAGACCGATAGTCAAACCCAGTTTTGCTTTTTTAAAAAATTAAAGAACAGGCGGAACTGACCGATCAAGGTCAGTTCACGATCGGACTGACCGATCCGATCTATTTTTTTTACACTTTAGCTGACGGCTAATTTAACGAAAAAGATAATGACGACATCAAATTGAAATCGTTGATAACAACCAGGTACCACATTGTGACCTGTAAAACCTCAGGGGCCCATCTATGAGTTCGAGTTCGAGTTCAAGTTCAAGCACTTTTATGTAATTTACTCTATTTAAAAACTAACTGAACTATGGAGGGTTATTTGGTCACTAACCATGCAACAAAGTTGCTTCTTTAAACTAATAAAAATTACAGAGGTTAAACAAATAAATATTTTATTAATCGGAGATAAGCTACTTTGCAAGCTTCAGGAGAAAACAAATAATTCATGACAAAATGTGGGGTCAATAATATCACGGAAGATTGGAATGTGATGGAATCCATTTTTTTTTTAAAAAAAGGTGGTCAAAGTGGGCAGTCCTCGAGTTCTTATTTGGAAGGCAGACATAATCGAACAACCGTACTCTTAACCAGGGTTTAAAAAACCGGACCGGACCGGCCGGTCGGACCGGTTGGACCGGGAACCGGCCCCGACCCGGTCGGTTCGGCCGGTTTTAGGTAATTAATTTTTTTGAAAAAAGAAAATAAAAAACCGGGTCAGACCGATGGTCGGACCGGGTTGACCCGGGTGGTTGGATCGGGTTGACCCGGATTGACCCGAATTTGATGGTTTAGTATATTTTAAAAAATAAAGGTTTAAATAATGAAATAATAATGTTTTTATCACTTGTACCCTTCTTAAATTCTACAATTTAAGTTACATCCCTCTCTTTTTTGGAATATAACTTGTGCCACTACTTTCTTGGGGTAATTTTTTAAAAGCAGCTATAAATAAATTATTACAATATTATATTCATATATAATGCTAGAAAATGTGACTACCTTTGTAGAGTTTTATTCAAAATAGACAATCATATTTTTATATTGAAAGATTTGACATTTTAAATGATTATTTCATTGATATATAAATACATATTTACATATATCTATCCGGTTTTATCGGTTCAAAAAACTGGTTCGACCGGTCCGACCAGTAAATTAAGCCCGGTCCGGTTTTTTCCGAGTCGATATGAATGATGACGTCATGCTGACATCATCACCGGTCCGACCGGTTTGGACCGACGGTCCGACCCGGTGGGACCAAACCGAAGACTAACCGGTTCAATGTCCGGTCCGGTTTTTAAAACCTTGCTCTTAACTCAACTTTAGATGTTGGCAGAGCGTCACACTAATTTCATGTTAATTATTAAAATTTAGGGGGGGGGGGCTTTTGTCAATATTATCCTATAAAGAAATGATGTTGGCAGAGCTCTAATAACTTGTTGGCTTTGAAACACTTCCAATTACAATATAACAATCCACAACACATTTTCTGCATTTACAATTTCAACTCTTACTACCAAAACCAATTGAAAAATTCCTAAAACATAGCTTCACACTATAAGTAAAACCTACCTTAAACCTACGACTTGTAATTTGATAAGCTCAATTTGTTACTTTAAATTACAAATAATTACAATAATATGTACTACAATACAAAACAATGCAAAGGAATACAAAATTAATATTCACATATATGCAATACTTGTCATTTAATTGATATTTGTTATCACTCTAATGCGATATGTTTCCGAAAGATACTATATGAGAACGCATAACACAATATGTGCATACAAGAGCTCTACCTTTGTAAACAAGTTTGAAAGAGAAAAATTTCTATAAAAAAACTTAACAGTATTACTCGAACTTGATTAAAAATTTGAATTCACAAGTGAAAATAGCGTTGCGATTGCTTTAATTTACATAGATTTACAAATTATAACAATACAATACATTAGAGATCATTAAAATATAAACTATTAGAAAAAGAACCAGTAAATTATATCCCGTACATTACTATTTTTAACTTTGAAATACAAAGTTGAACGGCCAAATACTTTTTATAACGTAAAAAATACAATATCAAAATAAATTTTAATGTTATGAATCTTAAGATAATTAGAGGATGAAAATTACTATATAATAAATCATGAACTTGTTAAATAAATGAATTACTTTAAAAATATTAATTATTTTTTATTAAAAATACATTATCTAATATAAAATAAAACGATTCCTTAACATGGGTTCAAATTAATAGATAACATCTTCTGATATATAAGAAAATTTGAAAAACATTCAATTAGCATGATATAAGACAAATTGATCTTACGAAAATTAACTAATAAATATATTTTTGAATGAACCAATGAATACTATGTACTAACAACGATGCAAAAAAAATTTCTTCTAAATTTTTATAAAGAATAGCATTGAAAAATTGAAAGAAGGATGAAAGAATTCGCACCTGGAAACGTGAAGAAGTTAAAGACGTTGTGGAATGAACATTGACGGCAAAAATTTTGAAATTTGAGAGTATAGGATTATTTGAGAATAATAAGTTTCTATTTTTAGCTAATACAAAAATCTATTAAATACTAATTATACAGCTACATAATTAATTTGACTTAAATAACTTAAAGTAATATATAGGAAGACTTTATCACCGAGATTTCCGCCTTCAGTTACAAGTTGACAGAAACAGAGTTGCCTCCCTCTCCGAACGACTTTGGCGACTCAAGAACCCTAAGGGTTTTGTGACCTTCGAACCACGGCGGCAAAGGCACGAAGAGGACGAAACTAAGAAGAAGACAACCAGGTCAGAAAAAATGCTATTTTGATTATACTTTAACCATCTGATTATCTGTAAATTGCATAGAATGGAATTTTAAATCATCATATTACTCATATCTCGTTACAATGATCTTTGCAAAGTTACGACAGAAAAAAACATGTAAACAATAACACTTAGTTGAACTGCTGCGCTAAAGCAAAAGAAAAAATGATACCAACAACATTCATGTCTGCTGTGTAATATTAAAATTACAGTTGCATATTTTTTACGTTTATTCATGGTGTTTTAACATATGTGAAATCATAATGTAAATATTGTAGAGATGAGCTGCAGTGAATCTGATTTTGATGAGATAAGGGGACCAAGAAAAATGAATGAAAAATTATGCGGAAATTCTACTGATGATGACAATGTGAAGGAAGCTTCTGATTCAAACCGCACAGTTCCATTGGTGATGAAAGGTACATGAAATTAATTAAAAACTAAATCGTTACGTGTCTTCTAAAAAAATTATGTATTTATTATCTGTGAATTACAGGGAAGGGTAAAGGCATGAGTAAAAACTCTGACATAGAAGATGCAGCTATTGAAGAATGCATGACAGAAAAATATGGCAGTAAGATAAAAATTACATATCCCTATAGATAATTTTCTAAATTCTTATTGTTTAATCTGTTATATGTGTTTTATAAACAATTACTATACGAATGTGTTTACTTCTTTAAAGGTAAGGGATACATACAACACATATGCTTTGTGGAGTATTTTGTTCAATTTATAGATGCTCATAGACCAACAGCAAAGCAACAATGTCTGATAAATAAGACTGCATTCTCGAAATTAATAAACATCGGGAAGGTTGATATCCAAAGGAGGATTCTGCAATGGATTGTTGAACAATATCAAGGAGGACGCCAATTCAAATTTGGGAACCGGGTTCTTAACTTCACGGACGAAGACATAGGAGCAATATTAAGCATTCCTAGCACAGGCTTTGCAGTGACTGTGAAGGGCAGACACCTACAATGGAAGAGCTTTATTTCAGAAGAGATATTTGATTCTGGAATGATTTTCAACCGGAAGAAATTAGTCAATATTTTGATAGATTTCTACGATAGAGATGATGACGACTCGGTGTTTGTTTACGTTACTTGCTTGATATTGTTCATGTTTTCCACGTTCTTGTTCCCAGATTGTGGATACTCTTTCCCAAGAGACTTACTCCATTACGTAGAATCTTTGGAAGATACTCGATTTTTTAACTGGTCAGACGCTGTAGCAAAAATGATTTTGTTCAACATGGAAGATGTATTGCATAGAATACATCAGAGGAGGTAAGGATCATCCAGAACAACACTTGGATATCTTACGGGTTGTGTAGCATGCCTATACGTAAGTAAACATGTTATTGTATAATATTTTATAAATTCGTAACTAATAAGATATTTTTGGAAATTATAATAGGTCTGGATGTTGGAATACTGTTGCAAAGATCTTGTCGTCAACAGAGATCTACGTCCAAGGATACGGAAATGGGCAGGCTCAATAAAAGGTTTGTCAAGGAGAATCGCTTCACTCACCAATGAACAGGTATGAAATAGTATATGCACATAAATAATACTATATATGACTGAATGTTGAAATTGATAGTAATTTAAAGTTGACATACCTTTTTTTGTAAACTACAAATGTTTCAGATTATAGGAGGTTTGAATCCACAAAAAAATGAAATATTTAAAATAGGAGCAGATGAATATGTTTTCCCGTATGAAAGATTCATTCAATACAGGTTCTCATTGAGAAGGCCACAGATAAACCTCCAATCCTGAATAAAAGTGCCTGAGGATGGACCTGCAAGGAGAGGGAGATACAAGAGGACAGAATTTCAAATTGTAAAAAAGATAAATCAAGAAACTAACATTCGTGCTGTAAAAGGGACTGACAAGCAATGCATGTGTGATGAATTTTCAAAAGAAATAGACGGGTTGCATAAGCTAATAGAAGAGCTGAATGATAAAAATCAAGACAAAGATGCCAAAATCAAAGCTTATGAAATTAAGATAAGATTGTTGGAAATGGACAATGAAGAACTGAGAGGGAAACTGGAAAAGGCAACTCCAGGTGAAGTGAACAATGAAATCAATGAGAAAATGATGATGGAAGGAGAGAACAAACTGACTGATTTTGAAGATCCGAAAAATACACTTGTGGTGGAAAGCAATTCTGAAATTGTAACCAAGATGGATTCAGGACAAGAAGGAGAAATTAATTTATCCAAACAAGGGTGTATTCCATGTTTTGATCTTGGAATTGTGGAGCATGAGTCCGTTGTCACAGATAAAAATAAGATGGCACAAAGGAAGAGAAGAAAGGAGAGATCAGAAGTGCATCCTAGCTCTTTGACAAAGAGAGTCAAAGAGAGGAATGCAGCAAAAAGAGATGCAAGGAAAGCAAGAGAAAATATTACAACTGAAACAGGACACGAGGTGTGTATTTGAACTAGACTAGTAATCATACAATGATTTATAGTTCATCCAGATAATATATATGACATATTTACATTTTTAATGATTAATCTTCTAAAAATGATATTTATATAAACATTACAGTATCTCTGTGATCCTGCAACTGACTTTATCGGATATGCTAACATAACCGATGAACAAAGGAGATTGATTCAGGATTTCCTAAGAGACCCGGCGGACAAGTAAGTTGTGATTCATGACAAGAACTTATGTTTAATAGAAATTTGTAATTACAATTTAAGGATATTCTGCTCAAAATTGCAGGTTCAACGCCACGTACTTCACACCTCTTGGAATCTTTTGCAAGGGAAAAGAGATACATCATTTCTTATATGAGAAAATGATTGAAGATAGCGTAATCACATAATTTTAAATCATATTTCTATATAAACCATAAAATACTCTGATGATTTATTTACTTGTACTGCAGATTTTGGAAATGTTCAATGATGTTCTGCGACATAGATATTGTACCGGCGACACGATCCCTTTCCTATTCACGCCTATTTACAAGATGGTTAGTTACTTCATTCACATATAAATCCCCAAAAAAAATCATAATACTTTCAACTTCTACATGCAGCAATATTTTGTAAATACGGTTGATAGGGCTACAAAGGAAGAGATCAATAATCTGGACAGCCTTCATGAATTGGAAGATGAAAGGCTGATTGGATTGTCTAAAGTTTTCACATTTATTCATACCAAGAATCACTGGCATCTATTGGTCACAGACTTCGCAGCGAGGAAATTCTATGCATATAACTCGATGAGAGGGTCAAAATTTCACAAAAAAGATGCTCAAAATGGGTATGTTTATTTAATATATGTTCTTTATTGAAAACATCTTATGTTTACAATGGAAATTAACAAGTTGTTTTTTTAGCATGGCTGGATGTGCGAATGCTTTGGCATAAACCTGGTGGATGAAACAATGAATGACTGTGAGATAATATATGTGGTTGACAGCCCGCAACAACCTCCTTACAGCATGGATTGCGGTGTCTACGTGATGAAGACAATAGAGTACTTGTGTGAAGGGAGGGCTCTGAACTTCAGCTATGAAGATATTCCAAGATTTAGGGCAGAAATAGCATGTACTCTTTTGACATGCGGACACGTTGATAATGAAGCTGGAAATTAATTGACCGAGGATGGTGCATGGAGTTTTCATGAAAACACCAAACAAATTTCTTTTATGTTGAACAGTGTTGACATTTAGCTTTCTGAAATATTATTTAGAAGTTTGTGTTAAAAGTATTTGCTGGAAAGATAACTTTGGTTTGAAATTAGAAGTATTTGCTGGAATGTTGAAGAATGTTGGTTTGTTTATTTTGCTTACCTTACATAATTCAGCCATGTTACGTCTTTTATACAGTCTATTATGAATGAATTGTATTGTCTGATGATCTCAAATATATGTTGGAGATAAGATTTTATAAATGATGTCATGAATTGAGAAGGTAACGTTAAATATAAGAAGATAATGCGATAAATAAACCAAGCGACATATATGTTAACATTACAAAACAAAATGTATTTTCACCTCATAGTTTATTTATTCAATTGTTTCATTATAATGTTTAAATTTACTGTATTGGTCTTACATTTATCACTGCATAAATTAAAATAATATGAAATATTTCAATATGTGTTACTATATTTTACATAACTGTAACATAGTTGTAATACTGAAATTGACTGTTTTACACATCAATGAAATACATTAATAATCCATATTTTTCCATTATATCTAAATATTTTGATTCATCATAAATAATATGATTATATACCTATAATCATTTAATAGTACGTTTGATATTCACTATTGTAATAACATCATACAAAGATCATTATATATTAAAGGGATTTGAGTACATTGTCCGATATAATGATGAAATTGTAAAATCGAATCTAATGGATATATAGGACTAGTATGAAAAATTAACTTAATTATGATGTGGACAATCTGAAGATAGCGTCATATAAGTCGTTTCAGAAATTAATATATTTCGGAAAATTTAAAAATTACTACAATTAATCAGTTAGCTTTAACAATCTGAAGATAACTTGAAACATAAATCAGCTGTCATATATTTTATATTATAATGCAATAAGAATGTGGATATATAATATGCTGTATAATATTATACAATATATTCCTTTATTTTACAATATTACTCTGCTATTATATTAATATATTTTGTTATATTTTACTATATATGTACGACAAATACAAAACTGAAAAGGATTCTTAAACATTACCAACCATAAAATCCACGAATGCTATTTATTTAGTTATTCTTGTTTGCACAAATTCAAATAATTGAGTAACATCAACATTTGTTTGAGTAACATCAGATCATAACATTACAAAAAATATAACACTAAATCAATAATGAACATCTATTGTTTGAGAAACATTAGATCATACAACCAATATAAATCAATCAAGACCATGATTTATGAAAAAATACATATAAATATAAGCTTAAAACATCAGTCTGTATTTTCTAATGGCTGCAAATATGTACTCTTCCATCTTGATCAAAAAGCTCCTGCAAATAAAAGGGTCACTACATCAGTAAGCTTGATTGAATATAACAAATCAAAAAAATATATAATTTTAATGTGTAAATTACCATGCTTATTTTAAATAATTGTGTATGTGATATCTGAAAAATGTTCTCCTGAGTAAACTCTGTAGGAAAAGGGATATCTAATTATATGTAAAAAAATAAAATAATGAAATAAAGTGTAAAAAATTATACCATCTGGCATGCAAGAAATTTGCAATATATTTATTATCATTCTAGCTGTCCTGAAGCATCACTGAATGTAAAAATTGTCAGATTTTAAAAACAATAGAAATATATAAAAAAATATATACTGTTTAACCGTTCATACCAGTCTGAAGTTGATTGAATCTTGATTGAAGGGCAGTTCCTAGAATCATGACCAACATTGTACTTCATGCACGCTTTGCACTGCCTGCCTCTATTTCTTTTTAATTCTTGTTGAGTTATTCGACGACTACCTGAACCTTTTGGTCTTCCTCCCCTTCCACTACCTTTAGTTTTTGCAGTAACAGGAACAAGAACATGATTATTATTATCATGAGATTCCAATTGAGGCTGATCCTGTGATACATTTGATAATCTTTTTTTTGCACTTAAGCTTTGAACTTCTTTGAGCAATTTCACAAGCTTTGCTTTGACGAGAAAAAAAATGTCATCATATTCTACATTACTTTCAGCCACAATCTGAGAGCAAATATTATTTAACTGTCCAGACCGTTCATGTTGTGGATTTTGGTTGTAGATTGGATAACTACCAGAACTCTTAATATTCCTCGTCCATCTGGGCAGGATAAAAGAACTTGAACGAAATGATTCTCCTCTGAACTTGATAACAGTAAGTAAGTGTCTGCATGGTATTCCTTGAAATTTCATTTTTTTGCATTCACAAGATAGATAATCAGAGTGATGCATTTCAGACACTATTCTATCTTTTACAGACTTATCAATTGAAGAAACATTGTAAAATGACAATCCATCTTTGATTTTAGCAACCTGAACATTTAACATCATTAACTCCTTCAACTCTTTCTGAAATTTGTAAAAAATCTTTTTCGAATAAAAATCAACCATTTATTCTTCCAAAGTCCATTTGGTAATTAACTTAGGCCTTCTAGTCTTTGAATCATGATCCATGTCATTCTCACGTTCTCTCAAAATCTGAATGGCTGTCTGGAATCTGGAAACAAACTCTAAAAGAGTGTTCTGTTTAGTAATAGAATTTTGTAAAAATGAGTTCATGCTTTCACTCCTTTGAGTGCTACGCATCCCAGCGAAGAATGTGTCATTTGTATAGACATCTATCCATTTGTGTCTTATGTCATACTTCTCTGCTAACCATTTATTCTCAAGCAATCCAAACTCTGATATGGCTGCTGACCAACCATCTTCAAATTGATCAATATACTCACTCCGCCAAACAAGTCTGCTGAATGTTTTAAGAGCCTTGACAATTTCATTCATTCTACCCAGTTTAAGTTTCAGCTTTGACATAATGTGCCATGTACAAAACTTGTGAACAGTGTTAGGAAAAGAAAGACGGATTGCAGCACATATTGCTGGATCTTCATCAGTAATTATAGAAATGGGGTGTTTTCTAGCAACTTCAAGAAATTGATTAAATAACCATGTAAAACTTTCAGTTGTTTCTGTATTTATAAATGCATTACCAAAAAAAATTGAGCAACCATGGTGGTTAACTCCACAGAAAGAGGTAAATATTAATTTGTATTCGTTGGTTCTATATGTAGTATCAAAAGAAATGGTATCGCCAAAAACCTTATAATCTTCAATGGATACACTGTCAGCACAGAATAAATGTGTGAGCCTTTTATCCTCATCAGTTCGATAAGAGTAAAAAAATTCTGGCGTCAACTTTTTGCAATTGTCAAAGAGATCTAACACAAGTTTTGCGTCCAAACCATCGCGACGTCTTCTCTCATCCCTATTAAGGTTGTATATATCACGTACAATGCCACCAACTTTGTTATTTGTAATGAAGCCGTTATCCAAAAATGCCGATTGTTTTGAGGCAGGAATATTAACATCAGTCATGGACTTGATAAGCATTTTAGCAGCTTTAGAAAACTTTCTATTGGCACGAAGATACAACCTATCAAAGCCGTCGATCCAGATCAGACGGTCAAGATTGGTGGCTTTCCTTATAGCAAGGAAAGGTGCACCTTATCTGAAATTTTCCCTATATATATATATATATATAGAGAGAGAGAGAGAGAGAGAGAGAGAGAGAGAGGGGTAATGGGGCTGCCTCCTTAGACAGTCAACATGGCTGCTCCCACGTTATTTTCGGCGTTTTCCTATTTTTTTTAAAAAAATAGCGCCATGTATATTCATCCTTATATCCCTCCTATATGCCATTCGAATTTCGTCATAAGCAAAGACTCCTATAGCCTCCATCCAGACAATCATTTTTTAACAGTAACATAATTTTTTAAATCGACACCATCTCGATGGAGGTCGTAGGAGTCTCTGTTTCTAACAAAATTCGAATGACATATAGGAGGGATATATGGATGAATATATATATTTTTCAAAAAAATAAAAAAAAACACGGAAATAGAGGGTCCTTCCAATGAGGTGCACCTTTCATGGGTGCATGGAAAGCCCATCACGAGATCTGTTAGATCTCGATCTAGTGGTTATTCATCCAAAAGGGTATTTTAGTCCATACATTTTCGTTTTAAATTTGAATTTAATTTTGAATTTGAAATTTATTTCGTCCTTGTATTTTTCCATTTTTAGTGCGTCTAATTTGGTATTTTTTGTTCCTTTTACTTAATGAAGTTTCGCCTTCGTGGTAGCATTTTCGCGCAATGCAGAATAGCAGATCTCTTTGTAAAATATCCGTTGATATTGTATAATTGTATCCTGCATTATAATATAAAATCACAATTAGTAATAGTTATATTATTATAATTGTAATTTTGATAACACTATTATAAAAGTTCATGCACGTTTTGTAAAATCTGTATGAAGATTGCAAATCCACACCCACAATTATGTGTGTTTTCACAAAAATGTACGGTACTTTCGCACCCTGCATAATGCCAAGCATCTTTGTATAATTCAAATCCACATTGTAAATTTGCATCCTTTATTGTAGAATAAGATCACAGTTAGTAATACAATTATTGTTGTAATTGTAAATTTGGTAATGTCTTTGTTAAAAAAGGTCTCATATGTAGGAAATGTCTTTGTATTTGTAAATTCTATTATGAGATTGTAAAATCTACCTCTCGAACATATATCTGAGTCTCATAAATAGTTTTTACCATATCATGAAATATAAATAAATGTAAAAAAAAGAGACTGAAATTTGTAAAAAAAATGATATGATATTGTAAAATATGATCTGAGATTGTAAAAAAATACTTGAGATTGCAAAAAAAGATCTCTGATTGTAAAAAACTGGGCACGCCCTCCATCTCTAGCATCCTTACTCTACCCGCACCTCCTCCGCCCTTCTCCTCCATGACCCACCTCCTCCATGCACCTCCTCCTCCGCCCACACACCTCCATTCACGCTCTCCTTCAACCTTCTCCTCCATGATCCACCTCCTCCACACGTAGCCATCACCCCCACACGACGCCGCCTTTATTACATACGAGAAAAAAATCTTGGAGAATACCATCACCGACCACCGCAGAGCAGTGTGTTGCATCCACCGTCTTGCACGCCATCACCGATGAGCAGCAACCTCCTTCCCTCATGTCGTCATCGAGAGAGAGAGATGGAGGAGAGGAATCTCGTGCGGCAATCGAGATCGAGATCGAGAGAGATGGTGGGAGAGAGAGGGGGAGAGAGAGAGGAAAAGGGAGATAATTTTGGAGATATTTGTTGCATTCTAAATTTGGAATATGTTAAATTGTGGAGATTGCGTATGATTATGATGATGGGCTTTCCATACACCCAAGAAAGGTGCACCTCATTGGAAATATTCTCTCTCTCTCTATATATATATATGGAATTTTTATACTCTTGTTCATCCACACTTTGTCGAGAATAGTTGGATCTTATGTCCTTAGATATTTCATAAAACAAATTAATATCTAAGAAATAAATTGTGGCAACAAAAAATAGTGATGGAAATTTGGTTTGCGGAAATGGATCCGAAAATTAACATCATTAATACACATTGTCGAAGTTTATCGTTAGTTAGCAGAGAGAGATGTTTAGTTGCTTGAGGGGAGCATGTTGGGGAGGGAGAATAAAAAATAAAAAATGCGAAGGGATTAAAATCGAGGGATAGCTAAGTTAGTCGAATAAAATAACAACATGGTTAAGGTAAGACGGAGTGATTATCAAGGGGTCTGCTTGTAATTTGAAATTACGAAGGGATTAAAATGTAATTACAAAAGTAGAGGGTAAAAATCCCAATTTTGAAATCTCTGTATAAGAAGGATTACTCAATCTATCCTCCAATATGTAATGGCAGTGGTGCACGGCTTCGGCAGGCAGTGATGCTGCGCAGGTGCTGACATGCATCGCAAAAGCATGGGTTGTGATTCGCGGGCGACGTGTCGCGCAAGTGCTGACGTGCATCACAAAGCATGGCTTGTGATGCGCGGGCGACGTGTCTAGTGGTGCACGGAGTTGGTTTAAGTGACCACCTCGGTGCACGACCACAGCAGGAGGAGCGCAATGGTGTGTGAGTGGCGGCCATGGCTTCAGGAGCATGGCGATGACGTTCGTTCACCGTCATGGAAGGAAGTATCGCGATATATCGTCAATATATATCGATATCGACATGGGACCGATATAAGTATCGATATGGCGATATATCTCGATTTCCAAATATTTTTTTCACAAAGGCCCGTCGATATGGACGATATTTCGACGATATACCGTCGATATATCGTCGAAATATCGATACGATATCGATATCGATATGGCCTTCCATGTTCACAGCAATATCTGAAGAACGGTGACAACAATGGTGATTGAATGGAAAGGAAAAGAAGAAAGAGAAATAAATAGCATCCAAATTATGAAAAAAATGCGCTTCGTGCCACAAAAAAAACAGGATCCATGATATGCTTCCAAGAAAAATGAACTGATTTCGCAGTGCCGTCCTTCACATTTCGTGGACCTTACGCAAAAAAATGGACTTTATAAAAAATTTCGGTGAACAATGTATCCTTACATAATTCCATTAAATTTTGAACTTTAAAATCGAGTTGTTCACTGAAAAAACGATTATATAATTGCTCATTTTTTTGATGAGTTATTTCATCGAAAATTCGATTCCATAAGAGCTTATTTTTCAATTACCTATTTCATCGAAAAATTCGATTCGACAAGGGCTCATTTTTCGGTGAGTTATTTTACTAAAAAATTGATTATACATGATCTCAGTAGGACATACTATTTTCTTCTAAACTAAAAGTTGAATACGTATAAAAATGGGCTCCAAAAGATGACGGACCCTGTGCTATTGAACTCGGAAACTACCTTCAGGAACAACCCTATGATTTCATAAAAATTTACATGAAAAATAGCAGGTGGTACCCTAAATTACCTATGAGAGAGAGGCAACAATAATAGTGGTATATGTGTGAAGAAAAGAACCCATATTAACTGTATTGATAGAAATAATTGCTACACTGTATATTTGTGAAATATTCGTATAATTTCATATTTAATTTTATTATGTCAATCTTTATTTATTGATCATAATAGTATCTTAGACGCAAGTGTTTATACCCCATATTTTTAAACTAGTTCAATCCATATTCATCTTATTTTAAAAAGAAAAGTTTTTGTTTCTAGAATGTTTCTAGTGGCGACAAAAAAATGTTGTCCAAAGCTAGATGTATCGAGAACCACAAGAGGTTTATTTTGCAGTGTCTCATTGTATCATCTTAAACAAATTGCTGATATCGACTTCACCTCTTTTGAATGAAGAGGGACTAAGGGTAAGGACTTCATGTTCATATTGGCGACAAATTCGTCTCTATCTTAAGTACGTGTTTAATGATGAAGCACCTTAAACATACTCATACATCTAGTAATCATAAAGTGTGATGGTTAGTTATAAGTAGTGAAGACTACTACCAGACAACTTGAGCTTCAGCCTTTTAGGATATGGTTAAGGGACCCATTTGGACCCAACTCCAACAAGTTGTGTAGGTTAGTAATCCCAATTGACAGATCGGGTTTAGAGTTTGGACATTAAAGATGATATCAAAGCGTGATAGTGGATTGTAAGTAGTGAGACTACTTCTAGACAACTTGAACTTAAGCTTTTTGGGTTGTGTCAAGAGACTTATTTGGGATCAAGCCTGATAACATGTGCAGGCTAGTAATCCTCGTTAACAGATATGATCTAGGTCCGGGGCATTAAAAAAGTAGTCCAAGTAGTAAGGAAATTAAGAAGCCTCCTTGATGAACCGCTCTATCATACAACTTCCCTCATGTAAGGATGTATAAAGCAGCTTTCTACTTGACAATCATTAAGATCGTGATCGGTTAGATTGATTGTTACAATAAATCTAGTACTCATTTGGGCTCACCCGACCACTATCACATCAAGTCGCTACTTCTTGATATGTGTTTGTGATGGTTGTTTGCCCAATTGGTTCATATCCTATAACAATAAGAAAGTTTGTCGCAATTAGTGCGCTTTCTTCAGAAGCCATAAAGGATTTTGCTAACATTGATTCACTTTGTTAGAGTACTATAGCACATTCTCTAGTCAATAGAGAAGTGTGATTTTGTGTCAGGAGACGCATTATCGATCATGAGGTATCCAAAAGGAGGCATATCATTGGCACCCATCTCTAGGTGCAACACCCGAAGGAAATGACACCTTGTAAGAGGAGCATTGAAATGACGAGGATGCTCTAGTCCGGAATCAAGTCTGCGATCATGATGGAACTCAACTCAAGTGGGAAAATATTAGAATTATGATTTTTTTCTCTGTATTCAAAAAAATTAAAATATTAATATGGTAAAGTTGGATTCCATATAATCTTTGAAGAGGATTTGATTAGATTTGACCAGATCTCATTAGGACTTTAATTAATTGAGATTGGTTATTACAATCAACAAGATTGTATTTGGATATATAAAAAGAGAGGATGTGTGGACTTATCCAATATTGTAATTCAAGAGAAGATAACAAGAGAAAGAGAGAGGGAGAGAAGAGATGAAGAGAGCGAGGGAACAAATAAAGTTGTAGTTGTTCTTTTTCTTAGTGAATGTTTTTCTTTGCTGGTCTTGAGAGGAGAGTGACCATCCTCATATTGGATGTCTTCTTCTTCACATGCTTCAACGATGGTTGATTGTGCATCCATTTCGTATCTCACTTCAAGGAAAAACACGATCGATGCAACTAGTGGACATTCTCTAAAAGATACGAACAATTCGTCTAACTACAACTGATAACGGGGTTCTTACCACGATATAAAATAATTCAACTCACGGATGAAATTTTGATTTTACTATTTTGGGAAATATTTGATCTCTAAATGATAGACATGTATCCTTAATGGGGATTTGATCAAATTTTATAAGGACCTTCATTAATTGAGATTGATCGTTATAATCAATCTAAGACTGTATTTGGGTCTATAAAAGGAGAAAGCATGTGTATTCAACATCATAACATGAGAAAAAACAAGAGAAAAGTGAGAGACAGAAGAGAGGAAGAGAGTAAGGAAACAAATAGAATTTTATTTGTTGTTCTTAATAGTGAATGATTAAGAGGTGACCTTCCACACTTCTTCTTCTTCTTCATGTTCTTTAGTGGTGGTTGATTGTGCATCTGAACTATATCTCACATCGATGACAATACATGACAGAGCTAGTGCACGATCTTCAGAATATGTGAAGGGTTCTACAAATATCTTTACTAGAGGATGATGACACACTCCCTAGTTATGAGAGATAAGCGATGTTGTTGGATGCACATCGAGGGCACCTGGTTAGGGATGCGTCACATAAAGGTCATAACAACTCATGATAACAACTCATGAAAGGAGCTTACAAATGATAAGGACGATCAGATGCAAAATCAAGGGAATGTTAAGACCATCGTGTAATTAATTGTAGGGAGAGATTGCATGATTTTGATGTTTACATGATTTTGATGTTTATTTTTCTATTTGGAAAAAATAGAAGCCCAATATGATAGACATGGTGTTCATGTAATCTGTGGAGGAGATTTGATTATATTTGATCGAATCTTATCATGATTTAACTAAATAATTTGGCTATTCTAATCAATCTAAGATTATATATAGGTCTAAAAAAGGAGAACTGGCGGAGTTATACAACATCATAACACAGGAGAAGACAACAAGAGAAAGAGAGAAGAAGAGAAGAGATGAAGAAAATGAGAGCACGCGAATAATTGTAATTATTTTTCAGCTTAATGAATTTTCTTCTTTGGAAGTAATTATGGGTGATCGAGTACTTTCATATCTTGTAATTCTTCTTTTTGTGCTTTTTTTTTGTTTTTTAAAGAAGTCGGAGAGGATGTTATATCATTCATTATGTGTATGTATACAATATTCACTATAAGAAATTCGGTTTTTTGTCGATGTTCTCGTGCAACAAACATCATTGAGCTTGATCAAACATAAGCTTCCATATGAGTTTGTGTGACTCATAGGCTATTATCGAAGAAAAAACTCTATGGTCTAAAGATGACGGACGAGGCAAATATAGAGGTTCCCTTGGATAAGTTCAATGAAATTCTAATGGACTTGCTCATACTTGAGGAGAAGAATAAGGAAGAAGAGTCTCCCTCCATGAAGAATGATAAGGAGATCATCTTCTTGAGTTCTCTTCCATTTTACTACGATCGTATTATGATGATATTGCTTAAATGGTAAGGAGACAGTCATGCTGAATTAGATCGCTGTTTCCCTTATATATGAATGATTTTCGACGAAGGTCAACATATGCGGCAACGAATGATGGACACATGTTAGCAACAAAAGGCAGATGTTATAAATCAAGAAAGATGACATTCGACGGTTGATTTAAGTCACATGTCCTATTAGAGGCTTATATCTTCGAGAATGAATGTCACAAAATTATCGATTATCCAAGACGTGAGAGGGAAGAAGGTTTATGATAATGACTTAGATTAACATCGTGCTCAAGATTGGCGATAATAGATTTTGGAAAGCTTCTGAATCTAGCTTGGTCAAACTATGTGAGTTCGTCTAGGGAGTAGTTCCATTACGAGAGGTGGAGAGGTTCAACACTTCAAAGGAGTTAAATCAGTGCAATTTCACGTGTTTAATGAGATGATGGGCACACTCTATCAGATGTGAGACATGTGCATACATTGCAGAGAAATATAAGTTCATTAAAAATGATTAACATTGGAAGGATAATTCTTAGAGTGATTAGAGGAACATGAATGGTAATGCAAGGATTATGGAGACCAAACACATTGTACATACTAAAAGGAAAGCTCAGGTGTTGGAGGTCCACGACGAGTAGTATCGATAAAAAGAAGCATGTTATTGGCATCTCTGCTGTAAAAACATGCAAGAAGGAGAAGAGCGTGCGATCTCTTTACTAGAGGACAATGACTCCCTCTCTGATCATGATAGATGTGTGGTGCTGCATCAAAATGCACAACACCGAGGTTGCAGGGTGTCCAAGAGGAGGTACGTCGCAGGCATCCAACGACAAACGCCACACCAAAAGACGGTGACAACTTATAAGAGGAGCTGTCGAAGAAAGAGGATGGTCCACTGTAGAATCAAGACGACACAAAAATCGGGATGAAATCCAACTCAAGAGGAAGATCATTTGGATAATGGATTTTTCCTATTTGTTAAGTAAAGTTAATGTTATTAAACACATTACCAATGTTTAAGATCTCGGATAATTTGTATAGATTTTTTTATTACATACTTGTATCCGGATTGCAAATATTCATCTTTCGTCCATATATGTTTTTTTGTGGATATAATTCTTCAATTGACAAATTTGTATATTCATCATCCTATCATTTCCAACCCTACCGAAATTGTGTAGCTTGTTTTTTTATAAAGATCTACTTCGAATTATTCTATGATTTCTTTCTTTATGGATAAGATAATACGAGAAATAAGATGTCGCATGTCCATTTGGGTTTTTGTTCCTTCGAATTAAGAGGCATTGTTCTATAATTTTGGGATTATTTTCTCACGTCCTCCTCCTACGACTATTTTCTCCTCACATTACATACTTAATTATTGATATCATATAATACCAAACAATTCGATTTAAAAATCATCAGGCCTGCAAAATTATTTTAATTAATTCGAATACGGTCCACTACCTCTTAAGCTAGATAAAATCGATCTGCAAAATTTAAATATTATTTATGTATGATTCAATAACCCTTTCAATAAATACATATGGAGAATATGAGCGACGCTCGCACACATTTTTTACTAGTTAATGGAAGGTGGAGGATTTGAACCCTGATCCTTTAAAGTGGCTCACATGCATCGCTACACATGCAGACCTATGCATGGCTTTAAAAAAAGTCAAAAGGATACAATCATCATCATCATCATCAACAACAACAACAACAAAGTCTTTTCCCACAATTAAGTAGGATCGGCTACATAGATTTTTCGCCTCCATTCAGATCTATCTTGGGTCAATCCCGGGCTTATATCCACAAAACTAAGATCCCTTCATATGGTCTCTTTCCAACACTTCTTAGGCCGTCCTCGCCCTCTTTTAGCCGGCTCAACATCCCGACACTCACATCTCCTAACTAGTGCATCAACTGATCTTCTTTGCAAATGTCCAAACCATCTTAAACGGTTTTCTCGCATCTTATCCTCCATTAGAGGTACACCAACTTTCTTTCTGATTGCATCAAAAGGATACAATAAGACACAACAATATATGCGTTGACCTTTCTAAATAATATAATGATTTTTTGTAGATAAAAACAATTATAGTTGATTTTTTCGTTAAAATATGTACTAATTGTTACTGAATTTAGCAATAATCAGAAGAAAAGGTTAAGGGGTGATCATTCTTAAGGATATTCATCGTGAATTTAATAAATATAACGATGAATAAAGTTCATTGTTAAAAATAGAACACTGGAGGATATGGCAACAAAAATTAGAAATTTTTTTGTAGGGTTCATTTTTCTATATAAATGGATTGCATTCAATTTTTTGTGTATGACTTATGACTGTCCCTCGAGCCGAATGAGTTGGGCCAACGCAGCTCGAGCTTGATATTGATATTGAGATCGAAGCCATAGTTCAAGCTCAAACGAGTCAGCTTAAGCTCGACGCCATTATTCTAAGCGCTCGAGCTGTCTCACTAATGTAATGTCCCGGGTTTAGGTCCCCGGTCCGTTAACGAAGCATTACTGGTCCTAACAACCTCTTGAGATCTATGGGCCCCGATTAACCACCCCCAAAATGCTTAAGCCGGGTTGTTCGGTAGTAAGCTCGTCACTATTTATCCCACCCGGAAACTTCTTGTTCCACGGTGTGGGACTTTTTCATTTTTGGGGGGGTGTTACAACCTCCCCCACTTATATTCGCAACGTCCTCGTTGTGACATGGCAATATCACTTCTTCCCAGTGACAGTGGCGGCTTCACGCTCCGGGTAGCCATTTCCTCCAACCTCTTTGTAGGGGCGGCTCCACCTCTCGGATAGTCCTTTCCACTATCAGAGGGCGTTCGGCTCTGATACCATTTTGTAACGCCCCATCTCAGTAGGAGCGCATCTCGATGCCCAATCACAAATATTACTCAACAACAGTTATAAACAACATGCGTGATAAAACATTCACACAAAAAATGACAAAAGAAAATTTTCATTCATATAGAAAATATCCACCACTTGAGATAACAAGAACCAAAACAATTCTTGTGATTACATCATCAGAAGAGAAATTGGAGAAATAAGGAAATTAACTGCCCAACTAGGTAATGACCTTAGAACTGGTTCTCAACTGCTGCCAAAAATTCTTGCCTCGGTCTCTTGCTCAGGAATTTCCCGTTGGATTTCCAAGAGGGATAACTTGTGAGTCAAATGACCCAGTAAGGATATAACAAAAATTATATTACTGAAAGAAATTTTAGGTAGACAATGCAAGTACAATAACTATAGGGTATAAAGAAAATACTCTAAGAAACTCGAGTAGGAAGCCTCTAACTAAGTTACAAGCAATGAGTAGATTTTTTACAATTTAAATAATTAATCCACTTCTAAGTTCTTTGGTATGTAGCTTATTTATTTATTTATTAATTCCGGACTCACCTGTCAAAGGAAAAAGTCTACGCTATAAATGAAACCTGCATTGCTTCATTTCAGAGCGCAAACTAAGATCTGTGCGCAAGCGTGATCCTTTAGCTAGGTCCCGGGACGTTACAGCTAATATAAGAGCTAGGTCATCGAGTTAAGTACTGATTACTGAGTTGAACTATCGAGTTGAGTCCCTCCTCGGTTCGAGCTCCATTCGACAACATTGTCGAGTTTTCAGCTTGCTTGCGCATTCAACGAAGCTCATGCGGTAATTAACAAGCCTAGCCTATCGAGCCTCGACTTGTTCGCCACCCTTATTTTTGTCTAATAAACAATAATCTTTTAAAGTCATAAAATCTAAGACTCTAATTTACAGACAGCTTCTACTTATTTTCGGAATAAAATGAAATTATTCCGGAGCTTCTATTTATTTACAATTCTGAAAATAAAAAGGCATATTTTAAATTTTATTTTCCCGTTAATAGCACACGAAGTAAAGGCCCAAATAAATCCAATCTGTGAGGGCGGCTTTATCTAAAGGCCCAATTTTCCATTATCCTAAATAAAATTATATCATCAAATTATTATCGGCTACATGCCGATAATATTTTATTTTAGGGACTTTTACACCTCTGCACTTTTAAGTTATGAAATGGCATCAATGCCCCTATGGTTTTTGCAATTACACTTTTGCTCCTATTTTCTTACAAAATTCGCAATGGTGCCCTTTCGTTATTACACTTGTGCCCTTGTGCTATACTAGCTGAAGGGTACTATTATAAATTTTGCAAGAATATAAGGTCAGGGGGTGTAATTAAAAAATAGAGACATAAGTGTTATTGAAATAATTCGAAAGGGAAGTTGTAAGATATATTTTTAAAATTAGAATAAAATTTGGTTGTAATAACAAGCAATAGTCCACATCAAGATCATACACTAAATTCCAATATAAGCAAAGGATCATAGAATTACATTACGGCATTCAAAATGTCCAATCAAAACAATAGTTCTGTAGATAGTTTTGATGAAAATGGGGAAATCTTACATCAATAAGTGGAGTATAATGTTGATTAAAACTGTGATGTTTACGAGTCTACCATTTAAAGTGTTATATTATTGTGTTAACAATACTACTTTTTAAAATTTTAACAAAATTAACATTCTTTATATGTAGCATATTGTTGGGTTGGATACTCCTCCATGTGGAAATCCCTTATTATGCCACATAGCCATATTTGACCAATACATGTAGACCTGGCCAATGGGCTAGGGGCCCGTCCGCCCAGCCCGCTCATGGATCAGACTTAGGCTATGAGATTTGGACATGGGTCGGTCCGGCCTGTAAGAAATAAAATATATATACATAAGTGATTTGAGTAAACAGGCGGTGGCATATCGCCAAATGTCATTATTGTTACGCCGACCGCCAGGTCGAGAGGCTTTCCACGGGGACGTCTTCTACTTGCATTGCCGTCTCTTAGAAAGAGCGGTTAAACGATCAGAAGAGACAGGAGCAGGTAGCTTGACGGCCTTACCTGTCATTGAAACACAAGCTGGAGACGTATCGGCATATATCCCAACCAATGTGATTCCCATTACAGATGGACAAATCTGTTTGGAAACTGAGCTCTTTTATCGCGGACTCCGACCTGCTATTAACGTTGGCTTATCTGTCAGTCGCGTCGGGTCGGGAATGATTACGGCCTTGAAAAGTCGCGGGAGACAACCCTGCTAACGTCATTTCCGGGAAATATATATTCGGGTGAATAATACATGTATTAGTATGATACACTTCAAGATTTTCATATGTGGCACTAGTTTTAAATAAATTTAATAGTTTACATGTCAAGTAACATGTAAACTTATATTAGTTATATAAAAAATAAATGGTATTAATAAAATCAGGTATCTATATTAAATATCATTAAACAGTTTAATGGAAAAAGAATGAAATGGGCTATGGCTGATCCTTGACGGGCTTTGGACAGAGGTTTTTGAAACCTCGGTCCATTCGGTCTTGCCTATGGGCCGGCCCAACCCGCATTTTGGCTTGGTCTAAATATATGTCACTTTTTGAGGTACTCTTTTTTTGGATTTTCAGAATAATTATTTTCCTTCCATACTACCCAAACTATTCTAATTTCCTCTATTTATATTTATTTATCCTTCATTTACAGTATCTATTTCACAATAGCCACCACTTATTCCATATTTTCAAGTAGTACATAACTTTTTATTTGCTCAAATTTTCACGACATGTCTCGTTTCCTTGACATGTTTCACAATTCACATGTTTCTTTACTTGACTATATCACTTTGTTTTGTACTTAGCCTATGCAGGTCAGATGGAGGCTTCAATTGCAAACCTTATGTAGACAAATCGAGGTTTTTGATCTATATAGTTGGTTTATCATATGTTTTTTTCAAAAAATCTTCGTGATAAATCTCTTTTAACCTCATTCTTTTAGATGAATGAATGGATTTTTTTCGTGTAAAACACAAAGAAATGATGAATATGAATATCTTATACCACAAAAAACTCTTAAAGAAATGAGAATCAGGAATAAACCTCACTATTCACTTATCGTACCTTCTTATCCCCATGCAGAGCTATTTGGCGGCAAGCTATGGGAGCAAAGAGATGCACTTGATACACTCATTTGTCTATTTCATCCGAATAATTCATTCTCAAAGACGAGATCTATCAAGCCTGACGGGGTTTCGTCTTGTGAAGAACGATAAGTGATTTACATGCATTTCTCGACATTGCCGCTCCAACACTGAAAATTCTCCATGTAACCTAACACTGACCTCATGGCATAAATTGTCCTTGGGACGACCGTTCATTGCAATCAAAAAACATAGTCAATATAATACTTAGAGGAGAGTACAATGCGAGCAAGTGAAGCAGAGACATTGTCCGAACACTATAAATCCTCGTGTTATGCGATTTTGTGTGATTTCTTTTTTGATCGATTTCTGCGTATCTATTGTTGATCCAATTCATTTCCATCAAAGGCATCAATCGATTTCCATATTGGTTGAAAGATGACTTGACATGGGTGATTTCTCGCACTTATCCCCTTTGTAATCTTTGTTGCTAGTGTAGATATACCCTAAGGGCGTGTTTTGTAGGAGAATTAGCCATGGAATAAGGGGTTGATTCTCCTCCCTACACGATTTCCAGTGGTACGACTATTCCTCATTATTCCATCTTATTTCATCCTTATTCCTATCTTTATCCCAACTTACCTATTTTTATTTCATCTTATTCTCCTTATTCTTATCCTCTAGCCGAACGGAGAATAAACCCTTATTCCCTTATTCTCCATCCTTATTCCTGCTTATTCTCCTACCGAACGGGCCCTAAGTAAGGCTCAACCTTTTGTGTAAGACTTTCTTTTTGAATGAACCTTCTTCTTCTTCTTTAGTTAGCAGTTGGTTTGAATCGATCTTGTCCAATGATGGCGCTTACATTGCGCATCATAAGTCATATGGCATGGGAACCTAGAAATGTAACACAAGCATCTGAAAAGATCTCCTTTCATGGAGACATTTTGTGAACATAGTATCCTTTCCATATTCCCATGGAAAAACAAATGGGTGTGGGGAAGGGAGCTTCTAGATACGTGAAGGAAGAAAAGATGGAGAGGTGAGGAGAGGGGGCCCAAGGGGACTGTGATGCTTTCATTCCAACATTGGGGAGAAGGACCACATAATAATAATAATAATAATAATAATAATAATAATAATAATAATAATATACACACGTGGATAATGTGAGGCAGAGGCATAAGTGGTGTTAGGTGACATTGCCTCCCCCAACTCAACTAGGGGAGGTGATGTCCATTTAATTGTACCAATAATGGCAAGGGCACCTATTACACCTAAAAAAGGAGAGATGGTGTGTACATATAATAATATATACAAAAATTAACCCAAATAGGATCTTGACATGTTCCATCATTTGATGTAACATTCAATTCAACCTTCTCTCATTCTAGGAAAATAGCATGAATAAATAGGAAAATGGCATGAGACATATATATTAGAAAGAAATGACAAAATAACATGGGCAGAGTAGAAAATTTGCTATAAATATATAACAGGTTAAGCCCATGCTTTATATATAGCATGTTCAAAACCTATGCTAAAATTATTTTGCAGGTAGATAATGTTGTAAAAGAATATATAAGGTTGAAATTCCCGCTATGCTATAAATATATAAAACATTTCCTCTAAATCTGGCATAAATATATAACATGTTCAAGTTTTCTAGATCCAAATATATAGAGGGGGGGGGTTGATCTTGTGAGAGCATGAAAGTAGTGAATCTGTACCATCATATTTCCTCTCCTCTTGCAATCAATGAAGAGAGAGATGCAAGAATTTAGTAGTCTAGAATCATTGCTCTCGTGTTCTCACGACTGATGATGGCATTAATGATGGGAGAAAAGAAAAGTTCTTGGGTTATCTGGGGGAGAATAAACCGTTTTTTTGTTTGGTTGGTGGATTAAGGGTTGGGATGGTTTGAGTGATGTGATTGTATTGAAATTTGAAAAACTGTGTAATTATTACTTTATGATTCTATTGGAATTCGAAAAAGTTGGTAATTGTTGTGATGTGATTGTATTGAAGTTTGGAATAATGAGTAAAAGTTGAGTATTTTATGATTTTTAGATGATATGATGGCATAATATAATTTTTTGATGGAGAGAGAGAGAGTAGGACCCACTAGTGGGTTAGCTATTTGGGTTTTGGAGGGTAACCCACCCAAAGTGGAGGTAACCCCCAACCGAACGACCTCTCTAAGTTCACACTGGTCTAACATTTTCCAAGAAAATGTAAGTTAACAATCTTATTTGGACATCCTACAAGAACTTGAGGAAAACTATTGTACGAGAATCATTTTTCCAAAAAAACAAAAATTATTAGGAAATAATCGAGTTAGAGCCCTAGCTATAAGTGTTACAGATGGTCTGACGAGAGGAATGGAAGTAATTGACACGGGAGCACCTCTAATTGTTCCAGTTGGTGGGGCTACTCTCGAACGAATCTTCAACGTTCTTGAGGAACCCGTTGATAATTTAGGTCCTATAAATATCCGCACAACATCCCCTATTCATAGATCTGCCCCCGCTTTTATACAGTTAGATACGAAATTATCAATCTTTGAAACAAGGATTAAAGTGTGGATCTTTTAACTCCTTGTCGTCAAGATCAGACTGTTCGGAGGAGCTGGAGTAAGGTAAAATAACTCACATGTTCCCATTTCAAATCATGTTAATTATCTTGGGAATCAAATAGGCAGGTATTTACCTCACCCACAATAACATGTTACAAGCATCAATGTTCACAATAAACTCCCCTTCCAGTCCTTGGAAACTTACTGAATCTCTGAACATCTGCAATGTTACATTTCTGGTTGGTCTTACAGATCTAAAACAAGCACAAAAAAACAGTGGGAAGAGGGCCTACATAGTTTGGAAGTTGATGCGATTTTGGCATACTGACAGAAATCCAACTTCTGTACCTTACACAGTGTTAGTTTTTTTAAATTTTTTAAATAATATCAGGCCCCTTTCATTCATCTTATTTATCAGAACATCTATATTTTTGTGCATCTTTGTCACATGTCCCTTTCCTCCTTTGTCATGGAGTGCCGTCCATGCCTTTGTTTCCATGTCCTCATCCCAATTTTCCTGTCACCCAATCAAACATGGCACTCCATTTAAAGCCCCCCTGTTCCATATCAGTCCATGTCCCCTTCGATCCACACCCACAATTTAGCATTGATATAGCAACAAACATGTCTCACTTTCCTAGTAGTTCGTGCACTCGCTTGAGATAAGATTTGAATCATGATCTTTTAGAACACACAAACGCTTATAATAATCTTCATATAGAGAAAAAAGTCCACAACTATGCCATACTTCCACCCCATCCATACAAATAACTAACCATGGAGTCAAGAAGAAGGCAAGGGGACAGAGTAGTATCTAACTAAGCACAAAGAGGAGGCGCATTGTAGCATCGACGCCTGTTCTTTCTTTCATACGTGGTGGTCCTGCGCTGCGAGACGCTCCGAGATGTCAGCAAGCGACTTATGGTTGCACTTGATCAATGCCTCCACGAAGTAGCATGTCTCTTCCTTGGTGTTCCCTTCTGGGATATCCACGATGAACGACTCGATCACCAGGGTCCCTGGCCTCCCCTCAATGAGCTCATGGTGGAGTGTTACGATAGAAGAGTAGTTCTGCCAAAAGTAAATATTTCTGATACAAGTTTGTTTTTTTGGACAGTTCAGTAGAATAAATCATTAACAGTCTCATGAGTTCAGTTTGGGGAAAGACTGATTGGTTATTTTAAATGGATCAAATACCGAATGAAGAGCACAAACAGAAGATTATAAGATGATTAATTGTAAAGATGACGTTACTTAATAAGCTAACACTGACATTAGCTAAGCTCAAGTCACTGAACCAAAACTAGGATAAATGACAATCAACAAGAACCAATATCATAATCATCTTATAATTCAAACAAACAAATACATGAATCCTAAACAGTAGGAATGCGGCAATACCTTCAGCCGATGATCACCACCAAGGATTCTAATACAGATCTTGTGCTCGTCATCATCGAGCAATTCCAATCTCTCGGTGCTAGTGGTAGCAGGAAGGCCAGACTTCACATTGATCTCCCTTACGCTACCGATCCCCAGATCACCCTGCATCACACATCTGCCTAATGAAGGGCTTGTACTTCTCCGGCTGATCGAATCTCCTCACCAAAGACCATACCTATCATCAAAGAAACCAAAAGCAAATGAAACAGACTTCACTGTCGCAGAGTAGAAAGAACATATCTCACATTCCCATTTCCACCCCCAAATGGAACCATCAAAGCAGCAAGAACAGTTTAAGGGGAAGGAAGAATGATACCAACAGTGATATAATGGGAGGCAAAACAGCATCAACAAAACATTAATTCAACCACATTTTCATCAAAGAAAACCACAAACATTTAAATTTAAAAAGACGCATCTCTGACAGAAATTTCGGCGAGGAAACAAGAACCCATCTTCCCATACAACTCCAAACCTCCAAAAGTCGACATCTTTCATCAAACCCATATTCTAAAATCCGCAAACAAAACAAAAAACTACAACGATTTTCCTGTAAAGCCTAAAAAAATGCGATTTCTTTCACCTGCGAAAAATGCACAAGAAACCAACTTCGGTGCTTCTTTCGATCTGCAAGAAAACGGGTAGCAACCAAAAACAATTTCTCGGAGTTCTAAAGAGAATTAAAAGCTCATAGATTCGAGAAGAACCCAAAAAGCTCACGAGGTGCAGAGGGGCCCTAATGCGCTTGACGAGGGTGGAGGAACACTGGTCTTCCCTCGGCTGGTGCCTGTGGTGCGTCCGAATGTGCTCGGATTCCATCAGCCTCATAAATCCCAAGAAGATGCTCGAATCGGCTCTGTGATCTCGGAAAAAACCGCACCTTTTAAATTTCTTGATGGGCTTTGAGAGAGGAGATGATGTGCTGCACAGCAACAGAAGGCAGATAGCGTCGGAGAGGGCGACCTCTGGAGGAGCCAAAGGTGCGGGTTTTATGCTTGGCGTGGGGACGGAAACCGGGTCGAAGTTTGAGTTATTTACGAAATTGCCACGTACCATACCATATTATTGATACAGATTTTAACATCCGTATCCATATCTATTTTAAAATGGATACGGATATGGATATCATTTTGATTTCCGCAAACATCCGTATCCGTACATCCGTTTTCATATATAAATATATTCATAGATTTATTTTTAATCATATATAACATAATCTCTACTTCCTTTCATCATATTTATATAATTTTTATGATACAAACACATTTACTAAATTAATATCATGTGTTTTCCATCTAATTCTCATATATTTAAGTCGATTCTGTAGAGTATTTCTAACATTACTTGTGTGCGATCAGTATCCGTTTTACATCCGTATCCGTTTTTTAAGGATATGGTAAGACGGTTTTAATATCCGTCAATATCCGTATCCACATCCATATTCGTATTAAAAAATGGATAAGGATATGGTAATACTTATATCCGTATCCGTATCCGACCGTTTGCATCCCTAGTCCAGAGACAGTTGAGGACTCTTGTAATCAGTGAGTTTACACGAGCCGCTCGATGATGATCGAGGTTCTCACGATAAGGGTCCATAAAAACCTGTATTTTGTGAGAACCGCTCGATTCGGATTTCGTTCGACACGATAAAGACCCACAAAAAACTCAGATTTCATGTGAATTGCTCGATCTTGATCAAGCGTCTCGTGTGTGCTCATGGATTACAACAGTCCTCTGATGTACAACAGAGGATCTGCTCGCCAGGGTCAAGACTCCAAATCAGATTTACCTATTTTTATAGAGGTTTTTTCACTTGTGTCCTCATGAGTTTTGTATTTATACTTGTGTCCATACTTTTTTCACGATCAACAGTTGTCTCCTTCATTTACTTTACTTTCTATTAAATGTATTAGAGCATGGTTATTCAATCTAAGTGGGGTAAGGATTGCATTATTACACTTATACCCTTGAATTGGGTTCCTCCTCCTCCTCCCTTAATGATCCCGCCCTTCTCATCATCCTAGAACTCATGACAACCTCGACGAGTGCTCAGAGGATGTTGAGAAGGGGCGATGAATGAAACAATATTAGGCACAGTTAGAAACACCAAGTATGAGTACGTCGATAACATTGACGAAGGTTGGGCACGGGAACACAACCTACATTGATGTATACTCGCTAGAAGGAAGACAAGTTAGTTCGAAAGAGAGGAACATGACAACAAATGTTATGATCTCACCAACTTCATCATCCATCATACTAATATGTTGGTAAAGATAGGAGTGATGGGGAAATTTTTTCTCCCAAAAAAACAAAGTAGTGGCATCCTTTGTAATTTTTACGAAAATTGTGGCTGTTTCCATGATACTCATTATCCCTATCCTTGTCCACATTAGAAAGTGTGGAGCCCATGTTTCCCTGACAACTATAACATCTTTACACTAAAATTTCTCATGCATTTGGACTTCCATGAATGGATACCACGAGAAACTTTAAATTTACTACTTTGAATTAACATGCTATTTTATAAGTTGCAAAATGATCCAAAAATGTTGGGGCAAATAAAAAATGATCCTAATAAATATTATGATTTACTTTTTAATACTAAAACTTTTACGATGACATCTATTTTTCATTAGAAAGGTAAAACTAATCTAACAAATATGATTGCATAATCAGAGGATTAATAAGACGTACATGATTAGATTAATAATGCTTCGTTGTTATTATAATAAACATGGATACCTCGACATATACTCATCAAAATCATGGAGAATGTAGATCCTATATTCATGGCTAATTTATGGGAAATGGTTTTCGAATCCAAAAGAATGCTTAAAAACACACACTTCCTAAGTGGCATGAGACATCGGTAGACTTATAGGATTTGGAATTTGATCAGTAGATGAGTAATGCATTGGAATTGTACCCATCTATATGCACCATATTACATCACTGTAATCGTCATCATGACAAATCTCGAAATAAATTCCCTCCTACTATGACAAGTCTTTGACGACATACCATATATTAGCCTATTTTGATGACAGAACTTTATGACCGACCAAAAGCATGTCTTCAGAAACTTCTTGAGTTCTTACATTTTATGTGCCCCCTAGCCCCCAACATGCCATCATCGTTGTCACCACCCTCGCGACACTTGGCACCACAGTCGGTGCCACCACCATCATCCCCACCATCATCATCACTATCATTGCCACCATTGTTGATGTAATCACCACCACCCACATCGTCATCACTATGGTGGACGTCATTATCACCAACCACACTACTCGCGCAGTCGATGCTGCTATCACTATCGGAGCAGTGGAAGATTAGTGGCGGATAAGAAGCAAATTAGAAGGAGAGAATATGGATCGATGCATAAGGTAGATGTGAACTCAGGAACTTCTTTTCATTAAAATTTGAACTTATATACAAGACTTGACTTTTACAATAAGAGGACTTACAATGTTTGCAACAAGGAAGAAGGATTTACAAGACTTGGAATGAGGAGGAATCTTGTTGTAGTACTGGATGTGTTGTTGTTCTTCTTGTTATGTTGTATGAAATGAGTACCTCTTGGTTGATATTTATAGGCCCTCTAATAGGGTAGAGATATTTTGGAAGAGAATTCTAGAATCATCTTTCATGCTTATCATTTAAGTGAAAATAACTATATATTTTGGTCGGAGGTAGAGAAAAATCTAGATATTTTCTCAACAGCTCTCTTTTCTAGAATATTCTCTCAAACGGACTCTTTCTTAATTATGTTATGACCTTTACAAACTCACTAGTCACTACCCTTGCAATGGGGCACATTTGCTCCCCTTGTATGCCTTGAATCCTAGCTATCATATCCAAGTTGAAAAACTTATTTTGTTAATACATATATCCATGTCGTCTACTTGCACCACTAACATGTCATATTTGAGTAAATCTAATCAAACATACATCATTAAAACAACCGAACATCTCATATTAAAAAATTAATCCTAAGAATTATAAAGCAAATAAAATTGAAAGTAAACTACACTTCAAACTATGCACCCACATTTCAACATCATACTTGAACTTCAAAATTTTATAATGTGGTAGACAATCCCTAAAATATGTTCCAATATAGTCAACACCTACTGAATTTTAGTTCTGTATTGTCTTTATAGCCTTCAAAATCAATTTTAGAAAAATCTTTAAAATCGGATAACATAGAAATCGATTAACATATTGGTACTTTTTAAAAGTTAACATATTGGTAGTTTTTTAAAGTTCGAATACAAACGTTGAAATTGGATGTATAATTCATGGGTTTGTGTGTAATTTATGTTAAAGATTTGTAAGAGAATTATTTTGCATTTTTAATTTGGGATTTTTACACCCATAACGCTGAGTAATTTCGCAATAACATCCATAACCTTACATAATCGCAAATTACGTTCAGGACCCTGAAAAAGTGTGTCGTCTTACACCTATAACCTTCCGTTACTTTACTATGTTAACTCAACCAGATGATTGAGTTAATCTAACCAACAAACGATATAATGGCTGAAATTTAATCTAAATAAAAAAAACATGTATCATGTCTCTTTCTCAGTCGCAGGGGCTCGGGGAGGTCACATTCGGGAGGGGGGGGGGGGGGGGAGGGGGGGGCTTCGCGGTCACGCTCGGAGCAACGAGCTTCACTGCATGGAGCGAGCTTGCGGTCACGTTCGGGCGACGAACTTCGTGGTGACGTTCGGAGAGGAAGAGGGGCTGGGTGTATGGTACGGTCGGTTGTGGGGGAGAGCTGGGTCGGTCGCAGGGGCCCGGGGATGGTGGGGGGTCGGTGGCAGGGGTCGGGGGGCGGGGGTCGGTCGTGGGGGCCCTGGGTCGGTCGCAAGGCGGTTGGTCGCGGGGAACCTAGGTCGGGGGGTGGCATGGGTCGGTCGCAGGGGCTGGAGGAGCGGAGAGGCCGGTCGCGGGGGTCCGGGGGGGGGGGGGGGCAACTCAGGCGTCGAGGGGGCTTAAGCTCTGCTGCAGGAGGGGGGCTTGTGCTCGGCCCCAGGGAAGGAGCATCTCGATCGCAGGAAAAGAGCTCCAGTCGGGGGCCTTGAGCTTGACTGGAGCTCTCGGTCGTGGGGGGAGGTGGCAGCTCGGGCGTCGGGGGGGCTTGAGCTCTGCTGCGGGAGGGGGGGCTTGAACTCGGCCGCAGGAAAAGAGCTCCATCTGGGGGCCTTGAGCTCGACTGGAGCTCTCGGCCGTGGGGGCGAGGGGGGCAGCTTGGGCGTCGGGGGGCATAGAGCTCTCGACGGCCTTGAGCTCTACTGCTGGAAGGGACGGGGGGGGGGGGGGGGGGGGGGGGGGCAACTCGGGCGCTGGGGTGAGGGGACCTGGACGCGGATGCCGTCGAGGATCCATCGACGACGGAGCTTCGTATGAGTGCAGCAGAGTCGCGTGGGCTTGGCCGAAAGAGCATGGCAGCGCAGCCTCATCTTCGAGCAGATCGGCGCGGGGCTTATCGAGGAGAGTTCGTCATCGATGCGGGGTGGGGGTGGGTAGCTGGTCGGCCAAATCGGGAAGAGGGGTGACAGGGGGAACTGGTGATGGCATGTTTTGCAAATAAGAATGAATATCAGGGGCATTTTTGACTTTTTCAACAGAAACCGTCAACTATAATGGGCATCTCAAACGGAACATAACATAGGGTTATGCCACATGTAAGAGTTAAGCATTACTCAGGGTTTCTCATGTAATTCGCGATTATGCATGGTTATGAATGTTATTACGAAATTACTCAGGGTTATATGTGTAAAAATCCCTTTTAATTTTGACTCACAAAAATAAATGCGAAAAACGTTAATGAAAAAAGAGAATACTATATGAAGTTCATTCCAAGTGGTTATTTGGAGGAAGGGGCATAAAAGTGGAATATAAAGAAGGGGTTTTTTATACCACGAACCTTACAAACTTTGTTTATTATGCCCTCATTGGTGGTGGGGACACCATGGGAGAGGGGAGACGGTAGCAGTGTAGGAGGAGGAGAGTGGAGGGATGATGATGATGGAGAAGGGGATAGTTTGTAAAGTAGATATGCAAAAGAAGTAATTTTATTTATTTTTGACAGATTCCATCCACTTTTAACAGACAAATAGGTATATGTAAACCAGATGGGTTGTGATATAAGAGTTAGCATATTTACAAGATGCGTGCGATAATTACAACAACCATAGGGAGAGATCGGGTGATAAGCAAAAGCTATAGGATTCATGACGAAAAAACTCTATAAAGAATGTTGACAACTAAGCACTTCTTTGATTAATGGCATGTGAAGGGGACTCCAAATATGGGGATCGAATTGAGGGCAGCCAAATGAGATTTGCCCTTTCGAGACCCTCAAAGGTCCCAAAAAAATCCTCCAAGAATTGTCACATTCACCAAATAAATAACTTTCAAAATATCAAGAAGCCTAAATGGGGGATGCCCTTTATTTGGCAGTGATAGGGTCCTTCCCAACTTCATGAAGAGATATCTATTCATGACCTAAATGTATGTGGACAAAGAGTTTACAGCTATTATTACCATTTAAATGATGCTCAAGAATGTGGTTAATTTTCCCTATAAAAACTTCATTTTTACTGTTCACGTATATTTTTATAAAAATAAGTTAAATAATATATAGATGATAGAATTACATCGAAATAGGAGACAAGCGGGCAATAAGCTGTGCCGCTAGCTCTTTTTGAATTGCAAAACCAATCCTTCTAAACACTACATCCGTAAACCTAGGAACCATCACATTACTGCTCGTGACTTTTCGAATCCTCTTCAGATGCTCAACAACTTCTGATGCTAAGAAATCAAAAGTATCAAAAGCAAAAGGAATGATTCTTACTGCATGTTTTCTCATGCTTCACCACTTTTCTTGAAGCAACTTTAAGGGCAACATGCCTTCGATCCCATCAAATGGAGAGATTCATGTTAAGTCTATCTTTATCTCATACACCTCCAAAATTCCAAATGTTCTTTAGTTGATTTTTACCGTTCCAAATGTTGACATATATCTTTTTTGAGGCGAATCTTATTTATTTTAAACACCCATTAATCAAACTCCAAAAGGAAGTAAAACTGTAGCTCTTGAGCTCAGATTGGAAGAATGTCGGCAGTCTTTGTTCCCAATATAACTATTTCGGAAACAAATGTTGGATTAAGATCGGTTTAGTCGGAATCATGGAAGGCCGTATTGTGATATATCGGCGATATATCGGTATCGACAGGTCACCGATATATCACCAATATAGTCGATATCGGTATCGACAAGTCATTTTATTCACAATCTCAGTTCGATGTCGACGACATGGCGTCGACGATATATCGTATCGACATGGTGGATAAGGGCATTAGCCACTGTTGGGGATAAGGTGCCCGTGCACGTGGGAACATGGCGAGATTCCCACGTGTGCCTCTTCTCCTTTGTCCCAAGAGCCGTCTTTGACCTTAATGCTTTGAAAATGAAAGGATATTCCATGACGTGTATACCACTTTCCCTGCATCAAGATGAATTAATTTAATCTCACCGTAAGAAATCAGGGATAACTTACATCTCTAAAGTATTTCTCTCGTTTTCTTTATGACATTGTTGCAATGATAGATGCAATTAGATGATAGTAGCCTTTGAGAGTAGTTCAATAAAAGTACACACATGTGTGTGTGCATTGTATATTCGTGTGAGTTTGTGAACATGTATATAGATTTGTATGTGTATATGTACATGCATATAAATGCACAAAGATACATATACATATACATACATAAATACAGAGGAGTGATCTTACGAGAGCCAAAACCTGTGAGGGCATGAAAGCATGTATTCTGTATCACATGATCCAACCAGGAGAGAGAAGACTAGGAGAGAGAAAACAGAATCATGTGGTCCAGAATGCATGCTCTCATGTTCTCACATTTTTTGCTCTCATAGGATCACTCCTCCATAAACATATTTATTGCACGCGCGCGCGCACACACACACACACACACATATATATATATATGAGGAAAGGGATCCTACTCCATGAAGTAGGTAACTTGCATACTTCACTTTTATCTTTTGCCACCTTTTTATTTTTTTTGAAAAATGCCTCCATGAATTTTCATAACTATATCCCTCTATCATCTAAAATTCAAATTTCGTCGGAAACAGAAACTCATATGCCCTATATATTTATAAGAGTGATCCTGTGAGAGCAAAAAGTTGTGAGAGCATGTGAGGAGTGATTCTGGATCACTAAATTCAACCAGGAGAGAAGACCTGGAGAGAGAAAACAGAATCTAATAGTCCAGAATCACTCCTCTCATGCTCTCACAACTTTTTGCTCTCACAGGACCACTCATATATATATATATATATATATATGAGTGGTCCTGTGAGAGCAAAAAGTTGTGAGAGCATAAGATGAATGATTTTGAACCACATGATTCAGTTTTCTCTCTCATGGTCTTCTCTCTCATGGGTGAATCATGTGGTCCAGAATCATCCCTCTCATGCTCTCACAAATTTTTGCTCTCACAGGATCACTCATATATATATATATATATATATATATATGATTCTGGACCACATGATTCACCCAGGAGAGAAAAGATCAGGAGAGAGAAAATAGAATCATGTGGTCCAGAATCATTCCTCTCATGCTCTCACAACACTTTGCTCTCATAGGATCACTCATATATATATATAGGGGTTGGGGAGCATGCACCCAGGTGCATGTAATTTTACATGCACCGGGGCCTATATCTTTCACGTTTTTCTACTTTTTTGAAAAATATCATCATGTATATTCATCTATATATCCCTCAATTATGCTATTCGAATTTTGTCAGAAACAGAGACTCATATGCCCTTCATCAAGAATATGTCAATTACAGCAATTCTAAGACCGTTAAAATTACATGTTCTAGATGGAAGGCATAGGAGTCTCTGTGTTTTGATGAAATTGGAATGGTATATAAGAGGGATATATGGATGAATATACATGGTGATATTTTTCAAAAAAAATAAAAAAACATGGAAGATATAACGCCTGGTGCATGTAAAATTATATGCACCTTGGTGCATATTCCCTTTTCCCATATATATATATATATATATATATATATATATATATATGAGAAAAGAAAGCCTACATCCGGGAGTGTAGGTAACTACCTACACTTAAGTCTTTTTTTCAATATTTTTTGATTTTTTTGAAATGAAATATTTGAGAATTTAGATCACTATATATCACTATGTCAAATAGGGGCAAACCTGATGGATTGCGAACTAACTGCTTCACCACTTTTATTTACATAAAATTGAATTTATACCATAAAAATCTACACAACTGAGGGAGATAGCAATTGAGGGAGAGTAGAGATGAAAATCATGCCATGCCTATTCGGGTTGGAGGTGACTCGACCGGATGTCCATTTAAAATAATGGGTTGTAAGTCGGGCTGTGGCCCGCATTTTTTTTTGTTACTACCAATTACACTCAGTCGGTCAGGTCGGATCCAATTAACATGGACTCTGAGATCGAGCTGATCCAATTAATTCATTTGGATTTTTTTACATTACTCCAAAATAGACTAAGGCCCTATTTGGTTGGAAAATAGGTCCTGGAATAAGGGGTCAATTCTCCTCGCAACACGGTTTCAAGTGGTACGACTATTCTCTATTATTCCATCTTATTTCACTCTTATTCCTATCTTTATCCCACTTTACCTACCTTTATTTCACTTTATTCTCCTTATTCCTATCCTCCAGCCGAACAAAGAATATACCCTTATTCTCCTTATTCCCCATCCTATTCCTGCTTATTCCCGAACCAAACGCACCCTAATGGATAGTTTGGTTGCAGGGTTGGGCAGGGTTGGGTTGGGTTGAGGTAACCCTTTGAATAGTAAACTGTGAGGAGGATTGAGATGTTTGGAAGGAGGGGTACCTCGGATTGGGCCAACCCAACCCTGCCCAAAAGTGATATACTGACCAGTATTTTTGAATTCGAACCGTCCGACAACCGGGCCTGGACTGGTCCGCTTAACCGGTTTACGTCGATTCGGTTCGATTATTCAAATTTTAATTAACCCATCAGGTTCAACCTATTTTTTGGTCCGATTTAACCGGGTTAAACTGGAGTTGAACCACATTTAATTTTTAAATTATTTAAAAATTTTATTGGTTGTGGGAATTGAACCCATGACATCTGGTTATCTTTTTTTTGAATCCAACCTTTCGTTATCTATTTCACACATCTAACCAACTATATTAACACAACTTTTCACATATATTGGATTTTAAATATAATTAAACTATTATGATGTTATAAAGCATCTGGTCTAAATAATATATATATACATATATGATATGTATGATATTTGCTGGTGGTATAAGAAAAATACTTTGTGTATAGTGTGAAATATATATTACCTATGTATTATATATATATTTCAAGTATAATAAGTGTATATTATATATATGTATATTATTTCATTTCGGTTTGATTAACCGGTTCAACCACTTTTTTTCGCTTGTCCGATTTAATCTGATTTTAAATAATGATGATGTCATCATCCGGTTGAACCGGTTTGATTACATGGTTCGACTCGATCCGACCATTTCAGCAAGGTTTCCGATTCGGTGTCCGGTTCGATTAAAACCCTTGATACTAACGACGCGCACGCACACACGCACATACTCACACGCCCACGTGCACGCAGGCAAGCATATACACACAAATTTATTTTATAGGCTAAATTTTGACCCGAGCCGGATTCGGAATGAATTGGACTCAAATTCGGGTTGATCTCGTAGGCGGTTAGGATTCATGGGTTGGATCGGGATGGCCTAAACCAATTCTTATAAAAAAAGCTAATCTTTATTCATAGTAAATTGATCTAGAATCCTAAAATTTCGTCCGAAGTAGTCTATGCATAGGAATTAAAACATAATAGCATATGAATGAAAGGAATTCAAACACTGTAAAAGTTGTGCTTCCTACTAATAGCATCAAAAATTTATGATAAGTCCAGATGCTTTTATTTATGGTAAAAGGTGCATAAATTTGATCTATATATACCAAACTTCTAGAATTAGAAACTAATTCCTACTAACTCACGAAAACTCAAATTTTGACCTGCAGTATAAAATTAAAACAACGACCTAAGATATATCTTGACATAAATTTTCTATCAGTTCTATAGTTTTTATAATATTTCAAATAAGAAAAGCCATGATAAAACTGCTAATAAAAATCGAATAACAAACTCTGAAAATCAGTCGAAAATCGAAGATATGTAACAACTGTAATCTATTCACTATAAGTTTCTTCTTTTCCTACAAAAATACAGAATATGGAAAATATAAAGAAAGCATCATCTTACAATATATTAAGCTTAGCCGTTACTGTAGCTACAGTGCCAAATGTTATATTTATTATAGCGGTTTTAACTACTACGTATTTGGAAGATCGCGCGTCGATAGTCAGTAGGGATGGGTACACTACAAGAAAAATAAGTTGTGGCCACGGAATGTGGCTACGGAAACTTGTGGTCACGATAATTCCGTGGCCACTAGTTTCTCGTAGACACAATCCGTGGCCAAAGTCTTCATATAAGAGTTGTGACCATGATAAATTATGTGGTCACTTGTAGTGGCCACGGCATATTCGTGGCTAGAGAACTCTCGCGACGAGACTTGTAGCTACAACTACTGACCACGACGTGTCGTAGCCAAAGCCTAATTCTGTAGCCACAAACCCCATATCTGTGGTCGTAGTTTTGTAACCACAACTTGTTTTCCTTGTAGTGGTATTGGGTTGGGCCCGCCCAATGCAGTCTGAAGTTCGGCTTAAAAAGCCCAGCTCAACTCAAGCTCAAAAGATCATTGGGTCGGACATAGGTCTAAATGTTCAGTGCAAAATTATTTTGGGCTGGACTCGAGCTTGGCTTAACCCAACCCTATCCGGCCCAAAGCTCGACCTATTTGAGGGCCGGGTCGAGCCTCTTTATGTCAAGTTTTATTTTTATATTAAAAATACATAAAGGAGGTTTGTCATTTATTTGAATATATTTAGCACTGCTGATTTTTATTTCATAGCAGTAGTTAATAAAATAATGATATAATTTCAAGTTATTTGGGGATTTTGTATACTCAAATCTAATTGATGGAACTTGTTGGAAATCGTATATATATAATTTTTATATGCACAGGTTTGACTTTGCACTGCACTATAATTAACTTATAGTAACGAATTATTTAGTTATTATTTGTATAATATCTTTCAATGCTAAATTTATGATGATAAATATTATTCTTTGAAAAATAGTATTTAATTCCTATAATATGCAATGAATATCATGTTTTGCCAAAGCTTAATAACGACGGTAATCATGGTTTCATTAATTTTTTTTGTTGATTGTTATTAATTTAATAAAGGGGAGTTTAACAAATGGAAATCAATATTCATTTTAGTATGATTCATTGTTAGCGATATATATAGAAACAAATATGACTTTCACTAGATATTTAAAGAACCAAATATAAATTTGTAACAAGTGATGTTCATTGTTATACATTTAAATGCAGAAGATATGGTGACAACTTATAAAGAGATTCTTAAACTCATGCCTTTCTTTGTTTTTCCGATGATATCATGCTCAAGACATTTTTGCAATTATATTTGTGATGCTACATTCTCAAAATTTTTAAAATATTACTCTTCATTGGTGTTATAAGTAAGCAGAAGTGTAATAAAAGGAGATGACGATGAATTTTATAAGAATATAGGAGTACAAGTGTAATTGAAAAAAACTAGGATGAATGTTATATCAAGTTTGTTATGGTAATTTTTGCATTCTAATGTTTTATGAAGATATTACAATTGAAGAAATTTCATTGTTTAATAATAAAATCACTTTACACCATTTCACAATATTACTCTTCATTGGTGTTATAAGTAAGCAGAAGTGTAATAAAAGGAGATGACGATGAATTTTATAAGAATATAGGGGTACAAGTGTAATTGAAAAAAACTAGGATGAATGTTATATCAAATTTGTTATGGTAATTTTTGCATTCTAATGTTTTATGAAGATATTACAATTGAAGCAATTTCATTGTTTAATAATAAAGCCATTTAACAGAACATCCGAATATTAATATCAAACATGTAAAATTCATGCATTTTTGTTAAAAAAAGCACAAAGGTTGTTATATACATACAAATTTAAAAAATACATAATGTAGAATATTCATACCCACATTGTTTTTTAAACAAAAAAACAATATTTGAACATAATTTCTTCGATTTTCTTGATTTTATGATATATTCCAATTAATACCTATGTATGACTAGTTTAAGAGATATGAGACGTGTATATGACTTTACTAAGTAGGAGATCTGAGATGTGTCGCATTGTCTTCAACATGGTCTGTAACGATGGTCATGCAAAGATGTTTCTTTTCTCATATAGTCATTGAGGCATGAAGTCATTGTGGGGTTGCATTGGTTGTGAACTTAGAAGTCAGTCACAACTAGAGTGGCATTGCTTTGAGGGCATAGCACAAAGGACCTCATGGTGCTCGAAGACATGGAGAGGACTATGACCCATCTAGGCTATAACGGGGATTCTCGATCAAGTATCCATGGATTAGGGATCTTTCTTGAGATCTCTTTCCAAGACATGGGCATGGTTTGGATGGTTGTGGTATTAACCCATCTCATGCTCTTTCTACCTTTGAAGTTTAGTTCCTTAAAAAAAGAAAAGCATTGCAAATAAGATGATAAGAAGAAGTTAGTTCAAGTAAACCATGCACCGACTTCCTCAGGGTTTGAAGCGAGTGAGAGGCGGCCTCTGTTATGTAAATTAATATCTACATATACACCACATTAGAATACCAGTGCATCATTCGAAAGAAATTAAATTTCATGTTGTTTTGAGTAGGTATAAAGTAAATTTCCCAATGTTTCCAACTCCGTCCAACTTCGTACCTTTCCGGCATAAACCGTGTATATCAGAGAGGTCGTATTTCTTTGGGTTGGTAGTAATGGAATGGTTTCATCATCCAAAATGAAGAACATTTCCCACTAAAGGTCTTTTTCTGTAGTAGTATAAGAAAATTGAGCATCATTAAGTGTGCGATTGGCATAATGAATAACCACATGTCACTTGTTTACCCTTTATCTGTCAATGGCTCCTTAGGCGTAGTTGAAGGCATCACACACGATTTCGGGACAAATTTTTGCCATCAAGCATGTCAAATTTTAACGATCTCGTAATTGCTTAAATTAACCCCTTTTATAAATAGATGAGATATGGATGTTTATTTTACACGAAATTTAATCAGTCGGATGGATGCACTATGCTAATCAAAGTTGTTAGCATGCGACTTCGGAAATAATTAGTTACACATCTCGACTGATGATTCATCCTAGTCCATTGATTTCGACTCCTTCTCGTAATTCAAAAAACTTAAAGAGAGCGCAAACAGATCTCGACTCGACTCAATCCTTGATCTGAACATGTTTCTAGTCTTTATATGAATTATCTTGCTAGGATAGATGTTGATCCGGACAAAGATCAATCCACAAATAGTAGAGGTCTTATGCTAAATAGTTCAATCAGACCTCCAACATATCTCCATGATATCCATTACTTTTATGACTTTTTCTAGATTTTTTTGATACTACGTTAGTTAGTTAATGTATTTATTTTATTTCATATTTGCATTTCGCTAAATAAATAAATAAATAATCACTTTTCTGCTTTAAGTCAATATTACGATTTTACAATTTATTATCCAACGAAACAAATAAGAAAAAAAGTGAAAAACTATGAATTTCTAAAAAAAGATAGAAATGTGGTAAATATATGGCATTGTTGGGTGATGGTTGGACTACTTAGATATGTGTAGGGGTGTAAACCAGCTGAACCTGAGCAAGCCAACCCAGGTTCGGTTCGGCTCGTTTAGCATACTTTCAAGCTCGGGTTCGGTTCGGCTCGATAAAATGAAAATTGTAATTAGGTTCAGTTCGGCTCGGGTAAGGTTCGGTTCGGCTCATTAAATATTCATTTAAGAATAAATGTTGTGCATTTGTTTCTGTTAAAAGGAAAAAACCGTAGTTGCAGGGGAGGGTTTTGTGCGGTTTCAGGAATAGGAATAGGTACTTAGGGAGTGAGTGACTGGTTAAATTTGGAAAAATAAGTGAATGCCCTTATGTTAATATAGAATGTATTTTTTCCTTGTATATATACAATATATATGTATATATACTTTTATTTATATATGCGTGTATATAATCGAACTTTTAACGAATCGAACATGAACGAATCTATGTTTTTGAGGTTTGATTCGTTTATTTAATCGAGCCAAACTCGTTATTTTCGAATCGAATGTGAATCGAACTTTTAACGAGCCGAATATGAGCGAATATCGAACATGAGAAATTTCTATCAGTCCTAGATATGTGGAGATGGGCACAGACTGCTACAACCAGAGCTGTTCGATCAAGATTGAGCGATTCACATGAAATTCAAATTTTGATGATCTTTTGCGTATGAACCGTTCGATTATCATCCGGCGATACAGCAGAACTCAGAGGATTTGTTCTGAGATATGTGATCATCTAAAAAAGATGTGGTGGACAGCATGTGATCTGCTTTTATTTATAGGTTACAATCCGGCGGCGATGAGCCGCCGCGGCCGTCGAGCGCCTCCCATATAAGATCAGCGTCGTACGACGGCACCCTCTCAAGGGTCCACCCTTGCTCCCCGTCCTCCTCCCTCCTCCTCCTCTTGCACGTCCATGTCCTCCCGTACATCTCTCGTATCTTCTTATCCACCACCGTCCTCACCTCCTCCATCTCTTCCCTGTCGTCTCCTCCCTTCATCTCCGGGAAGTTCAGCCGGGCGTACTCCCCCCTTAGCCTGTACGCCGCCATGTCGTACGCGTACGCCGCGCTCTCCGCCGTGTCGTACGTCCCTAGCCAAACCCTCCGCCGCTCCCGCGGTAGCCGGATCTCCGTCACCCACTTCCCCCACTGCCTCTGCCGCACGCCTCGGTAGTGCTTCGCCGCCCGGTGAGGTGGGCGCGGAGTTGGACGGAGCTTCTGGAGGAGGAGCTCCGTCTGGCGGAGGTAGACGTCGGAGCCGAGCGGTGGAGAGGGGAGGGGTGGGGGGAGATGGGCAAAGACGGAGTCGAGCGCGGTGGTGCCCGAGAGGAGTACGGCGGAAACGGCGGCGCTCAGGTCGCCGGCGGCGAGGATCCCGGCCATGCAGGTTTTTTTTCTGGGGGAAATTTGTGAAAGTGATCCTCCGAGATATGAGGAATTGCGGGGTGGTTGGGGATGTGGAGGTTGTGGGGATTTATAGAGGTGCGAGTGTGGGTGAAATTTGCAGAAAATACCCTTTTTTATAGGGGTCCATGATTTGGAGGGTGAAGTGTTTTTGGGGCAGACCACACGGCTGAGGTTTGGTAGGAGTTTGATTGATTTGGAGATAGGGTTTGGTTAGCTTTGTAGTTGTGCTCGGTTCTGATTCGGATTCGAGTTCGGATCTGTTCAATATACAGTTCTGATGACACCCATAGATTTTAGTCACTCGATCTAATGGCTCAATGGACTTCGAGGAGGGATCCATGTTCATGTTGATGCATTCGACGATCTCAAACTCAGTTTCGATCGAAGGGGATCAAAAATTGACTACGTGCTTTCCTCTACTAATTCTAGGGTTTTATATTTGCCTCTGGTTATTCTTCATCGATCAAATTTATATAAACGAGAACTCAAAAAGTGATCTGGTGGTAGAGCAGTGTCGGGTTCGAATCCCAATGGGGACGTTCCGGACCTCCGAAATTATCAGGCGTACTATTAAAAAATTTATATAAATGAGAAGCGTTAGATCGGGATGATCGGAATTTAGATCTTACAACTAAAACACTGAACAGAAATGAATAAATATATAATCCAAGAAGAGAGCAACACACCACATGGTTGAGATATGGGGAGATAAATGTGATGGAATGGCTGATGCTAAATGTGATATGTTGATCGATTGCGAACATCAATATACTTGTCTTGCTCTCTTCGTGATAGGTTTTTAATTCGGTCTTCACATGCAAACGAGCTTAGACAAAATCTCATAGATTTTTAATTTAAGACGGATGTTTCAATCGTTTGCAAATGAGATGATTAGAGAGGATCGTCTGTTGCAGCAGAATCTGCAGTAGCCGTTGTAACGTCCCGGGCTTAGGTCCTCGGTCTGTTATCGAAGAAAACTGACCCTTACAACTTGTTAGATACGGGTCCAGATGGACCCGTTGACAACCACACAAAATGCTTAAGCCCAAGTTGTCAAGTAGTAATCCCTGCCACTTATATACCACATCCATACTTCGTGGGTTTTAGGTATGACACTATGTTTGGGGTTGGGGTGTTACAACCTCCTCCACTTATATTCGCAACGTCCTCGTTGCGACATGACCCATCACTCATTCCCAGTGATAGTGGCGGCTGCACGTTCTGGGTAGCCATTTCCTCCTACCTCTTTGTAGGGGTGGTTCCACCTCTCATGTAGCCCTTTCCACTATCAGAGGGAAATTTAGCTCTGATATCATTTGTAACGTCCCGGGCTTAGGTCCCCGGTCCGTTATCGAGGAAAACTGGCCCTTACAACTCGTTGGATACGGACCCAGATGGACCTGTTAACAACCACCCATAATGCTTAAGCCCAAGTTGTCAAGTAGTAATCCCCGCCACTTATATACCATCCATACTTCGTGAGTTTTAGGTATGTCACTATGTTTGGGTTTGGGGTGTTACAGCCGTGTGCGCCGCTCAATCAAAATCGAGTGATTCACGCGATTTTGCACTTTTTGAGTCCGTATAGTGCAAAATCGTGTGAACCGCTCAATCAAGATCGAACGGCTCACGCCATCACAGTAAAGACAACACCACAGCAGACGATCCGCCTCCTGAGATGATATCGGCTGTTGAAGAAATATATAAACAAATTAGAGAATATGGATATGTGGCCAATAATAAGACAGAGCTAATCCCAACTAGAAGGACCCAAATCGCCCATATGAGTTTTTTTTATTAACTAATTTCATGGCGGACAAAACGTAACTTTTTAGAATTATTTTCTGGACTCAACTGTTTCCATCAATAGATTCAATACACTTCACAATGAGTCGACACGTATATCTTATGCATAAATGGCATAATCTCACTTTGATGTTTACATTTTCATAATGCGAGAGAGGCAATCGTCATCTTACTTATTAGAATTTGATAGAAAATGAGACAATGCAATGAAAGCGGTAAGCCGTTATCAATCCTGCTGTATAGAAAAGTACCCTGTTACAGTAAAAAATAACTTCAAGTGTATGCGGAACTATAGGCACTGCATCACTAAATTCGCCTTTGTTAAATATATAACGACGATATTATTCGTTGCGAAATGAGGTTTCGTACTCAAAATTAGTGATGAATATCATATATATCGATGTTTATCCGTTGTTGTTATTCAAAATATCAACTAATCGTCGCTATTTTTTTAGTTCAAAATTTAGCGGCCATTAATTAGAATTTTGAAAAATAGCAACGAATAAGCGTCATTATATAGACCGTTGCTAATGATATAACGACATAGAAGATATTCATCGCTAATTTCGAGTACGAATAAGTGTCATTGATTTGAACTTTAATTGTACACTGATTTAACTAAACTCTGATCAGATCTGCTCATTTGGTAAAGTGAACTTGGTAGCACATCAGATACTTAGGCCATGTTCGTTTGAAGAATAAGTATTGTACTAAGGGGTCAATTCCTCGTCCGATGTGGTTCCCAAGATACTTAGGTACAGTTATTACCATCCACATCTCATTATTTAACCTTATTACATCATTTATTCGTATTTTTACTCAACCTTACCTACCTTATTCTGCCTTATTCTCCTTATTACTATCTTTTCGGCCGAACAGAAAATAGACCTTTATTCTCCTTATTCTCCATCCCTATTCCAACTTATTCCCGAACCGAACGCTCCCGTACCGTATGTAGAATCCAATTATAAAAATACATTCCGCTACAACTTCAACTTAAGCATTTTGAACAGTAAATCCATTTTGGATCAAATCGAAATTGTCAAGGCTGATTTTCATCGATAAGCGCTGAAGTCAAAATCTAGTTTCGATTGCTAAGAAAATCATAATCAAGTCGGGGAAGATAAAAAAACAACTAAACAAAATCGGTTACCATATCAAATGATTAAGAGCATGGATCCTCTGCACTACCGCAGAGGCCTCCTGCAAAGAGGGATGCGTCGTGAGCTGCTCGATCAAGAGATCGAGCGGTTCACATTGTAAGAGCTAAGAAAAGCTGGGATTTCGTGTGAACCGCTCGATCTTGATCGAGCAGCTCACGACAAGTCCCTCTTTGCAGCAGCCTCTGCAGGATTGCATAGGAACCGATTTCAATGATTAATGTGCCAAACTCCATCAATAGGAGGGGAAGAGAAGTCAAAGTTCCGAAAACACAAAACTGCCCCATCTCTTTAGCCTTCACATCAAAATGGTTCGAGGGGACCTTTCTCTACTTTCTCTTTTTTTTTCTTCGGGAGACTTAAATGGCATTAAAGCTCTAAAGGTTTGCTTAAGAGGAGAAGGCTCTTTTGTTGTCCACAGATATTAAAGATGTCAATTTCATCCATCCTTGTGTATTAATCACAAGTGCAAGCAGGAATGAAAAGGAATGTGAATATATTCGCATCTGATCCATTATTTTATTCATTATATATATATTTTGACATTCGTCATATTCGTTTTAAAATGGATGTAGATATGAATATCACTTTGACATTCGTCAATATTCACATTCGTATTTGTATGTTCGTTTTCATACATAAGTATAGTAATAGATTTATTTATAAATGCACGTAACAATATTTTATGATTGCATTCACCATTGTTGATATGGTTGTTATGAAATTACTATATCTGATATATCTATTTTATGTGTAGACCATCCCAAACATGTATATTTTAGTTAATCTATTAAATATTTATTTTATTATTCACATCTTATTCATATTTATTTTACATTTGTATTCGTTTTTAAAGATATGGTAACACGTTTTTGACATTCGTCTATTTTCGTATCCGCATTTGCATTCATATTTTAAAATGGATAAGGATATAATTATACATATCTCGTATCCGTATCCGATTATTTTTATCTCTAAGCATAAGTATGCTTCTAAATTTGGGATTTAATTTATCGATAATCAACAATCACCATAAGAAGATAAAAATGCATGTAGGGATAGATAATCAATTTCAAAACGATGTAGAAAATTAATGACCATGCATGGTATATTAATTATACTTCTCCATTTCCTTTTATTTTTATTTCAAATTTGGTTTAAATGCCCATACAACTTTTGGGGACTTAAATGGAAGCAGCCATGATTTGTCATCTTATATTATACTAGCATTCTATAGTTTTGCATCTCTTTCAAGCTTTCTAACAGTTAGGTTGCCACATGATGACAAATGCCTACTCTTATCTATTGCATTCATTTTCATCTCATCGGATATTCAATTTAAGAATTTTATGCATATATCCTTCTGAGTTTTCGCAATTACTCTTACAACTTTTATCTTTCGTCTAATAGCGCTTGTGCCATAAGTTGTTGCATGGTTAACAGTTGTGCTCCTTTGATTAGCCGGCATTGATTCTCCTCCAAAACATGCGTTAAAGACGGAGGATAAGCGCAATTTAACCCCTTCTTCTTTTTCTTCCTTGTCTTCATCCTCCTACCCACCTCTGCTCGTCCTCTTCCTCTCTTGGCCCCCTAACTCCTTCTATCCCGAGCTCCTGTCGCCCCCACCCTGAGCACCATTGTCTCTCTCTGCCCTCTCCCACTGTTGAAATCGTGTTTCATACATCTAAGACCCTAAAATTGAGCTAAACTCGTCGACAAACACATTCATGTATGCATTAATATTTGTTTCTTTATCAATTCATTCTTATAAAAATAAAAACATGTTTTTATCACTTAAAAATGACTAAAATATATGCAAAACAAAAATTCGAAATAAATAAGAAAATATGAAACTAATAGAATACATATAAATATACTCAAACTTCAAATATCTGCAATTATTTTTATACAACTCTGATTCAATTGATTCCTTTTACATTAATTCAAGAAAAATATGTAAATAAATATAAAAATATAATAAAAGATCGAGTTAATAATTGACAAATAGAACAACTTCACTTTTTTTCAATATGCGTGCAATCTGAATTTTATGTCATCGTATCAATTCCAATTCTCCCCAGCTCACTTTTAAAATTCATCAATTTAAATTCTATAAATTATAAAAATATTTTGAAAGTCATCGAGGTTCATTTGTGAAAAGTTGATTCTATGCAATAGCTTATGTCTTTTCTTTCTTTTGTATATATTTCATTTTAACTCATTTTCTGTTGATTTCAATTTTATTTTGATTTATATATTAGATTTTCTTATTAAAAAACAATTAAAAATACAAAATCAATAAAAGTATCATTTTCTATACTAGTCAACATGACCCGTATTCCCAGACGGGATCCTTACAAAAGATGAAGCCCTATCATACATACACTTTTACGAGGTTAATGTATAGGACATAGACATGTCTCTTCTCCAAACACTCCACAAAATCTCTAGAGGAGTACTATGAAAAATATAAATAGATGGTTAGAAGATGAGGGACATTCCTATATATTAAGGGAAGGGAGAAGAGACCGACGAGGATAGGGAAGAGGAAATGCAATGACCAAAGGGGAGGATGAAGATAGGGGCGAAGGATAGATATGATTAGGGGAGAGAGGAAATCGATGTGGAAGTGAATAAAAACATGCATGTGATGAGAACATGAATCTAGGGGGATAAGGAGGGTGAGGTGATCGATGGGGATGGGAAGTAAGAAGGTAGGGAACAAGTAGGATAATATGGAAATCGATGGGTTAGAGAGGAGGATGCATGGTTTGTTATGGGAAAAGAAGAATACGACGGAGATGTAATCAACAAGGATAGAACAAACATGTGAACATGAGAGGTGGAGGCAGATATGAAGGGCGAGATGATCGAGAGAAAGATATATGAGGAGATGCATTCGATCGATGGAGGAGAATGACATGGATAATGATCGGATTATATAGACAGAGACGAGGAGGGACATCCAATAAGGGGACGGTGATGATGGACAAGATGAGAGGATGCGTCGTTGATGGGGAGACGAGGTGGATAAGGAGGTGAAGGGACGTGGATATAGAGCTGCTAATCGAATTGAACATGTTTGTATTCGATTAGAGTTCGTTCGATAATATAGTTCGAAAAATGTTCGTTCGTTTCTAAATGAACTGAACATGAACTTCAAATTTTAGTTCGATAGCTTAACGGATTGAACATGAACATAACATATGTTCGTCCGTTAAAAGTTCGAGTTTGATATATGTATATGTGTATGTATTTGTATGTGTAACTTAGTATTTATACACTTAGTAAATTTTGAGGTTAAAGAATTTGTGGTGTTTATTAGACTTTGTACTATTTTAATTTGAATAATTTCTTCTTTTTATTGCTTATCGAATCTTATTATCGAACTCCAGTTTCGAACTTGTTCATATAAATAATTTTTAGTTAAGTTAAATTGTTAACAAACTGTTATGGAACCGAACTCGAACATTCGTTTTCTAAACGAACTCAAACTCGAACATATCCTATATACATTTATCAAATCGAACTCGAACTCGAACTTTTGAACTTCCTTATCGAACCGAACTCGAACATAGATCCGTTCATTACAGTTCGGTTCGACTAGCAACCCTACGTGGATAGGAAGGAGGAAATACATCCGATGAAGAAATAAGGGGAATAGGGATGAGAGAGGATCAATAAAATAGGAAAGAGGATGTGTGACTGACATGGAAGGATATGGATAGGGCGAAAAAGGTGACCACACAAGGAGAAGGCGTGATCGTCAAGGAAAGACGAAGATAATTTTCAATGGAAGGGGAGGACGAGAAAGAGGGGAGGGTTTTACTTATGTCGGGAAGTATGAGGGTCATAGAATAAGGATGAGTGCATCTAAGATAAGGAATGCCACACATATGCCAGCATAAGAGCGGAAGGGAAGAAATGGATTATCAGGAATTTATGGATTATGTTTGATTCATAGATAGGAAATTTAGTGATATGCTCTTACATGATGATGCTTATGTTGTATTCATTATCATGTGATTTTTATGTTTTATATTGATAATGTTCATACTGCAAAAGCATATTAGAATTACCCTTGATGCACAACTTTTTTCGTTTAACGTATAAAAATATAGTATTTAAATATCCGTTGTCATATCTTTTGTCGTTTAACCTATAACAATGGAGATTACTTATTGCGAATCTGCCATTTTATTCTTGTCTAAATGGACTCCATAATTGTGGTTAACAATTCATATAACAATGACTTCTAGTTGATTTTCCCCCTTAAAGTTTGTAGTAGTCGTTGATAATTTATTATTGATTAAAAATAAAATTCTTGAGAAAGTCAACGGTTATAACAACAAATACTATGCCATAATAAGAAAACTGATTTAAGTCAACGAATAATTTGATATCCGTCGCCATGTCTTCTATAGCTAAATTTATAACAACGAATATTTTTCCTACTTGATCATTTAAATTGGTAACGACTATCATATTCCTTTCTATATTCCTCGCAACGAATCAGATAGTAACGATCATCTATTGACGGGTTTAGTCATTGTTAAATTTAGCAACGATTAATATAAATTTTAACGAATAAGTCAATAAAAGAATCATCATTCTTTGAAACTTTAACAACGAGTGTGGTATTCATTGCTAATTACAAGAACAAAAAGACAATTTTGCAACGAGTAATTTCTGTTGGTATATCGTTAACATCGAAAGATATGTCAACCAATATTCAAATTATTCATTAACTTATATCAATTTTGTTGCAGTGATTTATTGTGAATTTAAACAATCAAAGATAGTTCTGCAACAAATAATATTCGTGGCTATAGATTTAGCATCAAAGATATGACAACAACTGCTAAAAAATAATTTAAATAATTGTTATAGACTAGTTTTATTGTAATGATATATGCCTATGTTTCAATTGGATTGGATTAGAACTATTCTCTTGAACATGTCATATTTGGTGCTAAATAAAATATGAATTAATGAGAGATGAAAGGATAGTATGATATGATAGTTCCGGATCCAACAATTAATTTTCGATGAAGGACATCATTTAAGAAAGAGGAAGGGGTTCCCAATGTGTCAAATCGAAACTTTCCAAATTCTTAGTCCATTTGCAGCATTAGGTCTTTGGAGTTGCATGTGATGCAATAAGTTGTTGAGATAAATAAGACCAAAGAGAAGGCCTCTCAATATTGTGCAAGTTTCATCTCTTCAAGATGCATGATTGAGCTTGATGGTAAAAAATGTTTATGAACTGACCTCCATTTTTTTATCTTGTCTAACTATATATGTTATAGTTGTCATTGCTATACACATGTATTCTACCCTCCGATAATTTGTCATATGTGCCCTTCAAGTCAGTTGACATCCACTTACGTCCCAAGCAGATGTTAACTTTTAGACACAAAGGTACCTTTTAACCGATAAGTATGGTAGAATGGTCATTTTCTTAAAATCCTTCTCTTCATCTTCTTCCTTTCCCCCATACCTCCTCCTACCTCTACCATCCCCCTCGCCCAAACCTCTTCTTGCCCCCTCCTCTGCTGCCCAAACCTCATATCTCCTACAACGTCGCCTCCACCTCCTTCACCGCCCCCACCTCCACTACGCACATCCCCTAGGTGCATCTTCTGCCTTCCCCACCTCCTCTAACCCCATGCACCATAGACCCACTCCTCCTCAGTCTTCACCTCCTTCCGACCTCCCTTCTTAGCCCCACCTCTTATAGAACCCTCCTCTGCCGCCCTGACCTCCTACTGTTCCCTCCGATGTCACCTCCACCTCCTCTGTCGCTCAACACCTCCTCCATGCCCTTTTTCTGTCACCCCGCCTCCTCTAGGCCCATCCTCTAACGTCTCCACCTCCTCTTGTTCCATCCAGCAAGAAATCAGTGGCACAACTGATATTCCAAAAAAAGGAAAGGATATAACCGATATTGTAATATCTTAGAAGGGCATAAGTGATAAAAATAATGTAAGTTTATCTCCAAATTATATTAATTAAACTAATATAAAGTCTATCTAAGGAATTTCCGTTGCCATATTTAGATAACATCCTTTTGAAATCTGTTGCCATAGAAAGATGGAAATACATAACCGCAAATAAAATATTGTTGTGTTCACCCCCATTTTTTAGACGTACGTAATAATGAAATATTGACTTGTGATGATTTAAATGTCATACAAATGCAAAATTCGTTGTGAGAAGTAGAGTAGTCACGTGATTTCTCCAGCTAAAATGTCACTAACATTATAACAATCTAAAGTTCATAGTCAAAAAGCTGAAATTTTCACTGCTACACCTTAATCGCTGCAGGACTTTCCATTTAAATAAAAATGTTAATGGTAAAGTGGCTAGGAAAGTTTTAGATGTGAAATTTGACAATTAAAAATTATCCCACTCGGATGAAGGATAAAGATCAATGATAGATAGGAGAAAGTAAGATTTATCATTTGTTCTTGTTCGATTTGTTTGAGATATAAAGAAGGAATACATGATATAGACTTAGACTTAATGAATAATGTAATCAAGATGTGACAACTTTATCATAAGATGAGATAAAGCCTTATTTTTGATAAAGGTATATGCATACTATAATCCAAACAAACATGTTATGAAACAACCCTTAGTTTTGAATCCAATGTGGGATTGGGCCTATTGGAGTTGAGGCCCAACTGAAGTCCTCAAGAGAAAGTCCATTGAGCCCATAAACAAGAAAAGCAAGATTCTGGATTTTTGGAAGAAGAATAGGCTGACTATATAAGTGTTTCCTAAACTAAGATACTTGAAATCGTCGATGTTTCTTTCTACTATCGGTTTACGAATACTTTATCATAACATACTTATACGATCCGATACTAATATACATGATTTCGAGCTATGTCCTCTCGTTTTTCAATAGGAAAATCCCAAATCGTTCGATTCAATCCACGATCCCTTTCAAGTAAAGCGTCACATATATTAACAATGGTACTAGTTCGCTATGTGGTAAGTGTGTGTTTTTTTTAAGATCATCGGAAGCATATAACTTTTATAAAAGAACTCTTTAGGCCGGCTTCTTTGAAGAAAGTAGTAACTATTTTCGTTGCCATTTCTTAATTCAAAAGGGTCTATAGTGACCTTTTTTTTAAATCTTCATTATATCATCCATTTTTAAATATATAAGAATAATTTGTTTGTTGAGAAACTTTTTTATAGAGTTTAAAAATACTATAAACTCATTTTGTTGTAATGATGTATACATGCATCGAAAATCATCAAGTAGTAAAGCAACAAAGAATTGGCATTCCTCTGGAAAATTCAATTAGCTACATGTATTCGGTAGAAATTATTGATAACTGAATACTCATGAAATAAATGTAAAAACATTGTAACATATAAAAAAATAGAAGAACACTTTTTGAATTTTTGTCTTCAAGTAAAAGGTTTATCATATAACTACTATTTAGTCATCCTTGATTATATACATCAACCATCAATTTCGATATATCAAACTTTCAATTGAAAGGGTCGCAGGGGACTTCTACTTGACCTATTATATAAGAGCAAAAAACATACCAAGTCTATTTAACAAATACAAAATTAAGTTTTGTTTAATAATCTAGTAAGTATATCATCCATCAACCTTTTCTCATATAAAGCAAAGAAATATGTCACCTTAGGTTATTACCATTTATAGACAATCAATGAACTTTTTTTAAAACAGTAGGCTCGATAATTTCGAGGACTCTGAGCATCTCCCTTGAGATTCGAATATACACAATGCACAATCACCAGACCATTTATTGGATTCACCGATGAAGTGTTGTCTAATAAAATATACCACATACATATTGCCCTATACCACATGGTAATCCATGACAACTTGCAACCATATGTAACATCCAATCATAGAAAATATCAACAATAGATGGATAGACAAATTTTAACACGAAAACTGCCAAATGAGAGGATAAAAAATCACGTAATTTATCGCAAATCAAAATCAAACACTATAATCAAATCAGTCTCTCATGAGAAAGTTATACAAAGCCGACTCTGCAATACTACGTACATATCATCAAATGATGGATAGAAGTGAAGAGAAAAATATCACCAACATTTTATATCTACTTTCAAGTGGTAAAAAAAATGTCTAAGGCTAAGGCCTTGTTTGGTTGGAGAATAGGCCCTGTATTAAGGGGTCAATTCTCCTCTCCACACGGTTCCCAGTGGTACGATTATTCCCCATTATTCCATCTTATTTCACTCTTAATCCTATCTTTATCCCACCTTAACTACCTTTATTTCACCTTATTCTCCTTATTCCTATCCTCCAGCCGAACAAAGAATAGCCTCTTATTCTCCTTTTTCCCTATCCTTATTCCTGCTTATTCCCGAAACGAACGCACCCTAAGAGTAGGGAACCTAAAGATTGCGACTTCCAATTTTTTTCTCATATGAATCTTCTGTCTCCATCTATTCGAAACCCCATTTCTGTATTAACTCAAGATATGCTTCTTGAACCATTCATTATACATGATCCTTATTTCGTTCTCACTATCTCTCTCTCTCACTAATTTATTTCTTATGCGATGAGAACTTGTATTAGCACGGATTTATGAAAAAATCTTCCTTACGATAATTAAGAAAATCTGATAAACGAATCAAGAGAGAATCAAGGATTTAATCAGGCAGAGTTCGAAATGTTTTTCAACTATCCGGATGAATAGTAAGTATCAACAAGCTTAAACTTCATCTTTGTATTTTGTTCACATACAAGAAAGTTAGTCGATAACCTTGGTTCGTTTAAATAGTCCTAAATGGAAATACTATCCTTAAAATTCACTTGCATCAATTTCTTGTTATTCTCTACTTTCAAAGTATACAATTTCTTCGATTTTGACTAAATTAAGTTTGAATGATTCTCAAATTGTGGAATGATCTAGTCGTCGAAACCGTAGGACGGTGGTTGCATGCACGTCGTCGAATCTCACAAGAGACCAGATCTTGCAGGATGTAGGGAAAAGGGTGGACTAAGTGAGAGTTCTACTAGCCCTAGAAATGGAATCTTCCACGAGGAGGGGAAATATCGATCTCATAATTGGATCTCGTTGAGGGGAGCTCTCTTCTTGCCCCATCTCTCACCGTCTCATATTATCTCAAGCTTGACCCTGCCTGCGTAACTTCTTCAAAGTATTCGTGCATGAGTATCATGTAGAAGGTGATTGTATCATTATACCTTCATCCACAAACTGTTAATTCGTAAACTTTCTCATGCTCAAACTCCAATTTTTATCACTCTTGTGTTTGAGCTTTGAGAGGTAAAAACTATAAGATTGATGGTATTCACAATAATAGAATAGTTTTTAATTTTGTTTTACTTTAAATTGGTATTGTTTCCATTCGATTTAATCGTTTTATTAATATTGTATTTCAATCATGGCTGCTCTAATAATAGTTGATGTAAATATATATCTCATATAGATCGAATCGAGGAAAATCATAATGTTGATAAATGAATCTGTGTGGTTTTATATTCAAGACAACTACATCAAAGTATAAAATTTAGCCATAGAAAAACAATCAACTATAGTCTATAGATGCACAGAAAAATTTTGACGAGTAAACTCATAGAAAAATATCAGAATACTGCTAATGGAAGAAGTGGAAAGGAGAAAGATCTCCAAGCTGATTATTGTAGGAGAAAATCTCCAAGAACAGGAAATACAAATATTGCTTTCTTCAAATTTTATTGTAATATCCACATATATTCTTTCCAATCAATCTTGGATTGAAAATCTATTGAATAGATGTTGTCAATTTCTGATAAATTTACTTAAAGATCATTACGTATCTAAGTAATGATAAGTTTCTACATCAAGGGTCCCTACCTACTAGAAACTTATAAAAATGACAAGCAAATTATAACATGATAATTTGGTCTGGAAATTATTTGTATTTGGTAGATTATTGCAATAAAATATTTATATGTTGAAGAGTAATTTAAAGGTCACAATTGTATCCTCCGACGTTAAATATACAACAATGAAAATATTATTTGTAGAAAAATAGCACACTTTCAAATCAGCATTGAGTAAAATATTCGTTGTTACAAAATCAACTATTATCCATTCTTTATAAAGATTATAATGACCATTAATACGTTATTTTTTTGGAGTATCATGTAATGATCTTAATATGAAAGTTTACTAACAATATAATAATGAATATGTCATATGTCGTTAAACATAAAAAAATGTAATTTTGAAATACATTACTATTTTGTTGTTATATATTTAACACGAGAATGACAAGATCCGGAATGCGAGGCGATTAGCCATCAACCAAAGTTAGCATTATGGGACAGTGAGCAACCCACATGCACCAAGCGAATATTGGATGCAACTTCCACGATTTTTGGGATGTTTATTGGAAGACCCTCGAATGCAATCTTGCAACGTGCTCTCCAAATCGCACCACCAGAGAGATACTTGAATTGCAAAATCTGACAATCATCCGTAGTACAAGATTGCAAAGAAAAGGGGTCGAGAATTGTTGTTAGATTTATATTCGTGTTCTGTAATCCAACTTTTGTAAATAAACTTCTAGTATCCTCGTAAGTTTCAAATAAGTGTTCACAAGTTTCAGCATTTTAATGGCAAAGATAGCATCTGCTAGTGGAGGAGATGTTAAACTTATAAAGTAGATCATGAGTTGCAACCTTCTTATCAGCCAACAGCCACAGAAAGTACGGTATTATGGGGTCGAAGATCCCGTCTAGAATTTTGAGTTAAATTCCAATGCAATGCCACCCGAGGTTAAAAGAGTGTAAATCATTTTGTTTAGAGATTTGTGCTTGAGCAGTTCCCGAGTAGGGAAAACACATAAATCTTGTTGGTTGGCATTCAAGTTGTTAACCATCATGTTTATTATATCACGATGCGTGCAAATTGTGGCCAAAGCCCAATAAGGGCCCGGATCATAAAGCCTCTTGAACTAATTGTTCTTTGCTTTACATGTTGTCAGACCATTGTTAACATGGTTCCTCTTATTTTTTTATCAGTTTCTAAATGTTTGGATATTGGATATTAAGGGAAAGACTCCTGCAACAGGTCTCTCCATAGTGATGAAAGTTTACCACCACCTAATCGCTTTTGAAACACTCCTCTTAGTCCCAATGAGCCTGTACAGATATCACCTCAAATTGGAGAGCAAGCTTTGTAGATACATGTATGTATGAATTATTAGTAGATATAATTAGTAGATACATGTATGTATGAAGGTCCATATGAACTCTCCATGGTTCCCTTCATGCTCTTTTTACCTAAACATACATATAAGTAGATACTTTTATGTATGAACGTCCATTTGAACTAAGATGTTTCATATGATGAGAAGTGAAAGGAGGAGGTCAAATCCAATAGGGTACTCACTTGTCAAGGATCTACATATATCCCTATCCAACAACTAAGATAAGAAGGATGCAAGTGGGGTTCTCATGTTGGCCAACACCAATCAACAACATGCCCTAATCCTTCCATTGCACCATCAATGCCATGGCATGGAGTGGGGGCTTCTAAATAATAAGAGATATATACATATGTCTCCATGACAGCCTTTCACAACTTCTTGTGTTTTACAAGCCAACTAATGCTTGTTTGGACCACACTCAACTATGCATGCAAAGATCTACCCAAATAAAAATTCCAAAATTTTATCTCATTTGAATTTAATAATATCCTTTTGGAAGGCACCTTTTCTTTAGTGGTGAATTGTATTACTGCGTAGGAAAAGGAAGGATATTTGCCAAAATAACAGATATTATTTGTTGTAAAATTATCTTTGTACCTTGAAATTCATTATAGATAGTATAATGACATTTGTACTAGACATTTTCACGATGTTCCACGCTAATATATAGTTGCAAAAAGTTAGTGATCACGGATTCCCGATCTTGCTTAATCGCATTTGCTTTCGATGGATTCAACGGAGAGGATGACCTTATGCGTTTGAGATGTTGAATTTTGGAATAATAATCTGATTAAATAAAGTTCTTGTGGATGTTTGGAAGATGTTGGAAAGGAGGGTAGTACATGTCTTTTGGGACTATTTAATATTTTTTCGGTAAAGTAGGAAAATGTTAAATGAATAGAGGGAAAAAAATATTTTGATGCCTTCATTAAAAAACAGAATAGATAAAAAGTGTGCAAACTACACTAATATTAAATTGACTAGTAATATAATGAAGCTATGAGATGGTAATTGAAAGGAAGCAAAAATAAGTGCCAACATTATCAGTGTATCAATTTGGTTTTGTAAAGGGTAGGTCTCTAATCGAGGCCATACACCTTCTGAGACTTCTATGGATTAAGATTTCAAATTAAGATAGATTGAACTTTATGTACTTTTAGTGATTAGGAGAAGACTGATATTGTACTTAGAGAAATCATGTGAAAGATTAAGATTCTAAAGAAAGAGGGATTTTCTTTGAACAAATTTACTTGATAAAAGATATGTTAAGACTCCAACTATAGGGTGAGTGAATATTTTAATATCAATGCTGATTTGCTTCATTCCTTGAGTCCTTACTTTATCTTAATTGTTGACAATTCAACAAGGCATGTATAAAGAGAAGTGTCTTGGTCCTTGTTGTTTGTATATGAAGATGTTTTAGTCAATGAGACAAGAGATGTAGTCAACATAATACTTGAGCTTTGAAGGGATATTCTAGAGAGTAAAAGTTTTCGACTAAGTATAGTCAGAACAAAGTAGATGGAAATGTAAATTCGATGACAATGAAATTAGCTAGAAATGTAATCGACGTAAGTTTACAACACATTCAGCTATAAAGAAGTGTGTTTTTAATATGTAGACTCTATCTTTCAAAAGGATTTATAACATGGTTGAAGATAAGAGGAGCTTCAGATGTTCTTTGCCATAAGAAGAGTCCTCGAAGATCAATGAAAATACTATAAAGTTGAGTTGAGGTTGTGATGTTTATGGTAGCAAAAGTACACATCGAATGTAATATTTATAAATGAGGTGAGGATGCTTAAGTGGATGTTTTTTTGGAGAAGTGGTTAAGTTGATGTATATATGTATATGATTATTGAAAAAAGGATTGGATTCACAACAAAAGTACCAAACAAAAGAGCGGTCTAATACCGATGGAAGATAGAGTGAATAAATCCAATTCGAACATGTCAGAAGTTAGAATAAGAGTCTTCTAGGAGTGATCGAGGATCGTAATTTTTTTTGAAAAGATATTGTTAATAAGAACATGATATTTTAAATCTAGGTCGAATAAAAGATAAAATAAGAGAAACTTGATGAATGTGGTTTGCAATTCATCTAGCATTTCAATTCAAAGGTGTGAGAAGTTAGAAGAGAATGATCTAAAACATGCATGTTTGGAAGCAAAGAGTCTATGTAATAGACTCCCCTTAATGTAAGAAAAAGCTTGTCCGATGTCGCTAAGTCAATAACGATTGTTGTAACTTTTTCTCTTAAAAGATGAAACATGGACCATACTGATTTTTAGTAGACCAAGTTGGCAATTCATGTATAAATTGAGGGACCACATTTAAATATGGGTTGATGTCAAGTCTCTTTTCTTCAAATTCTCCCCTAATAAGGCATACCATGTCCCTTTCCTTCCATGTCTACCTCTCTCATCATCAATCATACTCTTCTTACTATATGCTTTTTTATAGGAATGTTTGAACTTATCCTTCCAAGATGTGCATACAACTTGATTGGTCATATTCAATGGATTTTTTCCAATTAGATCCAAAACCTCTAAAAGTCGCATAGAACTAATCAAAGGAATGAAAATTTATGACTGTGAATTTTGTAGGAATTTTTAGCAATGTAATGGAACTTTTAATAAAGTTGATCTCATATTCATCACATTTTTAAATTTTTTTAAGTTAATACCTAGTACATATTGTTGCCTTTACTTGAAGAATACGGAAGGTGTGATAAAGATGTGGAATAAGGAATAAGTGAACTCACTTGCTATTCGTTTTCTTTATGTTGGTGGGATAAATATGGAATAACAAAGTTTATTCATATTTTCTTATTTGGTTCTTGTTGAGAATGCATAATAAATATCATTTTATTGTCAAATAATTGGTGGTTATTGTGGGATATGCAGTGTGGACAAGAAATAAATAGTATTGGAACGAGGAAGTGATAAAAATTCAGAACAAGTGGATAAAACATGGATTATCTTTTTTTTATTCTCCAAAAGAAATGATGGAGAGAGGGAGGGAAAATGATTTTTTTTAAACTACGGGTTATTGGTTTTCTATCTGTTATCCTTCATTTTTTTCACATAATTAGTCTTCTTATTTTCAACCTTCTTACTCCCACAAATATACCAAAAGCAAAGAAACTTGAATTTTTCTAATTTACTCGGATTCTCTCTTTCTATATTTTTTTTAAAAGGTACACAAATATATATTTATTCCAAAAAAGTATAAATATATATATATATATCCTTTTATTTAGCTATTTTTTTGCTTTTATAAATACACTGACACCCCTTGATGATTCAAAGTTCAAACTTTGAACAAAATTGTTTGACAATAGTAATACTAATATTTACTTTTCTGCCATTAGATTGGAAGGAGTAGCTCTCTCTCTCTCTATATATATATGGGTAAAATGGGGCTGCCCCCAGGGAGTAGCCAACTTGGCTACTCCCACCCCTATTTTCCCCTCATTTTTTTATTTTTTGGAAAATAAAAATTTGTATATTCATCATTATATCCCTCTCACATTCTATTGAAATTTCGCCAGAAACAAAGACTCCTAAGCCCTCCATCCAGACGTCATTTTTTAACGGTCGCAGGATTTTTAAAATCGACCATGTTTGGATGGAGGCCGTAGGAGTCTCTGTTTCTGACGAAATTTTAATAGAATGTGAGAGGGATATAATGATGAATATATAAATTTTTATTTTCCAAAAAAATAAAAAAATGAGGAAAAAATAGGGGTGAGAGTAGCCAAGTTGGCTACTCCCTGGGGGAAGCCTCATTTACCTCTATATATATATAATGTCTTAAAAAATAAAAGAAACTTATTTTTCATTATCTTTTGAATATGCTAAGCTTGCCCTGTCAGGATATATGCATTAGTGTCTCCATCGGGATATAGATTAACTAACTGCTATAGATTTTTCATTATTAATGATGATGGTTAAGTTCGATTCACAAAATATACAGATTAAATCCCAAGGATACCTGATTCGGTTATTGAAAATAAACAAAAAAATGATTTTCATTAAAAAAATTGCAATAAATATGATCAATTATGCAATACAAGATTGTGATTATAATGTGGGATTAGTCATATGCAATTATTTTTATTTAGAGATTTCTACTCCTACTACCTTTCGAGTTTTTTCGATAAGGCCTATACTAGTATCTTTTTTTACAATTACATTTGTGCCCGTATATTTTTGCAAAATTCATATTACTGCCCTTATGTTATTTACAATTGTTGTCCTATATTAAACTAACGAAAGGATAAAATGTTAATATTATAATAATATGTTTATCCTTAAGTTGCGTCGCTAGTCCTTTTTGAATTGCAAAAAATTGGACCACATGTAATTGTAAAAAAAAGTTAAGATAAAATTGTTATTTGGAAAACTGATAATGGTACATGCGTAAAAATCCTTTTTATTTATTATCATTACATTGAATCCTTGGAGAAATGTCCCCTTGATAATAGCAATAACTTCAACATATAATTGATCATATAACATTCTCGTAATTTTGATTTACACATATGTTTGCAAGTTAAAAATATAGTTCGTTGTAAAGTATTATAATACTTGAAAGTAATACTTGAAATCAGATGTTAACATTTTTTAGTCAGGACTGCTTTTGTTATTTATCCCCAAATTTAGATTATTTTGCATATTTTACACTTAATTTAATGAACATGATTCCCAAGAACAAAAAACATTTTATTGTTGGAATCCAGCATCATCCTTAAAATGGCAATCTTTTTATGAACTTAAATCCATTAATTTAAAGTTGACTTAACTGCCTTGTGTTTTGTGGATCTTAAAGGGAGATTACCGTCGTAGTCGAGGATATAATCTAGTTAAAGGTGAAACTCGTAAATTTCATATCGTAGTTATTTTATACATATTTGTTTGTGTATAAGATTTTCTTTATATTTTCGACGCGTACAAAAATTATGTATTTATGTATATGTATATGCCCTCCAAAATATTACCAATATATGTGGCTTATTCTATGTAACATCTATTTTTAATTGACATTAATCTCTTGACTTCGCAACAAATGAGAGAATAAGTATGGACCAAAGACATACATCCATTTGTAGATCATAATCCAAATTAAATATTAAAAAAAATAAAATATTTTTTAAAGATTTTCATCAGTTGCATGTGCCTCTATGAGATATTGCAATATCAGTTATGCTCCTCATTTTTTTAGAATATCAGTTGTGCTCCTACCTTCTTGCAAAGCTTACATTCATGTCCTTTTATGATATCAGTTATGCCCTTACTTTACCGTAACAGAAGGGCAAAATTGTGAGTTCTGCAAGAATGTTGGAGCACGACTGATATTCAAAAAAAAAGAGAGGAGGTCTAGATATTGCAATATTTCAAAAGGATACAACCAATAAAAACACACTTTTTTAAATATTTTCTAAATCATATTATTTTAAAAAAGTAAAGGGATTGGTTGCTGAAGGCATGTGTAGATCCAATTCTTGTGTAGATTTTCAATGATGTAGACTCGTTGATATATGACAAGAAACTTTGGATTGATTCAATCATTTTCATATGGTGGTCGAGGGGCATAGATTAGACATCTTGGATCTAATTTCCAATGAATGTCCTTTATCTTTGCATACTAGTTGGCATGAGAATGACTAATTAAGGTTTATCTCTCAAGTGAACAGGTCTAATTACTCATTATTCATAACGAAAGTTTCACCTTGACACGTCTCATTTTCGGTTCCTCTTCCTTTTCTTTTCTCCTTGTCACTTATCGACACATCGCTAGCACTGCTTCTCCTGGGTACACCACGATATGAGTGTCCCCGACTGACAGATTCTTTACTTAGTGGAAATAAGACAAATTTACGGAATCGAACTCGATCTACTCGACTCTCCAGGCCTACCTGGCTTGCGATTTTAGTTTGAATCTTTACCTCTTCTCGATTCTCAGGCGTTATTATCCTTACTAAAAGGGGATTTGCATATGAACTTTGATTACTTATACCCAATGGACGAGGTAGTAGTAGATCCAGCTATTACTATCAAATCGGTGCGATATCATTGGTATCGGAGTTATGACCCATTCAGATAGCTAAATTAACATGGTATTGGCTATTAAGTTCATTACAATTAATGAGCTAAATTTAAGGATTGAATACACATAAATTTTATCTGAGGAGGGTATATATGCAGTATCCTCACCTTCATAACTTATGAAGGAGGATATACATGCAAATTCCCCCTCCTTATTATCAGTATCACACGACAGCAAAATTGGACCACACGGATGGAGACCGTATATAAGATGGCACTAAAAACATATAAAAAATATTATTTGGAAAATATTAATCAAAGCAGCAATATATTTTATACTTCGAAATTCCAACGAGTAATATATTTTTTCTGTGCCGTTGCCAACTAATCCCAAGAAAAGATTATACGCCTGATTTTCTTTTATATTTATGTTCGTATTTTCCAATGCATATTCCTGCCTACTTTTATAATTGCATTCCGGTCCCTCCGGAAATTTGTAGTTATACGTTGATTCATGGATAGTAAAACCGTCTAACTATTGTATAGGGCCTGTTTGGTACCTTTTGTGGACTGGGTTGGGTTGACCCACCCCGCGTTTGGGATCCGGGGTATGCGGGTTGGCATATGAGCATCGGTGGTGTGGGAAAGTGGGTTTCGATGTCGTGTTGGGGAAAGCTTTCCAGAGGTTGCAACCTTTCTACCGCTACAGCTCCTCATCGCCTTCCTCCAGACATGGTCGCGACTGCTGCCTTCAATCCTCACGCCTGCAGACTTCTTGTCGTCGCTAGCGTCCAATAATCAGGTCAATGGATTCCTGATCAGCCCTCACAAGGGACCCTGCACCAGGAGGAGACTACTCGATGGGCACCGCAGACGATGCACCATCGACCTTGAAGACCACTCGGCCAGAGACCATTCAGCTGCATTTACTGTGAAAGATGCCTAGCTATGTGGAGTCTTGCGAATCGACAGCCCCGACCTCATCCCCCAAACCATTGAGATGGGGAAGAAGGCATTCAACGATTGAGGAGGAGATCTATCCTTATAAATTGTGTGCCACCGTCATTGTCGTCATTCATTCACTCCTTGCTGCCGTGATTGTTCTTCCAGCGGAGGTTTTGGAGGAGATTGCACGGTGCTTGAAGGTCGTCCTTGGAGGAAGGTTTGTTATCTGAACCATTTTCCCATTCCTGCGTGTTATGCCTTTCATGGTTAGATTATATTGTTCGACTGGACCATTGTAGACTGAAGAAATGGTTCAAGAGATTTGGGTTTGGGTTCAATGCTTTCGATTTGGGTTTGGGTTACATTCAACTCGTGTGTCATTGAACATATGCTGGGCTTACAGTCAAGATATGGTTGATTCATGATATGCTGTGGTTCATTGTTTCAAAGTTCTGTTTTTTTACACATCTCCCATCATGAAGTCAATGCGAACGCTCTGTGCTAATAATGGTTTCATTGTAGATATGTCTCTCAAATTCAAGCTGGTAAACGTTATCGTCTTCTTCTATATTCCAATGTTCTTGCTAGGCTAGTAAGTGGTTGGTATAACGATAAATTAAAGATAAAATTAACTGGACTCGAAGCTGAGCAATCTTGAAGGTAGATATAAGCTTCATTTGCTGGGGTTACTGATATTGTTTGGGGTAATATTTGTTGGGTTTACTTGCTGGGGTTACTGATAATCTTGAAGGTACTTGCTGGGGTACTTACTGATAATCTTGAAGTCTTGTTGGGCTTATTTGTTGGGGTAAGATTTTTTGGGTTACTTGCTGGGGTCAGATTTGTTGGGGTTACTTGTTGGGCTAATAACAATTGTTGGGGTTAGTGGGGTACTGATAATCTTCAAGGTAGATAAGCTTCACTTGCTGGGGGTACTGATATTGCTGGGTTACCTTCATGGTAATCTGTCATTCAAAATATGATGTGGTTACAGTCATGAAGTGCTTCTGTTTGGGGTTACAGTCGATATTTCTTTCTCTTGTGGTTACCAGATTTCTATTCTCTTGCTCCGGTTGTGTACTCCTTCTTCCTTCAACATACGCTTCATTCAATATTTGGTTCATCAAAGTAAGGCATCATCATATTACTTATATGTAGTCCAAATTTTAGGTCGTGATTTTTCATTCCTGGAACAGGGGGTGATTGGAGCTATAGATGGTACTTACATTCCAGCACATGTAGATCCAGAGGTGCAAGGAGCGTATCGGTGCAGGAAACTATTTCCAGCACAGAACGTAATGGCCGATGTGGACTTTAACTTATGCTTCACATACGTGGTAACCGGATGGGAATGTTCTTGTGCCGACATGACGGTGCTTCGTGACTCCGTTGAGCGAGGGTCCCTACTTGTACCACAAGGGTGTAAATACTTAGTCGATTGCGGCTACGCGAATACGGACACATTCCTCGCTCCATACCGCGGCTCCCTATATCACCCACCGGCTTGGCGGGCACGTGGATGCATATATGACAACCACAAGGACTTATTCAACCACCGCCACGCCAAATTGCGCAATGTAGTGGAGCGCACGTTCGGCGTGTGGAAAAACAGGTTCAACTGCCTTGGACATATGCCCTCGTATCCATTTGAAGTGCAGAGGGACGTAGTTAGAGCGACATGTATCATACACAACTTCGTACAATTTCATGGTGGAGATGCAGTATCCGACGAGCACGCGGAGGAGGAGATGTTGCCGGAGGAGGTGGACGAAGACCAACTTCGAGAGGTTGCCATTCTTCGGGATGACATTAGACGCGGTGAAGTCCTCCGTGATAGGATAACCCGTGCAATGTGGAATAATAGGAGGAGGAGGGATGAATAGAGACATCGAATCATCTAAACAACCAGAATATTACCTTTGCAATGTCAATGTCTACGTCAGTACTTGTTGTTTGTAGTTATCTTCTCGTGAAGAATGGAAGTTATTGCCGTGTGTTGTAATTTACGACTTCTGTGATCATCATATTACTTTTTTTTGTATGCATCAGGTAATGGACCGTACGGTTATATGTAAATGTCGTACCCCAATGATTTTGAGCTACGAACCGGGCCAAGAGAACCCGGTGAGGCGCCTTTTCTATGTCTGCTCCACCAGTAAATGCGGTTACCGTGTACATTATGCGAATGCTCCAAGACAAAGGAGAATCAGGCACAGGAGTTCTCCTTCATCGCCCAACGTTTGTGGGACGTCGAGCGTGAAAATTCTGTATTACAACATCAGGTTGAATGTGCTGCAACTACATTAGACGACAAGGAATGCGAACTAGCATTCGTTTATTCAGAGCTGGATGATGCGGAGGACACAACAAGTTATCTCGAAGATATGGTGGATACACTACGCATATAATTGCAACATGCGGGCATCGAAACCGTGGACGACCGTATTGTTGACAAGCACGTCGTATGAGGGAAGTCTGTCTCATTTATTGTGGGAAGTTGTGGCAATCTACGTGTACGTGGCGTATGAATCAAGCTGCTTGTAGGGCGTTGGGCGGGTGCATCGTGACCCGGTGATTTCTTACCAAACTTATGACTTTATATCGTATTGAAACATCACCTGGTAGACGTGGTAGTATTACATGAATCAAAGGGGTAGTTACGATACAAGGCCGTAATATTTAAGTTAGTATGCATTGGGAGGGGTACAAATACGAATTGTATGAAGATACAGATCACGCATGCAATTTCACCAAAAATCTGTACACTGAATTTTATACTGACTGCACAATAACAAAATACAAATCACGTGCAAGAAGCGTGCACACGGACATGCGGTGAAGTGGCGAGAGACCAATAAGTAATTACAAAATTCTTTGGTGCCAAACATTTATTATTACAAAACTTTCTTAAGAACAAATGACATAGTTAATACTAGGCAGAAAATATAAAACTGGCACGAGGCTGAAATTGCAAAATACCATAACCCACCCCACCAACCAAACAACTACTATTACAATCAGGATATCCACCTCCCCATCCCCCTCAGGTGAGGGATAACCCAACCCACTCCACACCTACTCCACTAACCTAACCATTTTTGGGTTAATCTGATCATATGTACATCTTCGTTAACTCGCACGATGGATATTACTGTAACGTCCTGACTTATGTCATCGATCTGTTATTGAGGAAAATTTGCCTAGTCAACTTGTTGGGTTCGGGTCTAGATGAATCCGTTGACATCCACCCAAAATGCTTAAGTCAAGTTGTCAAGCAGTAATCCACCACACTTATAATCCACACATGTACTTCGTGAGTTCCCGATGTGGGACTGTATTTAGGACTGGGATGTTGCACTCTCACCCACTTATATTCACAACGTTCTCGTTGCGATATACTCCATCACTTATTCCTAGTGACAATGGATGATGCACGCTCCGTGTAGCCTTCTCCTCTCAACTCTTTGTAGGGGTGGCTCCACCTCTCGGATAGCTCTTTCCATTATCAGAGGGAAATCGACTCTAATAACATTCAAAACATCGCAGACTTCTGCATGGTCCCCATCTATTATTGAGGAAAATTGTTTTTTTCAACTTGTTGGGTTTGGTCCAGATGAACCCGTTGACAACCATCCAAAATACTTAAGCCAAATTATCAAGTAGTAATCTACCCAACTGGTAACTTACACTATGCTTTGTGAGTTTCCAATGTGGGGTTATGTTTTAGGTTGAGATGTTACATATACCGAATATAGAATACTTCAAATTTCCCTCTTACATTATTAATGTCAAAATATATTTAGTATTTTACGTTTCAAGTAACACGTATAGTTGCTTAAATTTGATAAAACTAAAATGATCCTAAAAGATATTATTTATCTTTACTCGTAATGTAAAAAAAAACAAGAAAAATAATTTAAAATGGACAAATAGTTTGACTATTTTGAGTTAATGTTGGATGACCTTACTCATATCCTGAACAGAGATTTTTGAACCTCAACTCGTTCAGCTTGCTACTAGGGAATGTGTCGGGTCATTGAGGTACGATCATGTGCACAACCTGTCAAAGATCTCCACATTGAGAAGATCGAATTCGTGGTGGTGACAAGAACAGAGAGGCATAATCTATCGGATCATTGTTCAAACAGGGTTTTCGGACAGATGGATCTCGTGGACAAAGATGTGTGTAACAACCGCTTCTTGCACTATCCTTATCAATGGTCAACCGAAGGGAGGATATTTTCGGCCGCAACATGGAGTTCGCCAAGGTTGCCCTCTAGCTCTACTACTTTTTTGTTCTTGCGACGGACACCCTATATGTTATGGTTGATCGAGCGGTGACATAAGATTTTTGCAAAGTATTCGTAAAGTAGTAGCTTTTAATGCCTCTACTTCAGCATGCTGATGACACGGTCCTTTTTATGGTGGGAGGAGCTGAGAGCTGTAGAGGCATGTTAGTGGTTCTCGACATCTTTGGTGTTGTCTCCGGATTAAGACTCAATGGAGCCAAATCAGATTTTGTTCCTTCGGTTTGGAGGATGCAAATATTGAGATTTGTGCTTATTGGTTGTGTTCTCCTCGTAGGGACTTGCCTTTACGATATCCAGGGGTGCTGATTGTAAGAGGGAAGATGCTTTTGGCAGATTGGATACCTGTGATTGAGAAGTTGGACCAGAAACTGGCCAGTTGGAAGTATGTTTGTCTGTCCAGAGGTGATAGATTAGTTTTGACGCGCTCAGTCCTTTCTGCAATTCCCATCTTTTACCTATCCTCTAGAATTTTGCCTGTTGGAGTTAGAAAGAGTCTTGAAAATATCATGAGACGCTTCTTATGGTCTTCATTAGGAAGATCAAGCGGATTACCTTTAGTGTATTGGAAAACAATTTCATGTTCAAAGGATGATGGTGACTTAGCTGTGCGTAGCCTGGATGAGATGAACAAAGTGTTCATCATCAAGTGGATTACGTGGATTTGGGGTGATTGTAGCAGCTTGGCAAGCATTATGATAAGGAAGATTTATGGTAATGACTCGTCGCTGCCTGAGGACGGTATCCTTGGGCACACCCCCTCGTATTTCTAGCGAGGGATATGTGGTGTGGTGCATGACATTCATCTCTTTCTGAGACATGTCATTGGAGATGGATTTGGTTTCAAATTCTAGAAGGATGACTGGTGTGAGAGTAGGTCCTTTGAGCATGAGGTTTCCGCAGTTGATGGCATTGGCAATGGACTTGGACTGTTCTGTGGTGAATGTGTGGAACGAGCAATCTTTTTTGTTTAGATTTCGACACGAGCTCTCGGATCAAAGATTGGAAGAGTTACTGGTGATGCTGGTGGATTTGAATTATGTTGCAGGGCCCTTTGAGGGACAAGATTGCTGGAGCTGGTGCGATGGGACATTCTCTGTTGTCAAGACTCAAGGCATACAAGGCGTTGAAGGGGTCAATGATTTTTGACCCGGGAGGATGCATGTTGGATTGTAAAAGGATCTGGAAATGGGAAGGTTCTGGTGCATGTGAAGGTTTTCTTATGACTTTTCAGAAGGGGTAGACTTTTAACAGGGGACATACTTGCGCGATTTGTAAATCAGCTAACCCCAGGTGCTCGCGATGTTTGGGTGAGGTGGAAGGTGACCACTTTTTTCTTCAGGGTGTGAAAGCTCAATGAAGGCATGTGAGTTATTTGGGAATCATGCAATTGGTGTAGATGGTGTTTTTTATTTCTGGGAGTCTATTGGAGCGAACTGGATATGCACGAAGAGAGAGAGAGAGAGAGAGAGAGAGAGAGAAAGATCTGGCACTTTTGGCTTTGATTTGGGTGACGTGATTTGTCAGGAATGGTGTGATATTCCATCAGGAGCGATGTTATGTAGAGAACATTGCCGTGCATGCTCGAGCGTTAGCGGAGCGTTGAAACTTATAATTTTGTTTCTCTATCCAACCTGTTTACATGTGTGTATCTTTTTTGATGATTAATGGTAAAGTTTTTAAATACTCATCTATACGGTGAGGGCTCTTTTTTCTTTAAAAAATTCATCACGTCCATAAAGCATTCATAGCCAAAGGTTCACTTCTTTGTTGCGAAAGGAAGTTATGCTTGCAAATTCTCCTTTTCGTCACCTCCCAAAGGAGGAGGGTCCGTCTGCAAAATCACCACTTCCGTCAACAAAGTTCGAACGCAGCGGCGGCACTGCAAATAATAAAGGAGCCACCGCAAGTCCTCTCATCTTCTCTCGCTCTCACTCTCGCTCTCATTCCAACGCGGCGGAGCTCAAATCGCCCAAACCTCTACTCTACGCGAGCTCTCCGATAGAATTGCAAATCAATTCTCTTGTTCTCTCGTTCCTCTCTCGATCTCCACATGCGAGCTTCGTCGACTGCTTCGTATTCGTCGTTTCAATCCGTCTTTTTGTTGCTTGGAATTTCGTGCGTCTTTGGTGATTCTGTGATGCATTTTTTTCAATAACCTAAAGAAAGATTGAATCCTTTTCGTTGGTAGCGATCGGTGACGCGCAAAAGATGCTCATTTTATCTGGTTTACGTGGTTCTTTTGGGTAATGTTCCGAGGGATATGAATCTAGAGAAAAATGAAGTCCTTTTACTCGATATTTTGTTGTATTTGATGTTTGGGATTTGGAGGCCGAACTTTGGAGCTTCATGGAGTACCTGCAAAAAAAATCCTTTCAAAAAACCCATACTCGTGATCTTTGCATTGCACCTAATCTGTTTGTGGTTTGTAAAAGATGTGTTTTATAAGTGGGAATTCTCGTTGTCCGTTTTGATTATGGCATGTGGTATTAAGGGCCTTTAGAACCTCTTGATGGAAAAACGGAGTTGTTGCTTGTGGGTTTTTTTCAGATTATTCGACGTTTCGTTGTAAACGAAAGTGACATTTCGCCTATGAATGATCTGTAATGAATGTAATTTTTTGCGGTGAGGATTATTCTTATGGATTCTTCCTACTTCTTGATGGACTAGGATAGGTAGTGCAATGTGATGTTGCTTATGATGTGGGATCCTTTTTAGATAACAAATACTAAAGAGAGTAAGTTTGCAGCATTCTGTAAACATTATATCACTACGAGTCTGGCAGAATACTTGTGACCCAGTGAATCTGATTTGGTATTTTTCCTGGCAATTGTATTTCAAACTTTGTGGTTTCTTATACTCAAAATGTGGAATAATAGTTTTTTCAATATTTATTGTGAAGGGAAGTTTTAGAAAGAATTAACTGAATGACCACATAGAGCCATCGCATTAGGATACTGCATTATAAAAGGCAATGGGTTATAACCCTGTCTATTTTTTCTACTAATTATATGCAACCACACTTGGATATAGATGCTTTGTTATACTGAGAAAAGAGCAAGGATTCGTCCCAATTATTTATAAACAAGAAATTCCCTTTCCATCCCATGTGACAGTACAGAGTTATGCCTTCTCGTGCAATTTACCACAAGCAGCTTTTTACAATTACGTACAACTCTCATATCCAAGACCCATAATCTCATGCGCTCCCACTCAGTCGTGAGATACATCCATATTTGTGTAGGCACAAGTTATTCAAAAATATATTGCCACGAAGTCAGCAAAAAAATACCTCACAACTCTTTCGATTGCCTATTAACGTAGATAAAAGTTTTGTTTTCTTTCTGGCTTTCATTTCTTAATGATACTATGCTATTTTTCCTATTTATGCATTTCCCCTGGTGTTCTCCAAATGTTTATCAAGTCTGGTTGCCAATCTGGTTGACCTTTGCTTTCTTTATTCTGCAACTCAAAATTTTTCCAGAGTTCTAAACTTTGTTCTTGCAGGAATAACTAAAGTTACTCTTTTGGATATTCATGACAGAAACACTATTGGAAAATTATTATTGCTTCTGAATTAAAAAGCAATTGAGGAAGGCTACATTTAATCAAGTAGTGAAATGAATCGCAATGAAGAACTTTCAGGTAATGATATTTTTCAAATTGCTTCTCTTATGTTACCAATTTTGATTGGGTGTAGAGCGATGAGCATTTTGGTTGAGTTTGTTCATGCTTTTATTATTTCGAAAATCATATAAAGAAAAAACAGTAGCACCTATCATCTTATACAAATCTTTAATCTACATTCTTTCAAAGCATGTGAAGGGGAGCATCTTCCCAATTCTAAAGTCATCGGTTATATTTCCTTGAGGATGCTTTGATATGTAGAGAAGGCAGATGAATCCGTCGTAGACTTGTTGTTAGAATAATTATGTTATTTAGTTTTAATTGTCCTGTTTCTGTAAATTACCCATAGAGCTTTTCTCCTATATAAGAGAGCTCTAGGGTTTGATGGAATGCATCTTGCTTATTCCCTTCAACATGGTATCAGAGCGACGGTCCTAGACCGGAGTTCTCGAAACCCTAACCCTACCCTACCCTACCCGCCGGCCTCCCTTTCTCTCTCTCCCTCCGATCGACGTCGCCGCCTCTTCCGCCGCACGCGCGGCTGCGCCCCTGCTGCCCCTGCGCGTGAGCCCTCGCCTGCGTGCATCCTCGCTCGTGCCTCCTCATTCGCGCCTCCTCGCTCGCGCGCCTCCCATACGAGCGTGCCCCTTGCTCGTGAGCTCGTGCCTGCGCGCGCGGCATCCTGCCCTGGTTTGCGCGCGTGCCCTGGTTTGCCCTGGTTCAACGCGCGTGAGTCTTCAGCGCGCGACATCCTCTGTACGTGCGAGCCATCCACGCGCGACTGGTGGTGCGCGTGATTGGGTTGTAGCCCTACCAGTCCACAGTAGGCGAACTCGTCAGAGGAACTCTCAAGGTATGGAGGACGTTGTGGTTTGAGTCTACGTCCACAACAACCTTCCTATATGTTCACGTAGACATTATTGTCTAGTCGTGTAACCCCAGTTGCAGAATATTATTGTCATCATGTCAGACAACAAGGTAGATCTTCCGTCTCTGGGTGCCTTTAAAGGTCCAGCACCTGTTGTGAAGATGGACGGCACGAACTATGAACTGTGGGCCATGCAGTTCATGAGTCTTATGCAATGCAATGGCAAGAAGCATATCCTCACACAAGAGGAACCTGTTGAGAAGACCGGGTTAACGCCTCATGGGAGGCTGATGATGCATATGCACGTGTATGGTTATCGGGTACCGTGTCCATGGAGATAGACAACGACATTCTGAGTCAAGGCACTGCGAAGGCTATGTGGGATATCCTAGCTGCCACATATTCTCCGGCATAGAACGAGTCCAAGATCTTACAACTCCAGCATGACATTTTCACCTCGAAACAGAACAGACGTCCTCTTCATACCCTGTATACCTCTCTGAGGGGTATGTTTGAGAAGCTACACGGGTACATTCCGTTGACAGCCACACCAGAACAACTGAAGGAATATAGGGACTCAGTGATGACAGGAGTATTTCTAGCAGCCCTTGATCAGGAGTATGATGCCGCCAGAGCGCAGATTCTTACAGATGCCACCATACCTCCTATGGAGGAGGCCTATCGCAGGTTGGGTAGACTCTCCATATCTCATGGTGGACCTCAGACGCCCTCAGCTATGGCAGCATCTCGTGGTAGGGGAGGATATCAACAGTTTCGAGGTAGAGGTGGTCGTGGCAGAGGAGGAAGTAACAGACCTCCTCGACAGCCGTGCACTTACTGTCGCAGGACTGGTCACACTGAGGAAACATGCTATTCTAAGCATGGGTTTCCTACTACTACAGCACGTGTGGCGGAGCAGACTCAACAGGAAGGGGGTCCTTCCAATGTCCCGGATCAGAGGTTTGAGGAGTTAGGGGCGCGACTTAGGGAGATCATGCCTGGTCAGGGGCCAACAAGTACTTCAGGATCTTCGGAGATAGCCGGTTCAGCATCAACATCCATGTCAGGTACAACATATGCTCTTACTAGTTGTTACAGAGCAGATATATAAGAATGGATCATGGATTCAGGAGCATCTCACCATTTATGTGGTGATAAAAAGCAATTGGATGGTTTTAATGCAACTCAGACATGACGCTCTGTGGTGATAGCTGACGGGACACACTCTCCCATTACTGGTCAGGGGGAGGTGCAGTTGACCCCTGCGATACGGCTTCAGAATGTTCTTTATGCTCCCAATTTTTCACTGAGTTTACTGTCGATTAGTCAAATCACTAAGGGCCCGTTCGATAGGAGAATAAGCTGAAATAAGAATGGGGAATAAGGAGAATAATGGTCTATTCTCCGTTCGGCTGGAGGATAAGAATAAGGAGAATAAGGTGAAATAATGGTAGATAAGGTGAGATAAAGATAGGAATAAGAGTGAAATAAGATGAAATAATGGGGAATAGTCGTACCACGAGGATCCGTGTTGGGAGGAAAATGGGGGCTTATTCCTCTTATTCCATTCCCCCTTAACCTCCTACCGAACATGGCCTAAAGATTTACATTGTCGTGCCATATTTGACCCATCTGCTCTTGTGTTTCAGGACATCCTAACGGGCAGAGTGATTGGAACTGACTGTGAGCAAGGGGGTCTCTATAGACTGGTGCAGTCTTCTTATGCTGGTGTCTCTTCTGTGAGTGCTGGATCTGTCTCTCCTTACACATGACATCTCCGCTTTGGTCATCTTCCGTTGCAAAAGATGGTCCATATCCTTCCACAGATTTCTCCCAGGTCTACTTTTCAATGCGAGGCGTGCCAGCTTGGAAAACATCACCGGTCGTCGTTTCAGAGTCGTCTAGGTCCAAGTCGTCATGGTCTGTTTGAGTTACTTCATTTTGATATTTGGGGTCCCAGTCGTGTCCCTGATCTTCAAGGGCATAGGTTTTATCTTGTTGCTGTCGATGACTTTTCTAGGTTATCTTGGGTCTTTCTACTTAAAAATAAGTCTGATGCTGGACATGTTATTCAGTCTTTCATTATTGAAATAAAAAATATTTTCTCTGCTATAGTGAAATTCATACGGTCTGACAATGCTCTAGAATTGTGTAGTACTCAACTATCTAAATTCCTTATGTCTCATGGGATTGTGCATCAGACGTCTTGTGCATATACCTCCCAACAGAATGGGGTGGCTGAAAGGAAACATCGTCATTTGTTGGATATTACCAGAACCCTTTTGATTCAGAGCCGTGCCCCTCACTCCTATTGGGGGGATGCGGTTCTAACTGCCTGCTATCTGGTTAACCGTATGCCTTCGTCAGTGTTAGGGGAGAAGATCCCGTTCTTGACTGCGTTTCCCGAGAAGGATCTTTTCTCCCTAACACCACGCGTTTTTGGGTCCGTTGCGTTTGTTCATTGCTTCTCTCCTGGTCTTGACAAGCTGTCAAATGCGTGTTTGTGGGTTATTCAAAAACCCAAAAAGGATATCGGTGTTTTGATCCAGTTAGACGGCGGTACTATGTTAGTGCAGATGTCACCTTCTTTGAGTCCATTATGTATTTTTCTCCTACAGGTGACAGATTCACTCACTCAGAGGAAAGAGACGATATCTATGTGCCTCCTCCTCCTTCATCTGTTCCACGCTCTAATCCGACACCACCACCACAACAACCTACTCCACCACCACCATCGCCACCACCAGCTACTATTTTTTATCCTCAGGTCTATCAGCGTCAGCCCTCTGCTCATGTGCCTCCTCCATCATCCAGCACGCCCGAGGTATGTACTGATTATTTGAGTTTTTTTGATGGCACGGGTGATTTGCATGCGCAGATGGATGTACAGGGTACAGATGGTACTTCCATTCCTCCAGTTGATGACCTAGATATCCCTATTGCCCATCGAAGGCAGAAGCGTGCGCGGACGATGAATCCCAAATAAGGGATGGAGTTTGGATCTCAGGCTTCGTTGGAGCGTTTATCTCCGGACTTTCGCCAGTTTTTTGTTGCGTTATCGGCAGTAGAGATCCCACGGTCATATCAAGAGGCACTACAGAGCAGTCCGTGGCGTTTAGCTATGGAGGAGGAGATGGCGGCGTTGCAGTCACGTGGTACGTGGAGTATTGTGCATCCTCCACCAGGTGCGTCAATAGTGGGCAGCAAATGGGTCTTTACTGTTAAGAATCGGGCTGATGGTACGGTTGATAGATACAAAGCCAGGTTGGTTGCTCGTGGGTTCACCCAAACATATGGGGTAGACTATCAGGAGACGTTTTCTCCAGTAGCACGTCATTCTACCTTACGGATTCTCATTGCAGTTGGTGTTGTCCGTGACTGGCCCCTATTTCAGTTGGATGTCAAGAACGCTGTCTTGTATGGTGACTTGCAGGAAGAGGTTTATATGCAGCAGCCACCCGGGTTTGTTGCTGAGGTAGAGTCCAGTATGGTGTGTCGTCTTCATAAGGCCATATATGGCCTGAAGCAGAGTCCACGGGCTTGGTTCAGAAGCTCTCGAAGTTGATTGAACAAAAGGGCTTCGTCAGATCTACAGCAGATCATACTCTCTTTGTAAAGAGAGAGCAGCGAGGTATTGTGATCATCTTAGTGTATGTTGATGATATTGTTATCACTGGCAGTAATGAGTAGGGCATTCAAGCAGCCAAGGATTTTCTTAGCGAGCAGTTTGTTACGAAGGATCTGGGTACACTTCGTTACTTTTTGGGATTGGAGTTTGCACGAAATGAGCAAGGCTGGTAATGACACAAAGGAAGTATGTTACTGATCTGTTATCTGAGACAGGTATGGCAGGATGTAGACCAGCTACTACTCCTATGGATCCTAATGTTAAACTTTATGATGATGACTCTGAGGAGGTGGACAAGAGACGATATAGAGAGCTCGTGGGGAAGTTGTTGTATGTTACTATTACCCGACCTGATATAGCCTTAAGTAGGATAAGTCAGTTCATGGAACAACCCAGGCAGGCTCACATGAATGTTGTTTTTATGATCTTGAGATATCTGAAGTTGTCTCCAGGTGCTGGTCTTCTGTTAGAAGAGATACCTCTATATCCGTCACAGGTTGTGCTGATGCAGATTATACTGGGTGCCCTAATGATAGAAAGTCTACTTCAGGCTTTATTGTATTTGTTGGCAGCTCACTAGTAGCTTGGAAGAGTAAGAAACAAACTGTCGTGGCTCGATCCAATGCAGAGTCAGAGTATAGGGCAATGGCCCAAGGTAGTGCTGAGATGATGTGGGTTAAATCTGTTTTGACTGATTTAACTATTGAAGTACCTCTTCCTATGCATCTTAAATGTGATAATCAGGCAACCTTGTTTATAGCCAATAATCCAGCCTTCCATGAAAGGACAAAGCACATTGAAGTGGATTGTCATTATACACGGGATTTGATTCAAAAAGGGCTTATTTCGACTTCTTATGTATCATCAGGAGAGCAGATTGCAGACATGTTCACCAAGGCTCTTGCGAGGGGTCCTTTTCATCTCTGTTGTTCCAAGCTGAGCATGTTAGATATATATGCTCCAGCTTGAGGGGGAGTGTTAGAATAATTATGTTATTTAGTTTTAATTGTCCTGTTTCTGTAAATTACCCATAGAGCTTTTCTCCTATATAAGAGAGCTCTAGGGTTTGATGGAATGCATCTTGCTTATTCCCTTCAACACTTGTGCCTTCAACGCGAAGGATCAGAGTTCAAGCTCCACAAATAAATATTTCCTAAAAAATGATACTAGTTGCACTAATAGAGGATTTTGATATGACTTCAATTTGGGGGAAGGGATCTTCAGAATTGGAGGGAGAGAAGGCTGGCAAGGAATAGATATAGATGATCAAGCTCCGGTGTACACGATGGGCTCATTGTAGTTGTATTGTGCAATGAGGTGTTTGCCATGTTTAAGTAGGAAACCGTGACAAAATATCATGTCAAACAAAGCTTCTTTGATCCCCCTACTTGTTATGTTATAGAAGGGGGGGGAGGGTTTAAAATTGATGGGCTCCAGATACATTAGTTTCTTTCATTAGATTGTTAAAGTTTTATTTGATTTAAAATATTGTAAGAGAGATAATTTGAAAAGTTTCTTCAAAATACAAAAGTTTCTTTCGTTAGAGTGCATGTGTGTGTGGGCGTGTGCCATGTATGCATCATGGAAGGCCGTATCGATACGATATTTCGACGATATATCGCCGAAATATCGCCCATATCGACGAGCTTTTGTGAAGAAAATGCCTGAAAATCGGGATATATCGCCATATCGGTCCCATGTCGATATCGATATATCGGTGATATATCGCCGATATATCCCGATATTTCCTTCCATGGTATGCATACATGTGCATGTAAGGCTTTATTTTATCTTGCACTCTGTTTATGCATGTGTGTGAGACCTACTTTTTATCATTCATTCTGTATGATTTTAAATAACTTTATTTTTGTTGTTTATATAATAAACTTATTAAATTGCAACTTTTTGTAGAATTCAAAAACTGCCACTGAAATGAAACCTAAATCATCTCATGGGTCACGAGGAGATAACCAAGACAACTTAAAATCGGAAGCTCTTGATGCAGTTCCCGATTCAATACAAATTTCTAGCACTGATAACCAGACAGTCTCCCGTGAGGACGTAGCACTTGTAAGTTGAAAACATTTGATGTTCTATAGAAGCTAACATAATAATATTTCCGGCATATCCAATGTTAATGATTGGTTTGTTTTATTCAATATAAATTTTGTCAGATAGCTTTTTATTGGCTGTTGTTTTTTTATCATTGCTCTTGTAAATTTTATTGCAATTTTAGATATTAACCTTTATGTTGGCCTTAAAATGCAGGTCCAAAATCTTATTGAACGTTGCTTGCAGTTGTATATGAGTAGAGCAGAAGTTGTGAAAACTCTCCTCAATCGAGCCAGAATAGATCCTGGGTTTACAACTCTCGGTATCCTTTTAATTCTCAAAAATATAGAATTGGTTTGTTGATTTGAAATAAATATGCATTTGGTACCAAGTTGGTGGATTCAAATCAAGGAAAACCATGTAGCATTATTAAGATTGTTGAGTTGTGTTAGTGTGTTAATGGATCATGGTGAGGGTCCATTTAACTAAGGGTTTATATGTATAACACATTAGAAAATTTGAAAGGAATCACCTTATTCATATGAAGAGCTCTTAGATCTCTTGTAGATCTCTTATATCGGAGAAATTTTGAGGGCCAAATACAATGAGATACAACAAGCCTTTTCTCACATTAAGTAGGGTCGGCTACATGGATTCTTTACCTCCATTCTGATCTATCTTGGACCATTCCCGGGCTTAGATCCAAATAACTAAGATTCCTTCGGATAGTCTCATTCCAACACTTCTTAGGCCTTCCTCTCCCTCTTTTAACCGGCTCAACCTCCCAAATCTCGTATCTTCTTACTGGTGCATCAACCGACCTCTTTTGGAAGTGGCCAAATCATCTTAAGAGGTTCTCCCTCATCTTATCCTCTATCGGAGCTCACCAAATTTCCTTTCGATCACACCATTCTGAATTCGATCTTTTTGTGTTTGACCACCCATCCACCTTAGCATTTTTATTTCTGCTATTGCCATTCTCTGCGCATGTTTATGGTTCACATGCCAACATTTAGACCCATAGAGTATAGCAGGTTTCACAGCTGCTTTGTAGTACTTTCCTTTGATTTTGAGGAATTTTTTTATCACAATGAACAATAGAGGCTTCTCTCCACGTTAGCCTACCCGTATTTATTCTATAAGTAACATCTCCATCGATTTCCCCATCGTGTTGTAAAATAGATCCCAAGTGTCTAAAAAAATCTTCCTTTGAATGTTATCGTCTCCAATCTTGTCCTCAATTCCTTCACTACTGCTTCCATCAAATGCGTACTCAATATATTCAATCTTATCTCTACTCGTTCCTTTAGTCTTTAATGCATGCCTTCAAACCTCAAGATTCTCTGTTACCCCATCTCTAGTCTACCAAATACAAATGATCCACATAAAATGATTAGGAAAGGACAACAATGTCTCAACACTCCCTCAAGTTAGAGTATATACATCTATCATGCTCGACTCATTACTGTATATGTCAAACGTGACTTTGGGGAGTAGCTTCATAAATATGTTCATTGCGTGTTGTGAAGAAGAAGCATGAAAGGTAGCCAAAAAAACCTTTCCACATAATGTTTATAATGTAGTGGTAATTGACCTCTATATGATTAGTTCTCTAATGGAACTCAAGATTGTTAGCTATACATGGTGTCGTCGATTGTCACATTGTAGCTGTATAGGGGGTGGAACCTCCACAAGATCACTCATAATAAACTTGACTCATATTAACTCTGTGGTAGGGTCCATGGCACTATTGGTAGAAACAAAAGAATGAATTGCGTTATTGAGAGGCCCTAGGGTTCTCTTGTATTGGGGAGAAACCTGTTGGATAAACTACAAGAAGAAGACAAAAGAAATAGATAATATGAAAACAATAAGAAAGATAACTAATATCTCAACACTCCCCATCAAGTCGAAGCGTAGATATCGATCAAGCTCAACTTGGAACACCATCTCTGATAAGGACCTTTGGCTAGGCCTTAGTAAGAACATCTGATGTCTAGTCTCCAGAGCTGACATGCGTAGTGGCGATAAGACCCTTCTGTATCATGTCACGAGTATAGTGATTGTATGCATTTATGTGCTTGGTCCTCTCATGGAAGGCTGCGTTGTTTGCAATGATAAAAGCAGCCTGGTTGTCACATTGGAGGTGCATGGGAAGATGCACCTCTATAATTAGGTCAGTAAGAACAGATCTAACTCATATCATCTTTTGTGCTAGTCTATGCCATGACCCTGTATTCTGACTCAGCACTTGATATGGCAACCGCGGTCTATTTCTTGCTCTTCTATGAAACTAGGGAATTCCCTATGAACACAACAAAGCCTGAAGTAGATTTACTATCCTTTGGACACCCGTCTTAATCTGCATCTGTACATGTTGTAATTGAAAGAGATGTACCTCTATTGATAAGAAGTCGTATACCTGGTGATGTCTTCAGATACCTCAGAATCATATGGACTTCATCCTTATATGCATGTATGGGCTGCTCCATAAACTGACTCACTTTGCTCATTGCAAAGGATATGTCGGGCTTGGTAATCGCCACATATAGGAGCTTGCCAACAAGCTCCTTGTACCTCCTCTTATCGACCTCCACAGTGTCATCATCATCGAGCTTCATGCTTGGGTCCATAGGAGTAGTGACAGGTCTACAATATGCCATGGCAGTCTTTGAAAGAAGATCTGTAACATACTTCCTCCGAGTCATCACAAGACCTCACTGGTTCCTGGCAAACTCCAGTCCAAGGAAGTAGCGTAAATTACCAAGGTCCTTGGTCACAAACTACTGACCTAGGAAGTCCTTGGCACCCTGAATGCCCTGCTCGTCTTCCCCTGTAACAATAATATCATCAACGTAAACAAGAGTTGCAACACTACCTCGTTGGGTCATGTGCACAAATAAGACAGATCGACAATCGATCAAACAAACCCCTGTTGCTCTATCAAGTTCGAGAGCTTCTGGAGCCTTGTTCTTGAACTTTGCTTAAGGTCATAGATAGCCTTGTGTAGCCTGCAAACCTTCTGACACCCCCCTCAACAGCAAACCCAACTTCCTGTAGATCACCATAGAGGAAGGCATTCTTTTCAGCAAGCTGGTAAAGGGGCCAATCTCATGTCACAACAACAGAAAGAAGAATATGCGAAGTAGAATGTTTGGCAACTGGAGAAAAAGTATCCTGATAGTCCACCCCATATGTCTAGGTGAACCCATATGCCACAAGTCTCGCGTTATGGTGATCCACACTACCGTTTACACTGTGTTTCATAGTGAACACCCACTTGCACCCCACAACGGATGCGCCACTAGAGCTGAAACAAGACTCCAAGTACCGCACTACTACCACACGAATGTAGTGCGGCCATATCCTCCTCCATGGCTAACCACCACTGACTGTTCTGACGAGCCTTTTGACATGTCTGCGATATCTTCACAGTTGATAGTGCCAAGGTAAACCTCCTAAGATCCTCTGATAATCTGCTCAAGGAAGCCTAGGCTGCAAGAGGATAAGTAACACATGCACGTTTATGCTTTCGCAGAGCAATCAATACATCAAGATCATTTGCCAAGTCTCGAACTTGGTTCCCCTATTAAGAGGGCTCCTTCTCATCATGTATGGAATCCTGTTGTATAGACAACTCGGTAGTTCCACAAATAGAAACGATGTGCTCATTACATACCTAAGGCATGTTGAATGATGGACATGACCTATGAGCAGGGGGAACAAAGCAAGACTTGCGAGTAAACATGCATGGCAAAAATTGAGTCATAGTAGGAGGTGGAGCCACAGGAGCATGTGTAGTAGAAGGAATAGGTATAAGTGGTGGTGATGGTGACTGTGGAGGTGGTGATAGAGGGAGATGGTGGTATGACAGTAGAAGGTGGAGGCATGTAGATCTCAACGTCAGAATTTGATGGGGCTAGTCTGTCACCTGTAGGCGAAGAATACATTATAGACTCAAAGAAAGTAATATCGGCACTGACAAAGTATTTCTACCTAAGCGGATCAAAGCAACGGTTATCCTTCTGGGTATGAGTAGCCGACGAAATGCACTTGACAGCTCTTGGGGAGAGCTTGTCACGACCTTGAGAGAAACCACGAACAAATGCAACTGAACCAAATACACGAGTTGTAAGGGAGAAAAGATCCTTCTCGGTAAACGCGGTCGAGAATGGAATCTTCTCTCCCAACACAGCCGAGGGCATGTGGTTCACTAGAGAGCATGCAATGAAGACTGCATCACCCCAATAAGTACGAGGATCACGACTCTGTATCAACAAGGTTCTGTTCACATCATGTAAGTAACGGTGTTTGCATTCAGCAATACAATTCAACTGGGATGTATGAGCACATGATGTCTGGTGAACAATGCCAAGAGATCTAAGAAAGTTAGAAGGTTGTAAGGTGCAGAATTCTGAGGCATTATTAGAATGAAGATATTTGACATTGGCAGAAAAAAATATTCTATGATATTTGACATTGGCAGAAAAAATATTCTATCTCATTAATAAATGATTTGATAACAGATCCAGTCTCAGACTTATTCTTCAATAAAAAGATCCAAGAAAGTCTAGAAAAATCATCGACAATGACCGGATAAAAGCGATGCCCTGGTGATTAGGGACACGACTTGATCCCCGAATATCTAAAAGAAGGAGCTCAAATAACTGAGAACTGCTCCGACTCTTACGAAATGGAAAGGAAGAACAGTGATGCTTCCCAAGTTAGCATGCCTCACATTGGAAGGAGGATTTCATGGAAATCTAAAGGAGAATATGGCACAACTTCTAAAGAGGAAGGTGTCCAAAAAGATGGTGCCACAGATATGGTGAGACTGGTCCAATAAATACAGTAGAAACACCAGCATGAGAAGTTTGGACCACTCTATAGAGCCCTCGCTGCCCATGGCCACATCCAATCCCTTTGCCCATATGATGTCCTGGAACACAAGAGACGAATGATAAAAAATGATACGATAATGCAGATCCTTAGTAATCTGACTAATGGAAAGTAAATTCATCTGAAAGTCAGGAGCATATAAAAAATTTTGAAGGTGCATGGATGACGTCAAATGCACCTCCCGCTGTCTTGTAATGGGTAAGTGGTCTTCATTAGCAATGACAACCCATATACCGGGAGGTATGGTCCGGTAGGACCTCAGCTATGCTCTGTCTCCACAAAGATGGTGGAAAGCACTAGAGTACATAATCCACTCTATCATATATGCGCCGCTACTACCAGTAAAAGCGTAAGCGATACCTGAGGAGCTCAAAGAGACTATGGCCTATAGTGGTGGTGCCTGCAATAGGAGTTATGTTCTCTCGAATACAAGAGAATATTTCATCCAAGCGAGGATCGGTCTGGGAAACTAGAGTTATAAAGTTTTAATCTGTTCAGACACACAACCAGAAGGTGTATATCCTTACTTTTGGTTGCATGTATCCTCTGCATGTCCTGACCAACGACAATAGGTGCAACGGCCATGCTGACGTCCATCGCCTCTGCCTCGAGGGGTGCACCCTCTGGACTGGATCCTTCATCCTCTGTCACGAGAAGCGTCCATCGTTGAAGTGGGTGGAGGAGTGGACGTAGAAGGCATGATAATCCGACTGAGACGACTATATGCCTCCTCCATGGGAGGCATGGAAGCTTCTGTGAGAAGTTGTACGCGCATAATCATACTCTGTATGGCCATGAAATCTCTAACCATCGTGGACTTCCTATTTGCATTTTGTTGCTCCGTAAATGTCGTAATAGGCTTGCAGCTATGAAGCTTTCGAATATGCCACAGAGCGAAGAGTAGTACATGTGTAGAGGATGTCCATTCTTCTTGGCCTTGTAGATATCAAACTGTAGCTGGAGAATCTTGGTCTCATTCTTCGCTTGAGCATCGGTGGATGCATAAGTGTCCCACATCGCCTTGGCGGTGGGCTGATTTAGAATATCATTGGCTATCTCCATGGTGAGGGTCCCACAAAGCCAAACACGCGTGATGCAGCATGATAACAACTCTGCGAACATTTATTTTATTTATTTTATTTAGCATTTGTTTTGTCTATTTGATTTTATTTCTTTCCCATGTAAAAGGCTCATTATAAAAGGCCTCTTTTTATATTTTCCCTTTGATTTCTTCTTTCCCTAATTTTAGGGATTTGTTGCTTCATTTGAGGGGGAGTAGCCCCTATAAAGGGCTCCCTTTGTATTAGGTTTTTTTCAAGTTAAGTTGAATTGAGAATAATTTTCCCCCATCCCTAATTTTCTCTCTCTCCCTCTCTCTCTCTCGAGCGCCGCCCTCACCCTCCCTCTTTCCCCGACTTCGTCCCCTCCCGTATTCTCTCTCGCCCAACCCTAACACACCTCCTCACGTCGCCGCCCTCTCTTCCCCTCCTTCCCCTCCCTCTCTCGCCGCCTTTCCCTGCATCCTTCTCCCTTCTCTCCTTCGAACCCTCCCTCTCTCCCGATACCTCTTCTCTCCCCGTGCGCCCCTCCCAAAGCCCGACCTCCGCCGCCACCCTCTCCAGCGCCGCCAACTGCAGCGCCGTTCCCTCGCCTGCGCCGCTTCGCCCAGCGCGCCTTCCCCTTCCAGCCTCCTCCGTGCCGCCTCCCTCCCATTTCCGCGCCTCCTGCCTGAGCCACTCCCCTCCCGACTTCCCCCCTGTGCCGCCTCATCACCACACCTGCACCACCCCACCGGAGCCCTTCCCCCCCTCCTCTCCAGGCCCGTCTCCGCCAGCCGCCACCACCATCATCAGGGGCCTTTGCCTCCCCGTGAAAACCCTCACCGCCACCAGCCCCATTCTGGGCGACTGCCGACCTGTGTGGCCAGCCGTGGAATCCCCCAGGGCTGACAACAGCCCTCCGATCACCAAGAACGACGCGGACCAGATCTGAAGCACGTCAACTCCCCTTGCCGGTCGTGGTATGAGTGCCTTCCCTACATATTATTCCACCATATCATTTAGTATTGTGGACTGTGACATTGTTGATTTGGTTTGGTGAATCGTTGAGACCCCACGTCGTTGCAAATATTGTGATAATTTTTCTAATATTCTTAACTCGTCTATTTGCCCTAATTTGTGGATCGAAATCGGTGCTAAACGCAAGTAACTTGATACGAATCGTTGCTGAAATTTGCTTATCGTTCATTCATTTACTTTGTTCGTCAATTTCAAAACTCTCTTGTCAAATCGCCTTTTATGTCATTATTCCATTAGGTTGCGTCAATTATCGTTGCTGAATTTTGGCTTGTCGTGCATCGTGTTTCGTTCGTCGTTTTTCCATTGCTTGAATCGTCACCTAGGTTATTGCACGCATAGGTTGCATCAATTTGGTATCAGAGCATCACGATTCTGCATTTCGTCTGCATCCCGTTTATTCATTGCATATAAAAAAAAGAAAAAAAACAAAAAAACCAAACAAAGAAAGCTAAAACCCTAGGATAGCCATGGCCGACAAATCTAGTGGCTCTAAACCCACCTACACTACACATCCTGAATTAACCTTAGAAGCTTTGTTTGCCCAATTGCAACACATGAACAATCAACTGAGTACCCAAGTTGCCGGCCTAGACCGTAAAATCACCGTCGCCCATGAACAAATTGCTACCTTGAATAGCCGTGTGCTAGGACCAGACATTAGTGATGAAAACCCCAACAAAGGTCGACGCACTAGCCGGAAATCACACTCCCGGAATAGCACTTCCCGAGACTCTAGCTCTTCTACTTCTGACGGACATGTCAGCGAGTATCATTCACAGGAAAGTGAGGAAGAGGGACCCACTCCCTTCATTCCCAAGACCCCAGATCCATACCCCTTCGGCTATACTCCACAAACTAATGGTGAACATCAACGTCAACCACGAAATGGAACCAAAACCGACGATGGATGGGATCGAGGTATCCGTCTCGATGTCCCAGAATTTGACGGAGGACGAGATCCTGACGTGTTTTTGGATTGGCTCCAAGCCGTCGAACATTTCTTTGTGTGGAAGTCCATGCCTAGCGAACGTAAGGTCCAATTCGTCACTATAAAATTAAAGGGACACGCGCTGCTATGGTGGGACCGTTTGCAATCTGAACGCAAACGAAAAGGGAAGAGTAAGATCCGCAGTTGGAGCAAGATGAAAGCCAAACTAAAAACCAAATTCGTGCCGGAAGGTTACAAACGAGATCTATACGCACGACTGCAATCATGGAGACAAGGCACCATGAGTGTGAGAGAATACACCGAAGGGTTCCAATCCCTAGTCCATCGCAACCGCTTGCAGGAGACTTCTATTCAGGAGGTCACCCGCTACATGCAAGGCCTCCGCCAAGTCATCCAGGATGAACTCTACCTCCACAATTGCCGCGATGTCGACGAAGCCTACAAGCAGGCTGAACGAGCTGAGATCAAACTTGCTCAAGCCCAGACGAGGAAGATGCCTTTTTCTGTGAACTCTGCTCCTCGTACCAGTACCACGACGTCCTACTCCAAACCCATGGGTTCCTCCGCTGTCATGGCGGGTAAAACCCAAGCCAAACCAACAACTCCTGCCGTCGCCCGACCACCTCCTGGAAACCCCGGCCAAGGCATTTTGGGAAGCCGACCTATTGTAGGACCTGATACTTGCTTCCGATGCTATCAAAAGGGCCATCGTGCCGCCGAGTGTCCAAAACCTAAGGCTAGACCCCGTCCATCTATGCACCACCGACGTCCCTGAACACCCCGACCCTGACCAACAAGAATCCCCTGAAGAAAATCCGACTGCGTTGACCGCTGACACCATGGGAACCGATGACTATGAACCTCTAGGAGTGGATGGAGACGACTCCGGCCCGTTCCTGGTGATTGAACACGAAAACTTTCTCGCTCCCGACAGCGCACCCACAAACATTCTGCTCACCCCCCGCTGTCCACGATGCTGATAGCTGGCTGCGACGCAGCATCTTCCGAACCACCTGCACCTCAGGAGGACGACGCTGTTCACTAATCATTGACGGAGGAAGCGTTGAAAACTTTGTTTCCCAAGAAATGGTAGATAAGTTGGGTCTACCAACGCAACCACTCGAGAAACCGTACAGCGTGGCATGGTTTCGTGGTGGTACCCAAATCCCGATCCACCGTCAAAGCCTCGTTAGCTTCTCCATTGGTCCCACATATAAGGACGAGGTGTGGTGCCATGTAGCCCCTATGGATGTCTGTCACATACTTCTAGGGAGACCCTGGCAATTCGATCGAGACACCGAACACCGAGGAAAATTGAACACGTACACCTTTCTCATAGACAAGGTTCGTGTAACCCTCAGACCGCAACGTGAAGCCCTTAGCCCTCGCCAAGTGGCTACACTTCGAGCTGCGACCAACCAAACTTGTAACAAAACCCACCTGCAAAGACTGCGACCACGGGCTCTGTGTTGTTGATAGAAGCCCAAACATTCCAACGTGAAATTCAAGAGAGCTCCACCATCTATGCATTAGTGGGACGTGAAGTGGACAACCAAGAGGCAACTTCACCTGAAGTCCCGCCTGAGATAAAACCCATCATCAAAGAATTCGCGGACATCATGCCTGAAGAGTTTCCTGAAGGACTACCACCGTTGCGAGACATTCAACATCACATCGATCTAGTCCCTGGAGCCTGCCTCCCTCACTTACCCCATTACCGAATGAGCCCAAGCGAGCATGAAGAGATGAACCGGCAGGTTACTGATCTGCTGCGACGTGGGTATGTTCGAGAGAGTATGAGCCCCGTGGCGGTTCCTGCTCTGCTGACCCCGAAGAAAGACGGCACATGGAGAATGTGCGTGGACAGTCGAGCTATCAACAAGATAACGATCAAATATCGTTTTCCCATTCCACGCCTTGATGATATGCTTGATATGTTATCAGGTGCCAAGTTGTTCTCCAAGATGGATCTCCGCAGCGGTTACCACCAGATTCGCCTGCGACCTGGAGACGAATGGAAGACAGCTTTCAAAACCAAAGAAGGCCTGTACGAATGGACGGTCATGCCCTTCGGCTTGTCTAATGCCCCAAACACCTTCATGCGGACAATGAATCATGTTTTGCGACCCTTTATTGGCAAGTTTGTGGTCGTTTACTTCGATGATATCCTGATCTATAGTTTGACCAAAGAAGACCACCTATCTCACTTGCGACAAGTCCTGGAAACCCTGAGAGACCAAAAACTGTACGTCCACCTCAAGAAATGCTCCTTCATGTCTGACACGGTCCTCTTCTTAGGATACATTGTCACCGCTGATGGACTTAAGGTTGATCCCTCCAAAATCCAGGCCATTCAGAGCTGGCCCGTACCCAAAACACTCACGGAAATTCGCAGCTTCCCGGGATTAGCTTCTTTCTACCGACGTTTCATACGGAACTTCAGCACTTGTGCAGCTCCGTTGGTAGATTGTACGCGGAAAGGCGCACCCGCCTGGACTCTCGAAGCAGAAACGAACTTTCAAAATCTAAAACATCAATTGATGCATGCTCCTGTTTTGGCACTCCCCGACTTCACCAAGATTTTCGTGGTCGATTGTGACGCCTCACATGTCGGGATTGGCGCTGTCCTCAGTCAAGAAGGGCGACCTGTCGCCTTCTACAGCGAGAAATTGAACGATGCCAGATCACGGTATTCCACTTATGATGTTGAATTTTATGCCGTGGTCCAAGCTCTCAAGCATTGGAGACATTACCGGATCCAGCGTGAATTTATCCTTAACTCTGATCATGAAGCCCTGAGATATTTGAACTCCCAGAAAACTCTTAACAAGCGTCATGCCAAATGGGTTAATTTCCTCCAAGAATACACCTTCCATCTCAAACACAAAGCCGGAACCCTGAACCGTGTGGCCGATGCTTTGAGCCGGCGAGCACATGCCCTGACCACGATGACCGTCAGCACGACAGGATTTAAAACTCTCAAGGACCTATACCCCACTGATCCTGATTTCGGTCAAATTCATGCCGACTGTGTTGGTACTGGGCAAGACCCAACAGCCACTTTTGTTCTTCATGAGGGTTTCCTATTCAAAGGCCACCAACTATGCATCCCGGCTACGTCCCTTCGAGAGAACTTAATTTCAGAACTACACAATGGAGGTTTAGCTGGACATTTTGGACGAGACAAAACCTTGATCCTTCTCTAAGAACGCTTTTATTGGCCGCAGTTGCGAAAGGATGTGACAAAATTCGTACAGAAATGCCAAACATGTCAAAGATTCAAAGGCCACCGGCAGAACACTGGACTATACACACCCCTACCCATTCCTCTGCGACCCTGGGAAGATATCACCATGGATTTTGTGCTAGGGTTACCCCTCACTGTGCGAAAAGTTGACTCTATCTTTGTGGTTGTGGATCGATTTTCTAAAATGGCACATTTTATTGCATGTAGGAAAACCTCAGATGCATCTCATGTCGCAGATTTGTTTTTTCGTGATGTCGTCCGTTTGCATGGAGTCCCTCGTTCTTTTACTTCAGACCGTGATACCCGGTTTTTGAGTCACTTTTGGCGCACGCTTTGGTCCCGTCTTGGTACTCGTCTGCAATATAGCACCGCTTATCATCCACAAACAGATGGGCAAACGGAAGTAGTTAACAGATCATTAGGAAATTTGTTGCGATGTCTTGCAGGGGACTCTCCGTCCAAATGGGATCTAATTCTTCCCCAAGCTGAATTCGCATATAACAGTTCCACCAATAGGTCCACCGGAAAATCCCCTTTTGAGAGTGTGTACGGCTTTCCACTTACTCAATTTCTTGACCTAAAACCCACAACCATGCAAGGGAGAAGTAGTGCAGCTGCTGAGGATCTGGTCGAACACCTAACCCACATCCATACTGAAATCCGAGCCAAACTCCAATCCATGAACCAGAAATACCAGACCCAAGCCAACCTACACCGAAGAGAGAGCGAGTTTAGAGTTGGAGAGTTAGTGATGGTCCACCTGAAAAAAGAGAGATTTCCTTTGAGAGTCCACCAAAAATTGAGCGAACGAAAGATTGGTCCATTCCGAGTCCTCAAGAAGATTGGGCCCAATGCTTATTTACTCGACCTGCCGCCAGACGTCCAGACATCGCCAGTATTCAACGTATCAGATCTCTTCTTATATCATGGAGATGAACAGACGGATGCCACTACTCCAGCAGTTCCTGATGATGAAATGCGCCACCCGCCCGCCGCAACCGATGCCGATCAGATTGAAGATATTGCAGATATCCGAGATATGACGACTAGACGCGGTCTCTTCCGACGATATCTAGTCAAATGAAAGGGACGACCTCTTACCGATTGCACCTGGATCGACGAAGACGAACTCCAACAACTCCGCCCCGATATACTTCAGAACTTCCACGATGCCATCTCGACGGAGCGAGATTCTTTTCAGCAGGGGGGAGTTGATGCAGCATGATAGCAACTCTGCGAACATTTATTTTATTTATTTTATTTAGCATTTGTTTTGTCTATTTGATTTTATTTCTTTCCCATGTAAAAGGCTCATTATAAACGGCCTCTTTTTATATTTTCCCTTTGATTTCTTCTTTCCCTAATTTTAGGGATTTGTTGCTTCATTTGAGGGGGAGTAGCCCCTATAAAGGGTTCCCTTTGTATTAGGTTTTTTTCAAGTTAAGTTGAATTGAGAATAATTTTCCCCCATCCCTAATTTTCTCTCTCTCCCTCTCTCTCTCTCTCGAGCGCCGCCCTCACCCTCCCTCTTTCCCCGACTTCGTCCCCTCCCGTATTCTCTCCCGCCCAACCCTAACACACCTCCTCACGTCGCCGCCCTCTCTTCCCCTCCTTCCCCTCCCTCTCTCGCCGCCTTTCCCTGCATACTTCTCTCTTCTCTCCTTCGAACCCTCCCTCTCTCCCGATACCTCTTCTCTCCCCGTGCGCCCCTCCCAAAGCCCGACCTCCGCCGCCACCCTCTCCAGCGCCGCCAACTGCAGCGCCGCTCCCTCGCCTGCGCCGCTTCGCCCAACGCGCCTTCCCCTTCCAGCCTCCTCCGTGCCGCCTCCCTCCCCATTTCCGTGCCTCCTGCCTGAGCCACTCCCCTCCCGACTTCCCCCCTGTGCCGCCTCATCACCACACCCGCGCCGCCCCACCGGAGCCCTTCCCCCCCTCCTCTCCAGGCCCGTCTCCGCCAGCCGCCACCACCATCATCAGGGGCCTTTGCCTCCCCGTGAAAACCCTCACCGCCACCAGCCCCATTCTGGGCGACTGCCGACCTGTGTGGCCAGCCGTGGAATCCCCCAGGGCTGACAACAGCCCTCCGATCACCAAGAACGACGCGGACCAGATCTGAAGCACGTCAACTCCCCTTGCCGGTCGTGGTATGAGTGCCTTCCCTACATATTATTCCACCATATCATTTAGTATTGTGGTCTGTGACATTGTTGATTTGTTTTGGTGAATCGTTGAGACCCCACGTCGTTGCAAATATTGTGATAATTTTTCTAATATTCTTAACTCGTCTATTTGCCCTAATTTGTGGATCGAAATCGGTGCTAAACGCAAGTAACTTGATACGAATCGTTGCTGAAATTTGCTTATCGTTCATTCATTTACTTTGTTCGTCAATTTCAAAACTCTCTTGTCAAATCGCCTTTTATGTCATTATTCCATTAGGTTGCGTCAATTATCGTTGCTGAATTTTGGCTTGTCGTGCATCGTTGTTTCGTTCGTCGTTTTTCCATTGCTTGAATCGTCACCTAGGTTATTGCACGCATAGGTTGCATCAACGCGCATATTTGTCATCTTGATTACAAGAAACATTGGACCCAATCTTATCCGTTGGCATCTGTCAGGATGTGCTCCTTGTTGTTACATTGCATAAGGGTGAAAAACTACGTGGACCACAACTCATAGTTGGTTCCATCGATCTTTTCGATGGGAGATGGGCCCTTGAAGGCATCGAACGAAGAAAATACCCCTATTCTTTGACATGATGGTAAAACGGTCGAACAATGGAACTCGACTGGGGAGTAGAACGATATGAACAAGTCTCCATGATTGTACGAAGGATTGGTTGTACATGTAGACTTATACAACCATCCTTGTCAATCTTCGTTGCGCAATTTATAGATCTGAAATCATGTTTTTCCGTCAAAATCAGACCGTTTTAGACTACCTTTCGAACCGCAAAGGTGCACGGAGAATCACGGAGGCGCACGAGAGGTTGCAGGGATTTGCAGCAACCCCTTAACAAAGGGAAGGGTCGGCAATGGCCTAGGACCCGTACGCGAGGCCTGTTGAGCCTGATGACGCTGGGTCGGGGGCCGACAACATCCGGTGGGGAGGGGGGGTTCACGCAGCGGTGGGGGAGGGGAGGAGGTTGGCAGCAACGCGGTGGATGTGAAAAGAAAAGAGGGGATGATAGGTAGGGTTTCAGTTGGGTGGGATGCGGGAACTCCGGACTAGGACCGTCGCTCCGATACTATGCAAAAGCGAAGGAATGAATTGCAATATTGAGAGGCTCTGGAGAGAAACCTGTTGGGTAAATTACAAGAAAAGGACAAAAGTAATAGATAATAGGAAAACAATAAGAAAAATAGCTAATATGAAAACAATAAGAAAAATATGAAAAGAGGGGCTGATAGGTAGGGTTTCAGTTGGGTGGGATACGGGAACTCCGGACTAGGACCGTCGCTCCGATACCGTGCAAAAGCGAAGGAATGAATTGCAATATTGAGAGGCCCTGGAGAGAAACCTGTTAGGCAAATTACAAGAAGAAGACAAAAGTAATAGATAATATGAAAACAATAAGAAAAATAGCTAATATCTCAACGACTATACTTTGTTTCTGGACTATATCTGGTCAGCATGTCAGCTTCTTTTTACACTTCGTAACATGGTTCCTACTAATGAAAATGCATAATTCAGTAGTTGACTTTCCAGCCTTGGGCCTATTTGCATAATTTATATCTCTAAATACAGTAACATCAAGAGATTTCTTGTTAAGGAAAAAAAAATCCCTTTGCAAAGGTGCCATAATATCATGATTGCAGCTTCCCAGTGTACTTGTTTAGGATTGATTATGAACTTACTAATCTTCTTGCTCATTGCAAGTAATGTCAGGACGTGTAACACAAACTGTAGAGAAGTTCTCCAACAAGTCCATCTGTAATGCCTAAACTCAACCTCTTGTATCGTAATCGTCGTGGAGACCAGTACTTGGATCCATCGAAATACTGGCAGCACTGCTCCTAACATCTCCATTTCTTGTAGTGAATCAATGACATACTTTTGTTGATAAATGATGAAGCCTTTGTGTCCTGGTTATCTCTATACCAGGGAAACAGCGGATGTTACCAAGATCCTTGGCAACAAAGTGCCTCACAAGGAGATCTTTGGTTGTTGAAATGCCCGCCCTGAAGTTCATTATCCGTGACAATGATCCACATAGATAAGTAGGACAACATAACCTCTAGCAGTCACATGGAAAAAATGATAACACTTTATAGTAGAGAAGACAAAAACCCTTTGGCTCAACCATATCCGAGAGCTTCTAGAATCATGCACTCAAACTTTGCTTAAGGCTATACCTTTCGACATTCCCATCAATAGTAAAACTTGGTAACTATTGCATGTATAATTCTTCGTGTAGGTCCCTATAGGAGAAGGTATTTTGATAAATCTGTATCAACGGCTAATCATTTCTAACATCAACAACAAGGAAAATCTGGACTGTGGTGAGGGTCTCCATAGGAGAGAATGTGTTGGTGTAGTCTACTCTGCAAAATGCTAAGCATTTTGCAACGTCCCGTGTTTAGGTCTGCGGTCCGTTATCGAGGAATACTGGCTCTGACAATTTGTTGGGTTCGGGTCCAAATGGATCCATTGACAACCACCCAAAATGCTTAAGCCCAAGTTGTCAAATAGTAATCTCCACCACTTATAACCCATTCTCACACTTTGTGAGTTTTAGATGTGGGACTATGTTTGGGGGTATGGGTGTTACAACCTCCCCCACTTATATTCGCAACGTTATCGTTGCGACATGGCCGCGCTTTGGGTAGACATTTCCTCCTATCTCTTTGTAGGGTAAGCATTTTGAGTGGTTGTCAATGGATCCATTTGGACTTGAACCCAACAAGTTGTCAGGGCCAATTTTCCTTAATAACGGGCCGAGGATCTAAGCTCGGGACATTACAATCCGGACTGTGGTGAGGGGCTCCATAGGAGAGGATGTGTTGGTGTAGTCTACTCTATATAAACCCTTAGCGCTTAGTCATGCCTTGTAGTGCTCAATTCTGCTTCTGGAATGACACTTCAACAATGTATACTCAGTAACATCCCACAACCACCACATCTGGTGGTGGTAATACAAGGCTCCATGTGCTTTGAGATTATAAGATAATCATCTCCTCATGCATAACCTTCTGCTTGGGCATCAACACTAGCCTCATAGTATGTTTATGGAATAATTATAACGGAATAGCCAGTCACAAATTGTTTGACTGGAGCAAGCCTGGCCATAGTCACAAAAAAAATGGGATGCATCATGCAAATATGCTTTCCTTTGAGCAATAAACAAGGCAAGGTCTTCAACAACATCATTGTGGACTTCAAAATCTGAATTATAATCTACAGGATCGACTTTCGTGCCATATGTCGAGAAAAGTGATCAGATACCTCTATTATGATGGATGTTGTCACATTACACAAACAGAAGTCTCAATGAAAATAGGAGTAACTTGCCGGTTGTAAATGTGCCAAAATTGATTAATGTTGATGTCATAATTAAAGCTAGATGGAGCATGTAAAGTACTTAACCTTGGGCTAGTGGAAGGGAAATGGAATACCCACTGAAAAATAATGACATTCGTAGAAGCATAATATATCCTCTTATAAGGATCATAACACCTCTAACCCTTACGAATCCTCGACTACCCTAAGAAAACACACTTAACAACTCTAGGGACAAGTTGTAGACATGGAGGGGACTGCTGACTGAAGGGAGGGTAAGGTTGCGGGAGCCTAGCTACTCTGTTAGGGCTGGTGATGGACCAAAAGAAGGGGGTCGTGATGGTGCTGGGGATTTTTAGCTGGGGGAGGTGATGGTGTTGTAGGGATTTTGGTTGAGGCGACGATGTTGCTGGCCATTGGGAGGGTAGTGATGGACATGTTGGGCAAGATTTTCAGGTTTTATTTTAGATGAATTATACAAGTGTGATGTCATCGCAACCCACATAATCCCTCAACAAAAAATTATTTGATTCTCAAACTAAATTAGTTACAAAAATATAACAAGAGAATTTTGCTATTTAATTTACCTGTATCGCAACGAGATCCAACTCAGAGAGGCTACAAATCTCGAGGGATATTGTAATAATTGAAAAAATCCAATGAAAAGAAGGAATATCAATGTACACTATGATAATTTTTTGTATTTATTTATTTTTTGATTTTTTTTATATTTTTTATTTTCTGATTTTCAAAATTTTAATGATTTTTTGTTTTGCAAAATTTTAATTCTCAATATAATTAAATTTTCAAAGCAAATTTATAAATGAAAGAAATGTAACTTTTTGAAATTTTGAAATATGATAAAAATGATCAACAATGCCTAACAAAAATATGTTTGTGTTTTAATACATCTTTCCTGTTTTTAGTGTTTTTGGATGATTTTCCGAAATTTTAAGATTTTTAAAATGAATAAAAAGACGAGAAAAATCAAACAACAAATGAACATGAATATTTTGCAATTTAATATCAAATGAAATCAAAAGTTGCTGGAGTTATTTTTCCTAAAATTATAACAATTTATCTACAAATTGGAGGTGAAATAATAATTTTTAGAATTTTCTACGATTTTTCTATTATTTTTATATGGTTTTGAGTATTTTGCACTTTTTTTGGATTTTAAAAATAATTAATATGTGAAATTTACATAGAAAATAAAATGCACACAAATAAAATTATTCTATTTTTGGACGTTTTTGACGTAATATTTGAAATTTTAAGAATTTTCCAATTTCAAACAGTGAAAAATGATTTTTTTGAGTAAGCAGTGAAATATGATATGTTTTTTATTTTTTAATAATACCAAATGACAATAAATTGCAATGAGAAAATTATACAATGAAAAGGCACAAATCTGGAGCGTAACTTGATTTTTGCAGAATTTATGGATCACAAATAATATTTATTTCATCAAGAAAGATCAAGTAATAGTGAGTTTGGAATACATGGGCTTAAAAGCAATTTTTAGTTTTTTTGCATTAAAAGATAGCAAGAAATAACAAGACAGAAATCGTAAATTACCCAATGTAGGCGTGCAATGCACGTGCTCTGGAGTTGTCATGGACTTCTTTGCGAATCTGGAAATGTCGTGAGGCCGATTTGCAATTTTCTTGAATAAAATAAGGCGCCTTCCTGTTCTTGCATGCCCTAAATCAAAAGGGAAGGGGGTTGTGGCCACCTCTCTCCTTCTCCTCCAAGCAAAGGGCAGCGAGTGGGATTTGGTGAACGACATGGGGGTGCAAGAGGTACTTTAGGCCGTTGACGATGGAAAGCGGCTCGCACGAAGGCAGTGGCTCCGCCCTGGCGGAGGAGGTAGCGCGAGGCTCTTCATCAAGCGGTGGCGCTTGGACGGCAGAGATCGGGCAGGCGACTCGCGATGGCTGTCGGCTCTAAGCGGTAGGGTGCTCCCTCCAGCCGATGGTTGTAGTGAAGGGCGACTCGCGGCGACAGTAGCAGCGAGCCCACAACGGAAGGTGGTGAAAGGGTGGACGAGGAGATGGGTTTCTTCGCGCGATGACTTGCGATGGAGGGGCTTGTAGGTGAAGGTGGCGAAGGTGCATGCGAGGTGGAAGGGCGACACACGCCCTCCAGTTCGTGATGGCGGCGTGGTGGACATTGTTCAGAAATGCGGCCCATGCGGCCGCATATGCGTATGCGGAGGGGCAACCACACCGCATATGACATATGCAACAATATGCGGCTCTGATGCACATGCGGGCTGTATAAACCGCATTTGCGGCCGAATATGCGGTCCTATGCGGTCTGACCCCATTACTAAGATCTGGTTAAAGGATCTTAACCCGACAAGCCAAAAACTCAATTATTCCCCTCTTGACAAGCAGTTATACGCATACCCGACCAAAACCTTTCCCAACCTTGATAAACCCCTAATCCTAACCGGCCAAAGCTCCTCCTCCTCCACCGTATAAGCTATGCCAACCTCTTGACCTTCCGCCTCTGGCGCGCATCAGCTTTTGCGCCTCTGCATTCCACCTCCAACAGCTTCTGCGGCACCGCCTTCCGCCTTTGGATGTACTTGCACTACCGCCTCTGCCGTAAGGTAACCTTGTCTCAGCTTTGATTTGTTCCTGCTACTTGATGACATGTTACTGTTACTTCTTTGGTTTGTTCAGCAAGTTAAAACACTGCAAGTTTCAACTTCAATTTGTTCAGCAACAATGACATGTGATTTTATTAGCTTTTTTTCTACTGTTGGTGACATGTTTTTCTGTTCTCATTTTGTTTTCAAGGGGTTTATTGAACTGTTGCTTATATTCAAGGGATTTATATTTATTGAACTGCAAGTAAAATTCTACTGTTGTTGAAATGTTTTTTGTGATCTTATTAGCTCCTTTTCTACTGTTGTTGAGTATTATCAAGCTACTAATCATCATTGGCTATTTTAGATATTTGCATATTTGTACACTACTGATGCCAGATTCTTATACTTGCACATGGGTTTCATTCCTCATCTCGGAAGTCTCAGTTATATTTTTTAGTTGATTCTACTTTACTTGATATTTGTCTAGAGGTTATTCTACTGTGATATCTAAAGGAACTATGTAGCATTTTATTGTGGTGCCTTTTTCGAATTTTAAAAGTATGTTTTTTACGAATCTAAAAGAAACATGTAGTTTTTTTATCTCTGATATCACAATTAAATATATTTCTCTAAAATTTTTAATTAAAAAATGCAAACCGCATAATCCACATATACTTCTGCATATACTTCCGCATATCCGCTTACTCGCTCGGGACCGCTTGACCGAATGAATACCGCATACCGACTTTCTAAACCTTGGTGGTGGATCTGCTGGAGGTGACGTGCAGGTGGTGGAGTGGCTACCCAGGAGCAGCGGTGGTCGCGGTGAAGATGGGAGGCGGCGGTGAATCACGGTGGTGATCGGCGACGGCTGCAGGAGCTTCAAGTTCCAGGCGGTGGACCTGGTTGAGCAGGGTGTGGTGGCAGTGCCGCTAAATTTTTTTGGATGAGCAAGAACTGCAGTTTTTTTTGAATTCTTGCATACATGCACTAAAAGGAAATACAAACGACTCGAGCACGACTTCTCGGTCAAAAAGAAATCAAATGTGTGTTAGGTGAATGGAGACGGTTCCGAGTTCCGACGATTGTGATGGATGTGAATTGGGTCTCCGACCACCGTGCGTGGTCTGAGGTGAGAGATCACGCGAGGTAGAACGTGAAGCGATGAGGAAATGGAAAATGGCATGAAATCGGTAATCGGAGGTGGATCGGATCGTGATGAACAATTAGGGATGATTAACAACAGTTACGAGAGAAAAAATAGCTATGAAATTAAAATTGAAAATTACAGTACGATTAAGTTAGATGAAAGACGAGAAATAAAATGGATCTCACTGTGGGAGCGGATGAATGCCATGATGGCCTCGACGAAGGCCAACTCGCTTTCACTGGACGGCTCGGAGGCTCGACACATTTCTACTACAAGGTTGCTCTTGGAGAATAGGCTCCTCTCTTAAAGGATTGATCAAGTGGAAATGGGGAAGAGGAGCGTACATGCAATTGTTTTTGAATTCTTGCGTACATGTACTAAAAGAAAATACAAACGACTCGAGCACGACTTCTCGGTCATAAAAAATTCAAACGCGTATTAGGTGAATGGAGACGGATCCTAGTCTCGACGATTGTGATGAACGGGAACTGGGTCACCGACCACCGTGCGTGGTCGGAGGTGATAGATCATGCGAGGTAGAATGTGAAGTGACGAGGAAATGGAAAATGACGTGAAATCAGTAATCGGCAGTGGACCGGATCGTGATGAACAATTAGGGATGATTAACAACAGTTACGAGAGAAAAAATAGTTGTGAAATTAAAATTGAAAATTACACTACGATTAAGTTAGATGAAAGACGAGAAATAAAATGGATCTCACTGTGGGAGCGGATGAATGCCATGATGGCTAAAATGACTCCCACTGCCTTTGTTAATTCGAGCAAATTAATGGTCAAATTAATTGATATCGTTCGTTGCAGTCGGATAATGAGAGCATATCAAAAACCACTTTGAATTAATGTCAAGTTAATCAGATGTGGCAATTTTTTTACTTGGTTGGAAGTCTAAGGTCGAACTCAGGGAGGCAGCTGTCTCCTTAGGTAGATTTTTAGCAAAATCCAATGTTTGATTTTCAGGGAATGATATTTTTGGTCTTTTTAGTATATTTTATGCAAGACACATGCAAAAATCAGGCCAATTTACAAGTTAAATAAAAAAGATGGTCAAATTAATTCCAAAAATTATGAAACTTGGCCAGATGATGAAATGTGATGAACTTAAACTACTCTAAATTTTTTAGAATTTTATGACACTGGATGAATTAACTATGAATTAAAAATGAATGCAAGGTGATTTTGACTAATTTAATTTTAATAAATACCAAATCACACTATTTTCAGATATAAAATTATCCTAGATAGATCTAAGTGTGAAGAATCCAGGAAAATTAATAAACCTAAATTTTCATGTGAAATAGACCTATTAAAAATCAATTAATCAAATCACTAAATGATTTATTTAAGCTTCGAGATGCGTGCAAATGCGATGATTTTTGGGCACAATGGCTCTAATTCGCAAATGAAAATGGGAATTAGACATCAGCGTGCAGTGAATCCTCGAGATTCCAGAATCTAAGTATCCTTAATCTAACGTGAATTTTTGGGGATTTTTGGAGCAACAGAGAATTCACTACAAATTAAAAGGCACAAATGGGCAAAAATATCAAAATTTCACCAATTAATTAATCATAAATTCCTATGATATCACAAAAACCAAACATGTATCACATATGAAAGAGGACAAGTTAAGCTACACAATGCAATTTTCGGAATTAAAAATGGATGACAAAATGACAACAAATAAACGTGCAAATGCAGGGGTATGAGTGCAAAGAAAATAAATGACAAATGCTATGAATGCAATAGAGGGACTTGAATGAAATTACCGGAAAGTAAAACTTTCTTTGATAACTTGCAAGGGGTGTCAAGTGCCCCTTTGCCAATGCCCATTTGTCTTTATTATGCGCTAAAACTTCCTTTGCTTCTTGGCTTAAAACAGGGGATTACTCCCCAAGGTGGTCGATGGAGCTTCAAGCTGGGGAGTTGGTGGCGGCTAGCGGAGGTGGCTTCGGTGGGGACTTGCGCGGGGCAGCGCAGCGAGGAGGTGGCGGCGGTTGCCGCTGGCGGCGCGTTGGGACGCACGCGCGTGGTAGCGCGGGAGGCGGTGGAGGGCGGCACCCGCAGTTGGGTTGAAGGACGCGCGGGGTCGGAGGGTGGTCGCGGCGGCGTGGGGCCGCTCGGAGGAGGAGGAGCGGGGCCGTGCCGCGCGACCACCGCTGGAGGGGCCGCGGGGCAGGCGTTGAGGAGGCGCTTGGCGGAGGGCGGCTGCGGCGAGTTGGCTCACGGAGGTCGGGGCCGAGTTGATGGCGGCCTCGAGGCTGGCAGATGACGGTGGCGGCTGCGCGGTTGGTGATGTGGGCATTGTTGACGGAGCCTCGGTAGATATACCTGCAATGAAGGAGGAAGCTCGAGCCAAGCTCGGCTATGGTGGAAGGAGAGATAACGTGGGGAAGGCAAAAACAGGGGAACTTCTGATTTGTTTAGCGAGCGTAAATGAGGAATTAATTGATTCAAGAAAGTTCGTCGAAAAAATAAATAAAAATCACCGTTGCGTTCGCAACGTGTGATTTATCCGTTGAAGTGCGATCGATTTTAGGAATTGATGGACAGAAGATGGTGAATCGAGGAGAGAGAGAATGGGTGTTGAAGAGGAAGAAAAGAGAAGAAGAACTTACCAGGAGATGGAGTCGGATGCCTGGGGAAGAGGCTCTGAGTGGAGTTTCAGGTCTTTGCTCGATGCAGCGGCAATGCAGAGCTCGAGAAGCTCACGCTTGAGCTGTGGCATGGGACCTTGATCCCTTGGATCTCGCCGGAGGGGCCGTCTTTGCTCAACCTTGGTCTCACTCTCACTGTCACTGAGTATGGATAGGGAGCTCGGGGATTTCCCTTGCAGTAGGCGGATGGGGATGAATGGTGGAGTGCTGGAGAATATAAAGAGGAGGATGAGGAGGTTGGAGAAGAGATGGAGAAGGTGGAGGGGGTGGGGTGTGGAGTGGCCATCCATGTTGGCTTCTCCCTTAAGTTAAGGGAGAGTGGGGGAGGAATGGGTAGAGAAGAGGATGGCCGTTGATGGATGACCCTCTCATCCAACGGCCCAGGATGAAGGAGGGAGATGGCATAAGTGAGTGAATGAGGAGGCAACACATGGCGGCTCCAGGAGTTGCCACGTGTTGCTTCGAGAAAAATCCACACTAAATGCAAAGAAAAATCAAAAAGAAATAATAAAAGAGCTTAGATCAAAAGTGATCAACACGAAAGTTGCTCTTCTCGACGAGATTTACAACTTTCATGAAAGGTCGAAAATAAAAAAAAAATCATCTGTACAAAAATGTATTTTTGGGTGGTACCTTATAGATATAAAATACCGCATTTTGTCTTTTGTAATTTTTTGTCATTTTTAAAAGAGAGAAAAATCAAAATAAAGTTAGAAAAAATATGAGAAGAATATCTGCAACTTAATCTATTTTTTTGGATTTTTAATAATGAAGAAAATAAAAGGATAAAATACAGGGGTAAAATGGTCAATATGTACAATATACAAAAAGGGGCCCAAAACCCAAGTTTTGCATACGAGCTCCGATTTTAATGAAATTGGTCTTGTTTCGAAATCTTTGAATGTATATTACTTTAAAAGTGAGTAGACCTAATTCGGAGGTTGTATGAGAGAGATATGTGCATTTTAAGGTCTAAGGTCTCCAACTGAGTTTGAGGTTTTATTGGGTAATTTTACAAGTTAGTATTTTTTTTGATATTTTTCTTTGATTAGTGTTAGTAATATATACACTATGGAATTGATTTTATTGGATTTGGAGTTAGTATAAAATATATACAAATAGGATATTTTTAGCTAATATACATGTTAATATTTACAAGGGAATTTGGCTTCCCATTTAATGCAGATATGAATGCTAAAATGCAGATATTATGCTTGCATGCATGGATGCTAATTATGCATTATAAGTGGAAATATGTATCTAATTACTTGGGAATAAAGCTCTATTTTCAACTTTTAGAGTGATGAATTGCAGATTCATCAACCCCCTATACTTAAACCTTGCTCATCCCCGAGCAACTAAAATGAAATGCAAGAGTGAAATGATTTTTGGTTCCATACCAAGGTCATGAACAAAAGATGAAAATGGAGCTTGACTCGACCTTTGGATTAATTGTGTGGCGGAACCTTATTGGGATCTGAACTTAAGACCTAACAGACTTTAAGTTCCACAAGTCTTCTATTCAAGACGCCTCAATAGTCAGGTCAGAACAAATCCTCAAACGCAAATTTCTGATGATTATGATTCTTACTTGTACTGTGTAAGTGATAAATAGCTCTCCACATCAGAAATGGCTAAGAAGCAGCCTCCTCTAACAAGGTAACTCTAATTACCCGGTCCAGTAACTCTTTCCTCGAGGAGCGGGGTATTCCCTTCTAAGTTCAAGTGCGACCAGCTCAAGAGGAGGGGTTAGAGAAAAGAATGGAAGGTAGCCAGTGTAGCTACCTATCCCGGGATGTATGACCAGTGTAGCCAAGTCATCCAGCTGCAGACTTCTTGCTAATATACATACTCCGACATGCAATATTTTTTTTGGCATGTCTATTTTTTTTGGAGTTCTTGCAATTTTTCTCTTTTTTTCTCTTTTTTTTGAACTATATACAAGGTGCAACATGTACATCAAGAGTTTTTCCTCTTGAGCCAGTAGACTATCTCTCTTTTGAAGCATTATTGCAACCCACAACGTCCTGTCCTTAGACGTCAACACCACCAGACTAGGTTGAGATGCACTACCCTCCCTAGAGGAGGACGGATGTTTCCACTCGTGTGCTACTCCAAGCTAAAGGATTCTGCTTCCTCACCACCCCATCAATGAAGAGCTACGTGCATTGTGCTTGTCCAAGTTAGGTCACTGTCTAAAAGAATTATGCGTGTGCACGAGATATTCTATTTACACTAATCAAGATGACATGTGAACATAGATGTGCGGACTCAAAGAATTAAGTCATTTGACCTGAAAAATCTTAACTTCAGTTCCTATAAGGTTGCTCCGAATATACACAAAGATATGCGAAAATACGCTAAAGTACGAGCTATGGGTAAAGTATATATGTAATATATACACGTCCCCTATACTTAGCGTGTGCTATGTCCTTAGAGCACGAAAAGCGAGGAAAAAGACATAGCTCAGGCTAAGCGTAGGAGAGCTAAAATTACCGAATGTATAGAAGTCGCTCCGCCCCCCTATACTTAGGCTCTGGCAGCTTAAGTGTACAAGAAGATCAAAAGTGGGGCGGACGAGGGCAAGAGGAGAAATGTGTGAGTATATATATGGCGGGCATCAGTCCCCCCTATACTTAGGCTTTGGTCAGCCATAGTATAGGACAAGAGTGAGTATGAGAACCGATGTGATCTGGAGGATGTACAATGAATAGATGCGGGTCACTCTCCCTCCTATACTTAGGATCTGGTTATCCTAAGTATAGTCACAAAATGAAATTATATGGAGCCGG